>JAPXFY010000027.1:18263461-18275961 GCA_030674185.1 Monoplex corrugatus | reverse complement strand
TCCGAGGTTAATCATCGGAAAACAAAACCAGTGCAGGAAGCTGGTGGATAGGGTGAGGGAGTCAAAGGGTTAAGTTTTTGCTTTGCTAGCATGGTTGACAATGCAGAATGCTGGTGGATAGGGTGAGGGAGTCAAAGGGTTTGGTTTTTGCTTTGCTAGCGTGGTTGACAATGCAGGATGCTGGTGGATAGGGTGAGGGAGTCAAAGGGTTTGGTTTTTGCTTTGCTAGCATGGTTGACAATGCAGGATGCTGGTGGATAGGGTGAGGGAGTCAAAGGGTTTGGTTTTTGCTTTGCTAGCATGGTTGACAATGCAGGATGCTGGTGGATAGGGTGAGGGAGTCAAAGGGTTTGGTTTTTGCTTTGCTAGCGTGGTTGACAATGCAGAATGCTGGTGGACACGGTGAGGGAGTCAAAGGGTTAAACTTGTCTCACCAAAGTTCTATAAAATCACATTACAGAAGCCTAGCCTCATTGAAATGACATGGCCTGCCCGAGGATGGAACCCACAACCCTGTGTCACGAGCACAACGCTCTGACAACTGAACTACTGGGCCACTGGATATGTACATCAAGTCAAAAGCACACACTTTCATCGTTTTCTCAAAATATTCATTTAACATAACAAAAACAACAATGTACGGTTACAAAGCTGTCTTTATAACAAGTCTTGCATGTACATACACACGTTTTTATAACATGTCTATTTGTACGTGCACACCGTCGTTATGTCTATCTATACGTACACACGTCCTTTCAGCATGTCTACCTGTACATGCACGCATCCTTATAACATATCTATCTGTACGTATACATGCCATTATAACAAGTCTACCTGTACGTACACATCGTTCTCATAACATGTCTACCTGTACGTAATACGTCCTTATAACATGTCTACCTGCACGTACACGCGTCCTTATAACATGTCTACCTGTACATGCACACGTCTTTTATAACATATCTACCTGTACATACACACGTCTTTATAACATATCTACCTGTACATGCACACGTCTTCATAACATGTCTACCTGTACATACACACGTCTTTATAATATGTCTACCTGTACATACACACGTCTTTATAACATGTCTACCTGTACATACACACGGCTTTATAACATGTCTATATGTACATACACACGTCTTTATAACATGTCTACCTGTACATACACACGTCTTTATAACATGTCTACCTGTACGTACACACGTCTTTATAACATATCTACCTGTACATACACACGTCTTTATAACATGTCTACCTGTACATACACACGTCTTTATAACATATCTACCTGTACATACACACGTCTTTATAATATATCTACCTGTACATACACACGTCTTTATAACATGTCTACCTGTACATACACACGTCTTTATAACATGTCTACCTGTACATACACACGTCTTTATAACATATCTACCTGTACATACACACGTCTTTATAACATATCTACCTGTACATACACACGTCTTTATAACATATCTACCTGTACATACACACGTCTTTATAACATATCTACCTGTACATGCACACGTCTTTATAACATGTCTACCTGTACGTACACACGTCTTTATAACATGTCTACCTGTAATACACACGTCTTTATAACATATCTACCTGTACATACACACGTCTTTATAACATGTCTACCTGTACATACACACGTCTTTATAACATATCTACCTGTACATACACACGTCTTTATAACATGTCTACCTGTACATGCACACGTCTTTATAACATATCTACCTGTACATACACACGTCTTTATAACACATCTACCTGTACATACACACGTCTTTATAACATATCTACCTGTACATGCACACGTCTTTATAACATGTATATCTGTACATACACACGTCTTTATAACATGTCTACCTGTACATACACACGTCTTTATAACATATCTACCTGTACGTACACACGTCTTTATAACATATCTACCTGTACATACACACGTCTTTATAACATGTCTACCTGTACATACACACGTCTTTATAATATGTCTACCTGTACATACACACGTCTTTATAACATGTCTACCTGTAATACACACGTCTTTATAACATGTCTACCTGTAATACACACGTCTTTATAACATGTCTACCTGTACATACACACGTCTTTATAACATGTCTACCTGTAATACACACGTCTTTATAACATGTCTACCTGTACATACACACGTCTTTATAACATGTCTACCTGTACATACACACGTCCTTGTAACATGTCTACCTGTACATACACACGTCTTTATAACATATCTACCTGTACATACACACGTCTTTATAACACATCTACCTGTACGTACACACGTCTTTATAACATATCTACCTGTACATACACACGTCTTTATAACATATCTACCTGTACGTACACACGTCTTTATAACATATCTACCTGTACATGCACACGTCTTTATAACATATCTACCTGTACGTACACACGTCTTTATAACATATCTACCTGTACATACACACGTCTTTATAACATATCTACCTGTACATGCACACGTCTTTATAACATATCTACCTGTACATGCACACGTCTTTATAACATATCTACCTGTACATACACACGTCTTTATAACATATCTACCTGTACATGCACACGTCTTTTTAACATATCTACCTGTACGTACACACGTCTTTATAACATATCTACCTGTACATACACACGTCCTTATAACATATCTACCTGTACATACACACGTCTTTATAACATGTCTACCTGTACATACACACGTCTTTATAACATATCTACCTGTACATACACACGTCTTTATAACATATCTACCTGTACATACACACGTCCTTATAACATATCTACCTGTACATACACACGTCTTTATAACATATCTACCTGTACATACACACGTCTTTATAACATATCTACCTGTACATACACACGTCTTTATAACATATCTACCTGTACATACACACGTCCTTATAACATATCTACCTGTACATACACACGTCTTTATAACATATCTACCTGTACATGCACACGTCTTTATAACATATCTACCTGTACGTACACACGTCTTTATAACATATCTACCTGTATATGCACACGTCTTTATAACATATCTATCTGTACATACACACGTCTTTATAACATATCTACCTGTATGTACACACGTCTTTATAACATATGTACCTGTATGTACACACGTCTTTATAACATATCTACCTGTATGTACACACGTCTTTATAACATATCTACCTGTACATACACACGTCTTTATAACATATCTACCTGTACATACACACGTCTTTATAACACATCTACCTGTACGTACACACGTCCTTATAACATATCTACCTGTACGTACACACATCCTTATAACATGTCTACCTGTACGTACACACGTCCTTATAACATGTCTGCTGTACGTGCATACGTCCTTATAATATGTCTACTTGTTCATACACACGTCCTTTTAACATGTCTATATGTACGTACAGACGTCCTTATAACATGTCTACTTGTACATACACACGTCCTAATAACATGTCTACCTGTACCTACACACGTCCTTATAACATGTCTACTTGTACGTACACACGCCCTTGTAGCATGTCTACTTGTACGTGCACACGTACTTATAACACGTCTACCTGCACGTACAGACGTCTTTATATCTATCTGTACGTACACACGTCCTTATAACATGTCTACCTGCACGTACAGACGTCTTTATATCTATCTGAGCGTACACACGTCCTTATAACAGGTCTACCTGTACGTACATACGTCCTTATTTCTGTCTGCACGTACACACGTTCTTATAACTGTCTACCTGTACGTATGCACGTCCCTGTAACATGTCTACCTGTACGTACACACGTCCTTATATCATGTCTCTATGCACAGTGTATGTACACACGTATCTGTGACACTGTCCATCTGGTAGGAAGCCACCCCACTGACATATTTCAATCACTTTTAGGCTCCTCCGCCCCTCCACCCCACTCCACTTCAATCCAGGTAATCGCCTGTGATCTCTAAGAATCCTGGACACACAGCCATGCTAGATCTTTCTGTGGGTCAGCAGCTTGTCTCCGTCTTGTGACCACTCGTGAAACAGGTGCCAAGGGAGGCCACCGTATTTTAGTCAGAGGAGGGAGGGAGGGGTTTGGGGAGCTTTTGTGCCTCGAAAATCTCGAGAGCTTATGGTACTGCCAGCCAAGCCGGAAGGGTAGAGGCCTGACAAAGCGTGAGCTGATGGTCCTTCAGGTTATGGGCTGGGACGAAGGCTTACAGTCCAGTCCAGGGGGAAAAGCCTTGTTACGGAAACAGTACACGGCGAGTAGAAGGGAGATAAAAAACAGGAAGAGGGGGCCAATAGTCAAATGGAAAGACAGGTTCATTTCCTAGGTCTCTCCCCTAGAGGCCCAATTAACCTTCTGTCTTTTTTTTGAAGCCTTGGTTGAAGAAGAAGAAGAAGAAAAAGAAGAAGAAGAAGAAGAAGAAAAAAAAAGAAGAAGAACTAGAAGAAGAAGAAGAAGAACTAGAACTAGAACTAGAAGAAGAAGAAGAGAAGAAGAAGAAGAAGAAGAAGAAGAAGAAGAAGAAGAAGAAGAAGAACTAGAACTAGAAGAAGAAGAAGAAGAAGAAGAAGAAGAAAAAGAGGAAGAAGAAGAAGAAGAAGAAAAAGAAGAAGAAGAAGAAGAAAACATAAAAAAAGAGAGAAAGTGTGTGTGTATTGGTTGAAGAAGAATAATAAGAAAAAACAAACAAACAAACAAACAAACAAACAAACAAACAAACCAACCAAAACCCCAACAAACAAACAGAGAAAAAGAGAGAGTATGTGTGTGTAATACTAGAAGAAGATGAAAACTTGGGTCAAGGTCGAACAGGCTTGAGTGTATCCTAGCTCAGCATCCTCTGTGAGAGAGAGAGAGAGAGAGAGAGAGAGAGAGAGAGAGAGAGAGAGAAAGACAGAGAGAGAGAGACACAGAGAGAGAGAGAGACAGAGACAGACAGAGAGAGAGAGAGAGAGAGAGAGAGAGAGAGAGAGAGAGAGAGAGAGAAGAGAGAGAGAGAGAGAGAGAGACAGAGAGGATGACGGCTTGGTATCAGTGGTCCAAGGCTGCAACATACTTGTATTTGCACAAGAATGTTTTTTCTTTTTTTTTCTTTTTTGCGTATGGCCGTTTTTGTTTGTTTGTTTTTGTTTCCTTATTTCGCCATATAACTAGCCACACTCCGTCTACGGGGTTGTTCATTCCGGGCGTATTCGTGTTTCTACGAGCCACTTAAATCTGACATAGCTTACAGGATCGTTAACGAGCGTTTCGGTGTACTGCATGCCCATGCTTACGAAAGGTGATTCAGGCAGGACATACTGACCTGGGAGATGAGGAAAAATCTCCAACAGTACCCACACCAGACGCTACCCGGGCAGGATCAAACTCAGACCCTTCGGTGCTGTGTGCCCCCGTCGTGTACACCTTTCGTTGTGCTTGGTTCAAAGGACGTCACCGTCATATTTCTTCTTCCACTCCAATAACAACTATCATACATACTTCTTCTCCCACTCCAAATAGCATACTTCTTCTCCCACTCCAAATAGCATACTTCTTCTCCCACTCCAAATAGCATACTTCTTCTCCCACTCCAAATAGCATACTTCTTCTCCACTCCAAATAACATTTACATCATCTCTCTTCTCTCACTCCAAATAACACACTTCTTCTCTCACTCCAAATATCAAACATACTTCTTCTCTCACTCCAAATAACACTACTTCTTCTCTCACTCCAAATAGCATACTTCTTCTCTCATTCCAAATAGCATACTTCTTCTCTCACTCCAAATAACATACTTCTTCTCTCATTCCAAATAACATACTTCTTCTCTCACTCCAAATAACATACTTCTTCTCTCACTCCAAATAGCATACTTCTTCTCTCACTCCAAATAACATACTTCTTCTCTCATTCCAAATAACATACTTCTTCTCTCACTCCAAATAACATACTTCTTCTCTCACTCCAAATAACTTACTTCTTCTCTCACTCCAAATAACATACTTCTTCTCTCACTCCAAATAACATACTTCTTCTCTCACTCAAAATAACATACTTCTTCTCTCACTCAAAATAACATACTTCTTCTCTCATTCCAAATAACATACTTCTTCTCTCACTCCAAATAGCATACTTCTTCTCTCACTCCAAATAGCATACTTCTTCTCTCATTCCAAACAACATACTTCTTCTCTCACTCCAAATAGCATACTTCTTCTCTCACTCCAAATAGCATACTTCTTCTCTCACTCCAAACGCCCCCCCCCCCTCCCACCTCATACCTTCCCGTCCCACTCCAGTCCATGAAATCGGTCGTGGTCGCATGGAATGCAGTGTGAGGACATCCAGCACACGAGGAGACAGCCATACCATGTAATTTATTGATTTTGGCGGCCGGCTGACAGTGGCTGGTTTGATGAAATATATCGTCTGAAGAATTTCCTTTCAGTATATGTCTGTGTTACCTCATCTCCCTCCCCCTCCTCTACTCTCTCTTTTCTTTCAGTTTATATCAGTATATGTTTCCTCAATCTTGTTCTGACTTTGCGTGTTGTGAGGCGTGGACAGTCAACACCCAAAGCCAGAACAAAATTGAGGCAGAAGAAATGTGGTCTCTAAGAAGAATGTTGAGAGTTCCATGGACAGCAAAGAAAACAAACGAGACAGTCTTGATGGAGGCAGACACAAGAAGATCATTGATAAGGAAAATTAGGAAAAGACAAGCAACGTTTATAGGCCATTTTATGAGGAAAGGGGAATTAAAGCATCTGATCACAACGGGAAAGCTGGAGGGAAAGAGAGCACCAGGTAGACCCAGGGAGAAAATATTGGACGGACTTGCAGGGTGGCTGAGGACAGAGAGGGTGGAAGATGTGCTTGTGGTAACAAGGGATAGATACATAATTATGAAGGGCCATGATTGCCAACGCCAAGCGGCAGGGCATTTGATGATGATGATAATATATCTGTTACTTCCTCTCCCTCCCTGTACTCCCTACTCTCTCTTTTCTGTCTGTTTCTTCCCTGTTAAGATTCATTTGTTTGAAGTATGTTTTTCATCATGTATTTAGCATGGACTTGCAGTAAGACAGGTCCATTGGGACCTGATGCTACTATTATACTCAGGTGGTATTGTTCTTAAGGTTTTGAAGTTTGAAGTTTTCCTCTCTGGTAGTGTTATTCTAACGTTTGAAGTTTTATTCTCTTGCTCTCTTTGTCTTCTCTCTCTGTGTCTTTGTCTCTTTCTGTCTTTGTCTGTCTGTCCGTCTGTCTCTCTGTGTCACTGTCTCTGTCTGTCTGTCTGTTTGTCTCTCTGTCTCTCTGTCTCTGTCTGTCTGTCTGTCTGTCTGTCTCTCTCTCTCCACGCAACCGGCAAGTTTGACAAATGGCTTTTAGCTGATAAGTTCTATCGTTGAAAAAGAAACTATTATTATCATTGTCATGGTCATTGTCTCTGTCTCTGTTTTTGTCTCTTCTCTGTCTCTCTTTCTTCTCTCTCCATCTAGATTAGCAACATCATCATCATCATCAGGTGCCTTGCCGCATGGCGTTGGCGATCATGGACTTCCATCTGTCTCTATCTCTCGTTGCCCCTAGCATCTCCCCCACCCTCCTCGTCCCCAACCACTCTGCAACCCCGTCCAGCATTTTCTCCCTGGGTCTACCTGGTGCTCTCTTTCCCTCCAGCTTTCCCGTTGTGACCAGGTGCTCCAAATCCTCCTTCCTCATAAAATGGCCTATAAATGTTGCCTGTCTTAGAAACCACATCTCGGCTGCCTCAATCTTGTTCTGGCTTTGCTTGCTGACTGTCCACGCCTCACATCCGTACAACAGTATTGGTTCTATATAACATTCAAGAACTCTCTTCCTGATGTTAATTGAAAGGCATTTGCTTGTCATCTTCTTGAATGCTGTTTTGGCTTGGCCGATTCTGCTGGGTATTTCTGATGTGTATCTGCCGTCTGATGAAATGATCGTTCCCAGATATTTGAATTCATCAACCTAGATTAGCAACAGCATATTTAAAAGTTGACATTTTTTTTCCTAATCAATGATGACTTTATTATGTACATCAATATTCAAGAAACATGACACGAAGAAATTCTGTTTTTTTACGGGGAGAACATTGGCACTGAGCATTAAAAATGGACAAAGTCAAAGTTTGTTTTGGCATTATATTGTTAAAAAGATGACATTTAACTGACAGCTTCTGCTGTTGGAAAATGAAGTGTGATCATTGTCATTCTCTCCCTCTCTCTCCTCTGTCTTCTTCCCTTCTCTGTTTATTCTTTCTTTTCCTCACTCCATTTTTTTTCTGTCTCCTTTCTTTATCTCTTTTGTCTCTCTCTCTCTCTCCTTTCTCTCTCTGTGTCTCTCTGTCTTTCTGTCTCTCTCTCTCTGTCTTTCTGTCTTTCTGTCTCTCTCTGTCTCTCTGTCTGTCTCTCTCTGTCTTTCTCTCTGTCTCTCTCTCTCCTCTCTCTCTGTCTCTCTGTCTCTCTCTGTCTCTGTCTCTGTCTCTCTCTCCTCTGTCTGTCTGTCTCTCTTTCTCTCTCTCTCTGTCTCTCTCTCTCTCTCTGTCTCTCTCTCTGTCTCTCTGTCTCTTCTCTGTCTCTCTGTCTCTGTCTCTCTGTCTCTTCTCTGTCTCTCTCTGTGTCTATCACTCTCTCTGTCTCTCTCTGTCTCTCTCTCTCTCTGTCTCTCTCTCTGTCTGTCTGTCTGTCTGTCTTTCTTTCTCTCCTCTCTGTTATCTCTTTTTCTCCTATTTCTAGTCTCGCTCTCTGTCCTTCATCTTTTCTTTTTGTTTTTCCGCCATGCCTGTCTTCTCTCTCTGTCGCTGTCTCTATCTGTCTCTCTCTTTCTGTCTCTCTCTCTCTTTCTCTCTCTCTCTCTTTCTCTCTCTCTCTCTCTCTCTCTCTTTCAGTCTCTCTCTCTCTCTTTCTCTCTCTCTCTCTCTCTCTCGTGTATCTTTTATGTCTCCTCTTTCACCTGCTGTTGGAAAGTAAAGTATCATTGTCATTGTCTCTTCCTTCTCTCTGCTATCATCTCTCTCTCCCTCCGTCTCTCTCGCCATTTATTCGGTTTCTTTCTCTCTCTCTCTCTCTTCTCTCTCTGTTCTCCCTCCCTTTCTCCTTCATCTTTGCTCTCTTTCTTTTCTCTTTCCCCTGTCTCTTCTCTCTTCTGTCTGTTTTCTGTGTCTCATCTTTCTTCTTCTGCCTCTCTCTCTCTCACCTTCTCCCTCTGTCTGTCTCTTCTCCGTCTGTCTGACCATTCTCTCTGTTCTCTCTTTGCGTGCGTGAAGTAAACATACCTGTAACTTCGTCAGACAACTGGTGACATGTAGAAGTACCAGCCGTATTATATATTTGAGGCATGGACCAGGGCTCAGTCGAGTAATACAAGTGTATTTGCTCAACTTTACACGATTTACGACCAGACAAAGTGTCAAAGTGGTTAACGCAATGCACTACTGACTGGGAGGTCGTGGATCCGAAATCGGTCTCGAAGGGGAAAAAATGTGTGTGTTAGTGTTCGTTCTTTGATTTAACGTCTTTTCACTATAAGTGATATTAAACGGGGGAGGGAGGAGGGGGGAATAAAAAATGAATAAATGAAATAAAATGTAGAACGATAGTTAGGCGGGTTGGATTGGGGCAGAGGGGAGATAGAGTAAAAAGACATAAGTAGGTAGGAGAACAGAAAAATGGAACGAAAACTGAACTCTAACAATTAACTTCAACAATATGAAGGGAAATTGTAACACTAATACACAAACCGCATAAAGTTAAAGTAATGCATTAACAGGACTGTGAACTAATGAATCTGAAATTTTAACTAATAAAGATTGATCTGATGTAACTTTTTGGAAATCAGTTTCAGAATACTGTTCTTGAGTAAACGTTTTTGGTAAAAAGGAACGTAGCATTTTGCAGTAGAATAAGCAGTGAAACAGTGTGAACTGTTCGCCGCAAATGCACTTGACATTTTTACAATATTTTGTTTTCAACACGTTTAGCTGAATACGAAAACGAACAGCAACAATGTGTGTGTGTGTGTTGTGGTGTGTGTGTGTGTGTGTGTGTGTGTGTGTGTGTGTGTGTGTGTGTGTGTGTGTGTGTGTGTGTGTGTTGTGTCTGTGTCTGTGTCTGTGTGTGTCTGTGAGTGTGTGTCTTTGTGTGTACGTGTGTGTGTATGTGTGCGTGTGTGTGTATGTATATGTACATGTTAGTGTATAATATATGCATATATGTCTATGCATATTCATATATGTATATGTCTATGTATATTGTGGGATATTTCAGCCCCAACCACCTCTTATCAAACATTGAATGTGATATAGTCTCGTTGGAAACACAGTAGAGCCTCATTTATTATACAAATACGTCATTAATTAAGGATGTTGCTTGAAACTGATTATTCTGTTGATTATCATTTATATCATCATCATCATCATCACAGCAGCAGCAGCAGCAGCAGCAGCAGCAGCAGCAGCAGCAGCAGCATCATCAGCATCATCAATAATAACAACAACAACAACAACAACAACGATAATGATGATGATGATGATGATGGTGGTGGTGGTGGTGATGGTGATGATGGTAATAATGATGATAATAATTATAATAATAATAATAATAATGATGATGATGATGATGATGATGATAGTAATAATGATAGTAATGATGATAATAATGATATTGTTATTGTTATTATATAATCGTTGCTGTTGTTGTTGTTATCCTCGTCCTCCTCCTCCTCATAATCATCATTTCAACATCACAATCATATTGGACAGCTTGGCAATTAACGCTGACTCTTCCCTCTTTCACTTCCTCCATCCAACTGACACTTAAATCTGCTTTTTCTTCACAACCAGCATGGCAAGCAAGGTAATCAAGTGGTCAGGACACTGCTCTTCCAGTTGGAAGGTCTAGGTTTGAATCTGCTTAGATATCACTAGGTGGATAAAGGGTTCCAATCTCCAGGTTGACAGCATATGTGTCTGAGCCCCTTTCGCACCTATCAATTAACATCAGGAAGAGAGTTCTTGAATGTTATGTAGAACCAATACTGTTGTACGGTTTGAGGCGTGGACAGTCAACAAGCAAAGCCAGAACAAGATTGAGGCAGCCGAGATGTGGTTTCTAAGAAGGATGTTGAGAGTTCCATGGATAGCAAAGAAAACAAACGAGACAGTCTTGATGGAGGCAGACACAAGTAGATCATTCATAAGGAAGATTAGGAAAAGGCAGGCAACATTCATAGGTCATTTTACGAGGAAAGGGGATCTGGAGCACCTGGTCACAACGAGAAAGCTGGAGGAAAGACAGCACCGGGTACACCCAGGGAGAAGATACTAGACGGACTTGCAGAGTGGCTGAAGACAAGGAGGGTGGAAGAGATACTTGAGGCAACAAGAGATAAAGACAGATGGAAGTCCATAATCGCCATCGCCATGCGGCAATGCACTTGATGATGATGACACAGACAAAACGTCAGGTACTCATGGCACTGTTCTTCTTCTTCTTCTTGCTAAGATTAAACCTCCATCGAACACTCCCTATCTAAGCATATGAATTCATACAAACCTTCGTAAAGGTGGAAAGCTGGAGGGAAAGAGAACACCAGGTAGACCCAGGGAGAAAATAGTGGACGGACTCGCAGGGTGGCTGAGGACAGAGAGGATGGAAGATGTGCTTGCGGCGACAAGGGGTGGATGCATGTGGAGGGCCAAAAGCACAAAGGTAACCTCCCTGAGTGCGATGATCCTAAACAACAACAACAACAACAACACACACACACACACACACACACACACACACACACACATACACACACACACACACACACACACACACACAAACACACACACACACACACACACACACACACACACACACACACACACACACACACACACACAAACCGACCTAAAAGCAAACTGGACAGCTCCTGTGGTTCCAAAACAGTAGGCCAGTATGGGTAAACACCTTACTGTAAGCCATGGTAGCTTCGGTGGATCGTGGAAACGTGAAAACGCACACTAGTAGCAAGAAACTGTGGGAAGAGTTGGACAGCAGAAGGTCCCCACATTGAGAACCCCCCTCTCTTGTCACCCTGTCATGTAAGTGTTTCGGCCCCTACTTTCCTTACACTCCCAAGAGAGCCAGGCCGTATCAAGGTCATGAACTCCTGGATGACCTTCTGCTGTCGTCATTTTAGCGCCTCCAAGGTGATCAGGTGTCCTTGCTGCCGGCCACCTCCACTCCCCCCCCCCCCCCCAACTCTTTTTTTTTTTCGACAGTAAAATATGACTGTCTGAATTGCTGGGGGTAATAAAATGGTCATGTACTCGTATGTTATTCGATTTCACGTGGTCACTGCAGTCCGCCCGTAACCAACCAACACCCCTCCCCCGAAAAAACCCCCAGAGCAAGCAAGTAAGCAAGG
>JAPXFY010000027.1:18248461-18255961 GCA_030674185.1 Monoplex corrugatus | reverse complement strand
TATCCCTTGTCGCTGCAAGTACATCTTCCACCCTGTCTGTCCTCAGCCACTCCGCTAGTCCGTCCAGTATTTTCTCCCTGGGTCTACCTGATGTTCTCTTTCCCCTCCAGCTTTCCTGTTGTGACCAGGTGCTCTAATTCCCCCCCTTTCCTCGTAAAATGGCCTATAGATGTTGCTTGTCTTTTCCTAATCTTCCTTATCAATGACCTTCTTGTGTCTGCCTCCATCAAGACTGTCTCGTTTGTTATCTTTGCTGTGTGTGGAACTCTCAACATTCTGGCTGGCAACGTGAAAACTGGCATGTTTGCTACCAGTCCTAATAATGCTCCAGTCATGGTGGTGGTGTCAGGTTAGTGTTTCAGAAGTCCCGTTCTCCTCCCAACCCCTATTCAGTTCAGAGACCTTGTCAACGTACAGGATTTTGCACTGGCTCACTGAGTCTGCTAGACAGTTAACCCGAAGAAGAATAAGAACACGTATTCAACACAATAAGACAAATACGCGTTCTTATTCTTCTTTCGTGTTTTTTTTTCTGGTTTCTGTTTGCTTGAACGCGGACAGTCACACTTGTTTTGTATTTAACGCTCAGTAAATTAGAACGAACCAATCAATTGTGAAAATTGGATGCTATTCATGTTCATGACAATTGCTGGGGAAACGCCGAGGTGGTCAAGATCATTCGTAACATCAGCCTTCAGAGTCAGAGTTCTGCCTTGTCCACGTCGAAGGTTGACACGGTCGCTGAGGTTGGCAGACAATTATGTCACCCAGGGGAATGGGACATCTTGTCTGCATTGGAAGGCTGTGTCTGATCAGTCTCAGTCGGCGTCTTCGAAGCGTCTTGCTCAAGGGTGAGAGCTTCAAAGCGAGCAAGCAAACAAACAAACCTCCCTAAAGGATGTCTTTGTTGGCTTTGCCAATAAACTCAACATCTGTAGAATGATGGAGTCAGCATGTCAGTATAAACCACACAGATGTGTATCTCTAAAACGATTGGCTCATGCGTAGACAGACTGACAGTTAGCATCGGTCAAAGAGAGAGATAGAGAGAGGTAACTGTGGCATGCGGTCTGTGTCTCGCTGTAGCAGCCATCACATTTAACACTATTTACAGTTGGTGACAGTACAAGCTACCCATTTTTGTATCTCTGGATCGTGTTGTGCACGACCACTATGACCGTTGGCGCCGGCGAGCAAGACTATGCTCACTAACGATTTCGTGATAAGTTTTTTTGTTTGAATTTTTTTTTTAGGTAATATCGAAGTCTGTGTACAATGCCGCTCATCATTCACATTATTCCCAGTACATTCATTGTACAGGTAACATTATTATGTGCAATTCTCATAAGTTTAAAACAGCACACATCTGGCTCACTCAATACAATTAATAAATCAATCAATAAATAAAATAAAAATAAAAAAGTGAAAATATCAATAAAATCGACAAATTGTCAGAAGTAAAAATATTGTTTAAAAGTTGTTCACAAAGAACCATCACTCCAATTGGTAAAGTCACAGTTCTGAAGTCTTTTGAGTTATCTGAACTTACACACTTGTGGCTATTATTGCCAATCCACCTGATCACTTTATATCACTTAGTACAAAGAGTTACAGTTACAAAACCTGTGTTTTAAATGTGTATGGAATGAAAAAAAAAGGACAAAATCAGCAGAAAAACTGCCACTAAAAGCACTAAAGCAAGGGGGGGGGGGGGGGGATTAAGCATACCTGTTTTACAAGCATATATATTTGTATGTTCTCCAACTGACCTGAACAAAAGAAGTTTAAAACTTCAAATCATAAATGGCAAAGCGTTGTAACAGAAATGTATCCGTTCCTTAAAAAAAACAACCACTGAACGCTATGGACCAGCGTTTGTTTCATATTTCATGAAGAACAATCTGTTTGGTATAAAAGCCTATATGACATTCTGTAATCATATATCACCTAAAAATTCAAGTGAATTGTCAGCTGAACCTGTTGTCTATAGCGAAAAATAAAGCTGGATAATCTGATAATCAAAGACAAACTGTTAGAGAAAGGATTATACTGTATCCAACATTTTCTTAAAGAAAATGGCTTTGTTGTTGTTGTGTTGTTGTTGTTGTTGTTGTTGTTTTTACTATGAAGAATCTAAACCTAAGACTGTCGTATCGATTTTGTCACATACACACACATCCAACGCCATAGTACCGCTCTCTCTCTCTCTCAACACATGTCTCAGACCCGAAACACTCAACGTCCAGTGTGATTTGTGTGTGTGTGTGTGTGTGTGTTTGTGTGTGTGTGTGTTGTGTGTGTGTGTGTGTGTGTGTGTGTGTGTTGTGTGGCGGTTGGCGACGGTAGAATTAATAATATTATTTCTTCCATTGTAACCCTTCATTAACTCCCTGTGCAAGTCCCGGCTCAGGGCTTGACGTGGGTCCAGGCTGTGTGGTGTTGGGTTTTGCTGGCTGTCGTGTCCGCTTTGTTCTTTCGCTTGCGGGCCGGGATTATTCCCGCTGTGTTGTTCAGTCACTTCATCTTGCTTATACCCCAAGTTCGACTACTATAGCCACCATATCAGGGCTAACACCACACGTCAAAAACAACAACCCAGTTAAGATAAAAATTAAAAGACAACAGTTCAAGTTCATATTGCCACCACCACGTCAAAAACGACAACCCGGTTAAGATAACAGACAACAGTTCAGGTTCATATTGCTTATAGCCCAGCCGACTACTGGAGCCATATCAGGGCTAACATCATGTCAAAAACGACAACCCGGATAACCGTTTCGCTCCCGCATCCTGTCCACCAGCATCCTGTGTTATCAACCTGCAGGAAGCTGGGGATAGGGTTAAGTTTTTACAATTGGTGGATAGGGTGTGGGAGTCAAAGGATTAAGTTTTTGCAATTGGTGGATAGGTGCGGGAGTCAAGGGGTTAAGTTTTTACAATTGGTGGATAGGGTGCGGGAGTCAAAGGTTAAGTTTTTACAATTGGTGGATAGGGTGAGGGAGTCAAAGGGTTAAGTTTTTACAATTGGTGGATAGGGTGAGGGAGTCAAAGGGTTAAGTTTTTACAATTAGTGGATAGGGTGCGGGAGTCAAAGGGTTAAGTTTTTACAATTGGTGGATAGGGTGCGGGAGTCAAAGGGTTAAGTTTTTACAATTGGTGGATAGGGTGCGGGAGTCAAAGGATTAAGTTTTTACAATTGGTGGATAGGGTGCGGGAGTCAAAGGGTTAAGTTTTTACAATTGGTGGATAGGGTGCGGGAGTCAAAGGATTAAGTTTTTACAATTGCGGGAGTCAAAGGGTTAAGATAAAAGACAACAGTTCAAGTTCACATTGCTTATAGCCCAGCCGACTACTTATGCCATATCAGTGCTAACATCACGTCAAAAACGACAACCCGGATAACCCTTTCGCTCCCCCATCCTGTCCACCAGCATCCTGCGTTATCAACTATGCAAGCAAAGCAAAAACTTAACTCTTTGACTCCCTCATCCTATCCACCAACTTCCCGCAGGAAGCTGGGGGATAGTGTGAGAGAGTCAAAGAGTTAAGTTTTTACAGTTGGTGGATAGGTTGCAGGAGTCAAAGGGTTAAGATAAAAGACAACAGTTCAAGTTCATATTGCTTATAGCCCAGCCGACTACTAGAGCCATATCAGGGCTAACACCACCACGTCAAAAACGACAACCGGTTAAGATAAAAGACAAAAGTTCATGTTCATATTGCTTACAGCCCAGCCGACTGTTGAGCATATCAGGGCTAACACCACGTCATAAACGATAACCCGGTTAAGATAAACAAACAAACAACAACAACAACAACAACAACAACAACAACAAACCCAGTTCAAGTTCATATTTCTTAATTAAGCCCAGCCGACTACTAGAGCCATATCAGGGCTAACACCACCACGTAGACAACACTTCAAGGTCACATTGCTTATGGCCCAGCCGACTACTAGAGCCATATCAGGGCTAACACCACCACGTAGACAACACTTCAAGGTCACATTGCTTATAGCCCAGCCGACTACTAGAGCCATATCAGGGCTAACATCACCACGCCAAAAAAGACAACCTGGTTAAGATAAAACACAACAGTTCAAGGTCACATTGCTTATAGCCCAGCCGACTACTAGAGCCATATCAGGGCTAACACCACGACGTCAGAAACAACAACCAGGTTAAGACAAAAGACAAGAGTTCAAGTTCATATTGCTAACCTGTATGACGTGTGAGATATGGAAGTCAGGGGGAGGGAGAGGGAGGGGGGCAGCACAGACGAGAGGAGGACAGAGGACGAGTGGAGAGACTCTGAGGAGGAGGGGGAGGAGTGTTGAAGAAGAGCGGGGGAGGATAAGAAGAGAGAGCGGAGAGGAAGGGTGGTGAGGAGGAGGAGGGATGTTGATTCTCCTGGAGCGGCTTTGAAGTGGCGCTGACAGACAGAGTGGTGATGCTGGAACTGCTGGTCGATACGGGCTCCCGATATTCTTACACCTGATTTTGTCTGCATTCGTTCTGCTTAGACGCTGCCTCCATCCCCTCCATCTCCTCCACCTCCTTCACCCACCTTGTTACTTTCTGGTGTTGATTTGTTGTTGTAGTTGTTGTTGTTGTTGCTGATGGCATCGCTGGTCGATATAGTCTACTGGATATTCTTACACCTGATTTTGTCTGCATTCTTTCTGCTTATACACCGCCTGCACCCCTGCACCCCCTCCACCCCCTCCACCCCCTCCATCTCCTCCACCTCCTTCACCACCCTGTTACTGTCTGGTGTTGTTTGGTTGTTGTAGTTGTTTTGTTGTTGATGATGATGGTGATAATGATGCAGGTACTGCTGGTCGATATGTCGGCATTCTTACACCTGATTTTGTCTGCATTTTTTCTGCTTACATACCGTCTCCACCCCCCTCCACCCACCTTGTTACTTTCCGGTGTTGTTGGTTTGTTGTAGCTGTTGTTGTTGTTGTTGATGATGATGATGGTGGTGGTAACGATGCTGACATTTCTGGACGATTTATTGACATCCTTAACACCAGATTTTGTTACATTCTTTCTGCTTACACACAGCCTGCACCCTCTTCACCTACCTTGTGACTTTTTGTTATTGTTTGGTTGTTGTGGTTGTTGTTGATGGTGGTAATAATGCTGGCATTGCTGGTCGATATATTGACATCCTTACACCTGATTTTGTCTGCTTGCCTTCTGCTTAGACACTACCCTCCACCCCTGTTTTTCCTCTTGTTGTTTATTTATTGTTGTTGTTGTTGCTGTTGCTGTTGTTGTTGTTGTTGTTGATGGTAGTGATGTTAGCTTCGCTGGTCGATATAGTCTACCGACATTCTTACACTTGATTTTGTCTGTATTCTTTGTGCTTACACACTGCCTGCACCTACCTTGTTAAGGTCCAGTGTTGTTTGGTTGTTGTTGTTGTTGTTGTTGTTATTGTTGTTGTTGTTGATGACGTTGATGATGCTGGCATTGCTGGTCAATATACCGACATTCCTACACCTGATTTTGTCTGCATTTTTCCTGGTTCTGGTGCCCTTGTTGTTGTCGTTGTTGTTATTGTTGTTAGTGGTGATGATAATGGCGGTGGTGTCGATTCCTGACTGTCGGCATTCATTCTGCTTATCATACTTTCCTTCTTGGTCCTCGTGTCATTATTATTGTAATTGTTGATGTTATTATTGTTGTTGATAATGGTAATGGTGATGGTGTCGATAAGCTATCTAAGATATCTAACTGTCAGCTTTCTTTCTGCTTACCACACTTACCTTCCTGGTATCTCTGCCCTTGTTGTTGTTAATATTGTTGTTGTTGTTGTTGTTGTTGTTATGCTGCTGCTATTGTTGTTGATGCTGTTGTTGCTACTGCTGTTGTTGTTGCTGTTGTAATTGTTGTTACAGCTGCAGTGATGATGATGTAATGATCGATACCAACATTCTTGTTCCTGATGTGTGGGCATTCTACCTCTCAGACACCGCCTCCCAGATTGTTTCCTGCTGTTGTTGTTGATGTTGTTGTTGTTGGTGGTGGTGGTGGTGATGATGATGGTGGTGGTGGTGGTGGTGGAGGTGGTGTGTTGATGGTGGTTGTGATGCCGTCTTTGCTGGTCGATATACCCACATTCTTTCAGCTGATTTATCTTCATTCCTTTTTTGTTTTGTTTTTTTCCTGCTGTGCTGGTTCTCTTCTTCTTTTTTCCCCGATACTCTCCTGCATTGCTTTCTGGTTTGTTTCCCCTAGCAACTAGTTTTTTTCTTTTTCTTTCTTTCGATACTCTCCCACATTGCTTTGTTTTTCCCCGCAAGCCGTGCAAGTTCTTTCCTTTTTTTGATTTAAAAAAAATGTTTTTATTATACTCTCCCACATTACTTTGTTTATCTGTAGTTCATTTCACCCTTAAACCTTTCAACATTCGGTTTGATTTTATTATTGATTCTGTTTTCGTAGTAGATGTAAAACTTTCTGTACAATACAGTACAATATTTTGTCTGTTTTCGTTTCTTCATCAGTTCTGTTCTGTTCTGTCCTTTTTCTCACACCGGACGGAGCAGCAGGAAAGTTTCAGTCTTTTTCTCCTAATTTTGCATCTGGTGTTTGTTTGTTTGTGATCTTACGCTTGACAAAGGCCAGCTGGCCGAAAATTTGCCCCTGTTTTTTTCTGGTTGTATTAAACACGCGTCCCTTGTTCTTTTTTCGTGTTTTCTTTTCTGGTTCCTTTAAACCTAGCTGTTTGGTCTAGTATTAAACTGGTGAAAACGCATTTCCAACAGATGAACGTACTTTTCTGTCATGTGTCTGTACTTCAGTTCACCCTTAAACCTTTCAACATTCGGTTTGATTTTATTATTGATTCTGTTTTTGTACATGTAAAACGTTGTGTGCAGCACAATGAGGTCAAAATATTTTATTTTGTCTGTTTTCGTTTCTTCATCTGTTCTGTGTAAAACGTTGTGTGCAGCACAATGAGATCAAAATATTTTATTTTGTCTGTTTTCGTTTCTTCATCTGTTCTGTGTAAAACGTTGTGTGCAGCACAATGAGGTCAAAATATTTTATTTTGTCTGTTTTCGTTTCTTCATCTGTTCTGTGTAAAACGTTGTGTGCAGCACAATGAGGTCAAAATATTTTATTTTGTCTGTTTTCGTTTCTTCATCTGTTCTGTTCTAGTTGTTGGGTTGATACGAACAGTTTTAGATGGTTGTGGTGTTAATGTTGTTGCTGTTTGCAGTGTTTTGTACATCTACGTAACAGTTTCTACCTTATGGATTCTGTAAATCCGTGCTTTCAAGGTTTAAACCACTTGACTTCCGCATCCTGTCCACCAGCATCCTGCATTGTTAACCACATCAGCAAAGCAAAAACTTAACCCTTTGAGTCAAAGGATTAAACAGGAAGCTGGTGGATAGGATGAGGGAATAAAAAGGTTAAGTTTTTGCAGTTGGTGAATAGGGTGCGGGAGTCAAAGGGTTGATTCCTGTCTCGGTGGGCGTGG
>JAPXFY010000027.1:18230961-18243461 GCA_030674185.1 Monoplex corrugatus | reverse complement strand
GGATTTCTTGTTTTATGCTGATTACCACGGCTTAAGTCTTCCTTCTTCAGTTCAGTTCAATGTCGAACTTGCTCGGCTATCCATGACACGTTTCTTCCATCCTTCTCTGTCAGACGTTGCAGTAGGTAGTTCATCATACTGACAGCCCGTATCATCCATCAGTTGGTCGATGAGGGTCTTCTTTGGACGTCCTGGTCTTTGTTTGCCGTGACTGGATCTCCACAGTAGAACATCTCCTACCAGTTCTTCTTTGCTACGCCAGCAGTGTCCCGCGAAAAACAGTCTTTGTTGACGTATTGATTTACTGATTGGTGGGATCTTACTAAATAAATCTTTGTTTGTTGGATGTTCTCTCCAGGATTTGTTCAGGGCTGCATGTAGCATTCGTGTGTATGCTCCATCAATCTTCTTCTCCAATGTCGTTGTTAGGGTCTTCCTTCTATTAAGCTCTAGCCCTTTATTTCTTTTTTCTTTTTTGATCACGTTCACAAGATTTTGTAGGTCTTTTTATATTCTGCAATTAGAACTGTGTCATCTGCATAACGAAGATTGTTTTATTACTTTTCCTTCAACTTTTATCCCAGGGCATTCTTCAAGGTTTCTCATGATGGTTTCACTGTAGAGTCAAAACAAATCTGGTGATGTAACACATTCCTGTGTTACCCCTCTTTTGATATTTTGAGAAAGAGCTTATATCATCGTCTACTCTTGTTCCTGCTTTTTGTTCCCAATACAAAAAGCAGAACAAGAGTAGACGATGATATAAGTATTGCTTATTATTCTGGCCATGATGTTCTTGGGGGAACACCATAGTGATTTCCCGTTGCCTTCCATCAGTTTCTGTACGGGCTGTCCGCTCGTCTTTGTCATTCCTACCACTACCTATAAGGCGGTGAGGGCTGAATTTTCAGTGAGGGTTTACATTACACATAGACTGAGCATAACACATAGACTGAGCATAACACATAGATTGAGCATAACATATTGATTGAGCATAACACATAGATTGAGCATAACATATTGATTGAGCATAACATATTGATTGAGCATAACACATAGACTGAGCATAACACATAGATTGAGCATAACGTATTGATTGAGCATAACACATAGATTGAGCATAACATATTGATTGAGCATAACACATAGACTGAGCATAATATATTGATTGAGCATAAACATAGACTGAGCATAACACATAGACTGAGCATAACACATAGACTGAGCATAACACATAGATTGAGCATAACACATAGACTGAACATAACACATAGATTGAGCATAACACATAGATTGAGCATAATATATTGATTGAGCATAACACATAGACTGAGCATAACACAGACTGAGTATAACACATAGATTGAGCATAACACATAGATTGAGCATAACACATAGACTGAGCATAACACATAGATTGAGCATAACACATAGACTGAGCATAACACATAGACTGAGCATAACACATAGATTGAGCGTGACACGTGATTTGAGCATAACACATAGACTGAGCATAACACATAGATTGAGCATACACATAGACTGAGCATAACACATAGATTGAGCGTGACACGTGATTTGAGCATAACACATAGACTGAGCATAACACATAGACTGAGCATAACACATAGACTGAGCATAACACATAGACTGAGCATAACACATAGATTGAGTATATTTCAGTCCTTTTCTCCCACTAGACAAAGCAGCAAGGAAGTTTCAGTTTTTTTCTACTAATTTTTGTATTTGGTGGTTTTTCGTTTGTGATCTTACGTTTACGCTGCCTTTGTCCGAAAATTTACGCCTGTCTTGTCTGGTTATATTAAATACGCGTTCTGATTCTATTTTCGTGCTTCTCTGGTTCCTGTTTGTTTGAAAGCGGGCAGTCACACTTGTTTTGGATTACATAGACTGAGCATAACACATAGATTGAGATGAACACAAACGTTGGACAACGAAGCTGACCCACTCATATTTTCATACAATTTTGTGCGAAATCCCTGTTATCATCAAGTGCCCTGCCGCATGGCGTTGGCGATCATGGCCCTCCATACGTATCTGTCCCTTGCTGCCGCAAGCACATCTTCCACCCTCTCTGTCCTCAGCCACCCTGCAATTCCGTCCAATATTTTCTCCCTGGGTCTACCTGGTGCTCTCTTTCCCCCACCTTTCCTGTTGTGACCAGGTGCTCTAATTCCCCTTTCCTCATAAAATGGCCTATAAATGTTGCCTGTCTTTTCCTAATCTTCCTAATGAATGATCTTCTTGTGTCTGCATCCATCAGGACTGTCTCATTTGTTTTCTTTGGTGTCCATGGAAATCTCGACATTCTTCTTAGAAACCACATCTCGGCTGCCTCAGTCTTGTACTGGTTTTGCTTGTTGACTGTCTAAGCCTCACAACCGTGTAACATTATCGGTTCTATAGAAATATTCAAGAACTCTCTTCCTGATGTTAATTGATAGACATTTGTTGTTAAGAATGCTTTTCATCTTCTTGAATGCTGTTTTGGCTTGGCCGATTCTGCTGGCTATTTCTGATGTGCATCTGCCATTTGGTGTGATGATCATTCCCAGATAGTTAAACTTATCAACCTGTGTCAAGGTTGTGCCGTTTGCTGTACAGAACACAAAAGCCCAGCAAAGTTCGAAACAAACAAGTGACGAAGTGAAGAGTGTCAGAAAGTTGGTAGACACTTGTGGTATGGCCAGATAGAGAGTAGGCCTATCTCCCAACATTTGGAGAGTTCGTCGAGTGTCGTGTCGTCTTGATCTCCTCCAACTTTATTTGGTGTTAATCTATCAGTGGCTACCAGCCGAGAGGCTCGCAAGAAGCGACGTGTTTTATCTGCTTGACAAACCTCGACGTCAGTGTGTACAGATTAGCGGCTGCACGCAAAGCACAATTTGTGTCAGCTGTTGATAAACGGGCCTGTATGATTGATCAACAGACTTGCACGAATTCCGTCAAGTTTTATTACCTTGCAGAATTGACTAGAACAGATCAGAGAGGAAGGGTTGGGTAGAGGGGTGAGGTTTAGAGGAGATTAGGTTCGTCGTTGTAGTCTTCTTCCATATGAGAAACGAGCAAGACAAAACAGTGACCCTCAGTTGTGTGGCAAGGGGGTATACGTGCTGGGACGTCCGTGGTCCGTTTGGGGATTTGGGGCGATGGTTAGATTGAAGTCAGATGTTTTGCAAGGGGTACAGATGCCGAAGTATCTGTGGTCCATTTTGAGATTTGGGCCGATATTTAGACTGAAGTCAGATGTTCTGCAAGGGGCACAGATGCCAGAGTTATCTGTGGTCCATTTTGGGATTTGGACTGATACTGATTTTATCTTAACCGAGTTGTCGTTTTTGACGTGGTGTTAACCCTGATATGGTTCTAGAAGACGGTTGGGCTATAAGCAGATTGAACTTGAACTTGATTTGAGAACTTTCCTATGTGAATTTCTGCCTAAAAATTTAAATATTATGTTAACGAGTTCTCTTTAGAAAAACATACATACACAATGTACATACATACATACATACATACATACACACACACATACATACATACATACATACACACATACATACATACATACATACATACATATATACAAACATATATACATACATACATACATACATACATACATACATACATACATACATACATACATACATACATACATAATTTTATAAATCTTGATAAGAACTTTTCGTCTCATATTTCTCAGCATTAGGAAGTGAAGGGTGGGAGAGATGAAGATGGAGGCACTGTCTTTAAAAGCTGTTATCTTTGGCACATATTTTTTCTTATCTTAAAACATTTGATTGTACATTAAAAAAAAAAAGCTGCACGAAATGTTCACAGAGGAAAAGCATCCTCATTTGACTTCATGGCATGAGTTTGACCCTGACATACAGGCAGAAAATGTGCAAACAGCCTCAGTCCATCCAGTTGTTAACAGGTGTTAGGGTATCTTCATGATAAGCCTGGACAGCCACGGACGGTTCCTGTCAAACAGATCGTGTTCAGCAAACCCCTGTTTGTTCCAACTGTTCTTGTTTGTATTATCGTCCAGCGTGTTCACGATTAGGGACTGTCTTGAGGATGAACCGTGTCGTATAATTAACGAAGGAGAGCGATGTCTTGTAGTTTCTATGTCTAAGATGGGAGGGGTTTCAAGAAGTTAGAGATGAAGGTGAGTCTGGTGGTGGCTGGGGTCTTTAGAGATATGGTCCAACTGCCGATGAGTGAGAAAGATTGGCTGCCAGAACTAGAGGTGCCCATCCGTGGGAGCTGTCTTGATTTGTCAGTTGAAACAGCTGAAGAGGGTTTGTTTGCTCTGTGAAGAGAGTTCTTAGAGGCATTTCCAACTGATGACGGAAAGAGTGTTTAGAGTAAGCCCGGCTGGGCCTACCCGTACACGGACGGAAATTCTCTGGTCGTGCTTGCAGGTTTTTTTCCCCCCGGCCGTCCGGGTTAAGGAACTGAACTCTTCTCTTGATTTCACACCGAATTATCTTTCTTGCAAGAAAAACACGGACGAGAAGACATTGGTGAGTGATAAACATACTTCAGAGACATACTTGCAAGCTGCATGGGAAAACATCGCCAGAGAGGTTGGGACAGATTGGATGTACAGAAAATCGGCAGGCTGGACGTACAATGTTTCTTTTCTTCTTCCACTATCACCACAATGAATATCAACTTTTATCGCTTCGTGCACACCATTTTATCATTGGTGGGCTCGTGTCGAAGGGGAAAAAAAACAAACAAACAAACAAACAACAACAACAACAACAAAACCGTGGCCGTCCGGCTCCGTCGTCCTTGTAGTATGAACGCTTTCACGGCCAGGGCCGGCCAGCCAGCCGTCGTTTCCGTCCGTCCGGGTTTACTATGAACGTTCTAATTACAGTTAGGGAAGGTTAAGCAGTGAAAGGAAAGAGATGGCACAGCTCTCATAACGCTGGCCCTCAGGATAGTTGAAGTCTCTACCACCTCTTTCCCTTACGATCTCAGATTTATGGAACGTTACAATAACCTTATCTGACTTAACACTCATTTTGACAGGGAGGGGGGAGGTGGGGGGGCAGGGGAGGAGGAAGAATGGTCACAGTCTCGTCTGATGAGGGTAAATGGTATTGGTGGGAACGTGGAAAGGAATTTCGGTGACGGCTTAGTCGTGTGGTTGCTGAGAAACGGGAAATATGGGTGACCCCACCCCAGTCAGCGTAGCTTGAGGGTGTTTGTGGGTTAACGAGATGAAAAGTCTTTAGATTGAAACTGGAAACTTTGAATAAAAAAAAAAAATGAGCCCGCTTTATATCGTAACTGACAGGCAGGTGAAATTGGTTCAGATAGTTGTAGGGGTTTGGATAAAAGAGACAGAAAAGGTTAGCTTAAGAGCAAGTGAAATTAGACCCTAGGTATTTATGGGAATTGTTGATAAATGAGGCTAAAAGATTGTCGGAATTAAAGTGGAAGGCATGTACCGACCTTGACATTTCTTCCGGTATTTGTGGACTTTGGTTTAATCCAGATTCCAATTTCTCAAAAAGAGATTGATGGTATTCGGAGAGTTCCATATTTGCTCCCCCTAAATCTGACTGTAGCTTTAGTTTGACTTTCTTAACTCGACGTCTCCGCACTCGGAGCGAAATTGTATTCGCATTAACGTCTGAGATGCCCTGTGTTGGTGATCATGGCACAAGCCTTAAGCCTGCCCATAAACCCGCGAGCTGGCCAGGTCTTGAGACTCTACCTAGCCTGTGTTTTACGTAGTCTACATTTTTATACTAGTATCAGCCTATCATTGGAACAATCTTGGATACGTGTGAATGACAAGTGTATCAAATCTGACAGTAACTATCCGGCAAAGTCCTTGAACTTGCCCCAAACCCTGTGCATTGGCAAGGTTTTAAATTAAATGGGACAACATGTGGAGGTCCCCCAGTACATCATTAACCCCAAGATGAGACTTACCACATCATCATCATCATCATCATCATCAGGTGCCTTGTCGCATGGCGTTGGCGATTATGGACTTCCATCTGTCTCTATCTCTAGATTGCCTCAAGTGATTTACCACAGCTGTGTCCTTTCTACCTGACCTTACGGCTCAGGATGCTGGCTGATGACAAAGAACGACCTGACAAATCTATCAACCTTTAGCACAAGAAGTTTCTGAAGAATCATACGAATATTCTTGCCCAGCATTATTTCTAGCGAACAATTACTCGCCCGATGCAATCAAGAGAGTCTAGGCATTATCACTGCGAAAAGACGATGGAGATAGATCCCGAAAAGAGCAGTACAACATCACCTGGACTGTCCTTCACTGGACACCAGAAGGAAGATGCAGGAGCAGAAGACCCAATCACACCGATGACGAACAGTGGGAAAGAAACTCGAGACCCTGAAACATATCTGGAGTACCATAAGAGGTTAGCTCAGAGCAGATAGAAAGGGAAGATCTTCGTTGCTGCCCTCTTAACGTCATTGTTGTTCTGGTGGTGTCGGTATAGAATTAGATAGTCCCAGTTCCTCCGCTTCCCTGGGATGGTTATCCCCGTCGGCCATATCACCTGAGGTGGGTGTCGACGTAAAAACTGAACCAAATCAACCAATCAAGCTGCCCTCTATGCCAGTGGCGTAAAGGGCAGTAAGTGAGTACTAATGTGCTTGGTTCTCGTAGAAAGTGGAAATATACACGAAACAAGTAGGGGAATGGTAGAGTGTGTTGGTTTTAGAGATGAAAACAGTTTCCAATTCGAAACTGTCCAGGTGTGTTCAATGAAACAGGGCAGTATTCCAGTATAAACATGTCCAAGTATTCCTGGTGTGTTGATTTATGAGATGAGAGCAGTTTTCGATTCGAAAATGCCAGGTGCACTGAATGACATCGGCGGTATTCCAGTGTAAACATATTCCAGTATAAACATATTCCAGTGTAAACATATTCCAGTGTAAACATATCCATGATTTTTGATGTGTTGCTTCATGACATGGAAACAGTTTTCAAATCGAAAATATTCAAGGAGCCAGTGAACGAGGTGAAGTGTACAGTCTTCTGGTTGGGAGAATGGGTTCAAACCGTCATCAGTCCAAACAATTATTGTGGTGTTTTTATTTGTTTTTTGGTCACGATCACAACAGGAAAGCTGGAGGGAAAGAGAACACCAAGTAGACCCAGGGAAAAATATTGGACGGACTTGCCGGATGGCTGAGGACAGAGAGCGTGGAAGACGTGCTCGCGGCAACAAGGATAGACGCATATGGAAGGCCATGATCGCCACCGCCATGTGGCAGGGCACTTGATGATGATGATGATGATGGTGGTGGTTCCGATCGGTCCTACCCAGAGTTGAAAGTGTTATGAGTGTGTCTTTGCTGCTGTCGAGAGGGTTTGTGGTTTGGATCTTTTAGTGCTAATGATAGATCTACGGGTAAGTGAATACTGTCACCGTATACAGCGGTAATTACCAGGACACACACGTCATAGGTGTACCATAAGTCTGACAGCCAAGAGGCGTGATTCTGCATTTTATTTATAATCATCTGGTTCATGTTTCTCTACTTAATTTTCAGGTCTCGGAATACTTTGAATTAAAAGATTATATTTTTTTGTTGCTTTTTTGATATTGTTGTTTTGTTTATCTGACCGTCCTTCTGTCTGTCTGTGTGTCTGTCTGTGTGTCTGTCTGTGTGCTGTCTGTGTGTCTGTCTGTGTGTCTGTGTGTCTGTCTGTGTGTCTGTGTGTCTGTCTTTCTCTGTCACTTTATGACTATTGACAGTTGTGTGCCTCCCTCTGCGTGACCATTTATGGATGTACTGCTCCCCCCCCCCCTCTCTCTCTCTCTCTCTGTTCCCCGTTTTGTCCTTATCATTGTGTGTGCCAGTATACCAATCTGTGTTGGTATTAATTGTATAAAGTCATCACAGCCTTGTTAGAATAAAACCTTCTTTCTTTCTTTCTCTTTTCTCTGTCTGTCTTTTTTCTTCTTTCTCTCTGTCTTCTCGGGGTTTCTACCTCCACACAGCACTGAGCTTGAAGGCGACTCTTAGAATGCCACAGCCGTTGCCACCTGCACTGGTGTGTGGAGCATGTCCTTGTCGTACAGACAGAAAGTCAGGTAGATGTATAGTCTGTTTACTGCGCCTCCGTAAATGAGTTTATTCCTTTTCTCACATTGGACAGAGCAGCAGGGAAGTTTCAGTCTTTTCTCCTGATTTTTGTATTTGGGTGTTTGTTTGTGATCTTACACTTGACAAAGGCCAGTTGGCCGAAAAATTGCGCCTGTCTTGTCTTTTTGTATTAAATACGCGTTCTGATTCTTTTTTCTTGTTTTTTCCGTTCCTCCACAAATTGTTGAAACCATTTTTGAGACAATCTGTCCTCTGCTTCCTGTCGCCATGCCATGCATCTGGGCTGTCACCATAACTAGGTCCTCACATTCTGCCACAAGGACATTGCCTGACCCGTAGATATTTGATAATAGTAATAGCGATGATGCACTCTCCCGTCAGTTCAATAGATGAGTAGGTATGCTAGTCCTTTATCACTTGGTATGGGCCTTCATGTGGGATACAAGACTGATCCTGGAGACATGCCTTCTTGCGCAAGTGCAACATTGGGAAGGGTCTTGTGGGCCATGAGTTTTGCTTCCACCGGGTCTTGTTTCTGTGGAATGGCAGCTTTGTATGCTGTTAAGATGTGACTGGGTCCTGCATGCGCTGCTATTGGAAGCTTACTCTGTTGTGGGCAATGTCTTCCCTGTTGGGGATGTTGATGCCACCAGCTGATGAGGTTGGCTTTCAGTGGTCTTCTTTGGTTTCCATACCCTTACATCAGCTCCCCATACAGAAGCATCAGGCAAGGACCTTACTGGCTAGTTTATTCCTTTTCTCACACTGGAAGGAGCAGCAGGGAAGTTTCAGTCTATTTCTCCGAATTTTTGTACCTGGTGTTTGTTTGTTTGTTTGTGATCTTACGCTTGACAAAGGCCAGTTGGCTGAAAATTTGCGCCTGTCTTGTCTTGTATTAAATACGCGTTCTTATTCTTTTTTCGTGTTTTTTTTTCTGGTTCCTTACTGGCATTGCAGAGAATGGATATCCCGCAATGATTGCGGTGATTCTCGCGTAAGGTCTAATCGCCATTCATTATGTAAACATGAATGTTTACAAAGCATCTTAAAAGTCTTAAAGAACCTCTTCTTTCTGCTATATAGACAGGAACAGCGTTGTGAGTTTCTTCAGGAATATCTCGTCCCATTCCTGTAGATATCGGCACGAATACCGTCAGCTCCTGGTGCCTTCCCAGGGCTGTTTTGTTTCAGAGCCTTGGTAAGCTTGCACTGCAGAGTGAGTCTGCCAAAGATTCTTGTGCTGGCCATTGGAGGAGTGCTGTAACGGTGTTCTCAGCTGTTGACAGCTCTGTTCAGCAGTGTGTTAAAGTGCTCAGCCCAACGTGATACCAGCTGTTTCTGTCAGCGGACTGGAGGGGTCAGAGGTAGGGAACGTTGTTGAACTTCATGCCTTTGGACCGTACACATCACTGTAGACCACTTTATGGATTGATTTCATGTCATTAGCATCAGTCTCAGTTGAAGTTTTGTATACATGTTTAGAAGCGGTTATAGCCCTGATATGGCTCTGCGCAGTCGGCTGGGCATTAAACAATAGCAATAGCAATAGCAGTTTGAGTTCTGCAATTTCCATTTCTCACCATTATTTCTTCCATCTGCTCCAGTGTTTGCTTTCCTCTTCTCACAGGTCTTGTCACTAGAGCGTGGACTTTGTCAGTGAGCTTACACCAGGCTGAGACATTTCGTGGCTTTGAAAAATGAAAGTTGTTCCTCCTCTAGATGGATTGCCTTGAGTGATGGCGCTGACGAGCTCCGTCTATCTGGGTGTGATCTTGATCCTGATTGTAGGCGAAGTGCAAACTTGGTGTCACCTGTCTTCTTTCCGGGTGTTGTAAAACTGCACTCTGACCTCTGCTGACAGTCCCATGGAGCGGGGCTGGGGATGAGATAAATCTAGCGCGCATACACACACACACACAAACAGGCACACACACACACACACACACACACACACACACACACACACACACACACACACACACACACACACACACACACACAGGCACACACACACAGGCACTCACACACCCACGCACACCCGCACACACACCCGCACACATACATACACACACACACACGACACACACACGCACGCGCGCACACACACACACACACAAACAGACACTCACACACACACACACACACGCACGTACGCACGCACGCTTGCACAGAGAGAGAGAGAGAGAGAGACAGACAGACAGACACACAGACAGACACAGAGAGAGAGAGAGGGAGAGACAGACAGACACAGACACACAGACAGAGAGAGAGACAGACAGACAGACACACAAACAGACACAGACAGACAGACACACAGACACAGCCTGATCGTTCTAATGTTATGATTGATTTTATCAAGATTTTGCGCTATATAAATATTGTAATTATTATAATTATTATTATGATTGCTTTTCTATTGTTCTATAATTTTTTTTAATGTTAATTAATATGTTAAACTGTCTTTATGATTTCGTAGAATCTTCCACCCCATAGACACCTTTTTTTTTCTTTTTTTTTTCCCGTCTAAAAGCACATATGTGAACAGACGTTAAAAGAAATAACGAACGAACACAGAGAGACACACAGACAAGCAGATACACAGACAGACAGACAGACAGACAGACACACACACAGACAGACAGACACACAGACAGACAGACAGACACACACACAGACAGACACACACACAGACACACACACAGACACACAGACAGACAGACACACAGACAGAGAGAGAGAGGGAGAGACAGGACAGACACACAGACAGACAGACACACAGACAGAACACAACAGACAGAGAAGAGAGACAGACAGACAGACAACACACACACACAGACAGACACACAGACAGACAGAGAGAAGACAGACACACAGACAGACAACAGACGACACACAGACAGACAGACAGACACACAGACAGACACAATAGACAGAGAGAGAGAGGAGAGACAGAGACAGAGGCAAAAGGAAAGGCCTGCAGCTGATAAATCCATGTATCCACCAACGTACGCCCGGGAAACAGGCTATACATACCACACAGCACTACGGTAGTTCGATGTCACTCAGGCGTTGTAGGGTGGGTGGTGAAGAAATAGCGACTAGTTGGGGGGAGGGGGGAGGGGGGAGGGTGCCAGCGGGCGATACAGACCTCCCTTTTTCTCCGGAACTCAGGTGCGCAGGGTCTCGGAAGCCCGATGGACGAGTAGCAGCGGTCACGAACGAGCGATCCGTTGCAAGGTTAAGGCGGTGTGAAAAAAGACTTAACACCAACACGCTGGGATTTTTCCCTGCCTTTCTCATGCTCATTCACTCGCCCGCTTCGACTCGGATTCATGCTTCGTTCTTACCTGTGAGATTTGACTTGAAGCTTGGGCCTTTTTGTCTTGCTTTCTGGCTTCTGTGTGTGTGTGTTCTCAGTTTGCGTGGAGAAGAACGAGTTTTGTCTGATTTTATTTCTTTCATAATTGATTGATTAACCTGCGAGGTTTATTGATGGATTTTTATTTTGTGCTATCTTATGTCGTTGTGCTGACGACTACTGTTTGTGGTTTCGTGGAGAAAGTGATATAGTTGGTTTCGGTTTTATTTTTTCTTTTCTGTTTTTTTGTTTTTTGTTTTTAGTTCTGCTGCCGGTTGTTGTGTGGTGTGTGTTTTTGTGAGTGGTTTACGAATTCTGTTTGGTTTATAAATCAGAAGTTGTTTTTGTTTTATTGTGTCACGAATCTGTGGAATAATCTGGTGGGATCATCGTATGCTGATTCTGTGGTGGGTTTTTTTTTTTTTTCCTGATTTGGGAGTTACTTTGTTTACGTGAGTATTCAAGTTTTTGGTGTGTTTGTTTGTTTGTTTGTGCTGTGTGTGCCTGTGTGTGTGTGCCTGTGTGTGTGTGTGTGTGTGTGTGTGTGTGTGTGTGTGTGTGTGTGTGTGTGTGTGTGTGTGTGTGTGTGTGTGTGTGTTAGTTCCTCTGCTTATGTTGTTTTGAAATGTAAGTAGTAAATAGTGTGTTCATATTTTGGCTGAACGCGGTTGTATTATCGGAAAATAAAGTTGTATTTTGTCTCCCTTTCTCTCTCTCTTGCTCTCTCTCTCTGTTTTTCCAAGATGTTGCTTCAGAACTGCTGTAGTATTGAAAGATGTACAAATTGTTGGTAAACTGATGTTTTCGTGTTTGTTGTTGTTGTTGCTGTTTGCAACATTCGCCTATTGCTGGTGCGCTTAGTTAAAACAGCCACAGATTCTAGACTGTTCTCCACGCTTACTTTCATAATATACTTTGGCGTCAACAATGCCCAAGAGATATGGACACATGTCATCATCATCATCATGTGTCCTGCCGCGTAGCGTTGGCGATCATG
>JAPXFY010000027.1:18215961-18223461 GCA_030674185.1 Monoplex corrugatus | reverse complement strand
TGATGTAGCCGACGGGAATAACCATCCCAGGGAAGTGGTGGAAGGGGGACCTATCTAATCCTACACAGACACGACCAGAATAGCAGTCACTAAAGTGGTCAGCAAGAACGCCAGTTTTTGTTCAGCGTCCTCTGGGTTGGAACCCACAGTCAATGGCCTGCGAATTTGACATTCCTCCAGCTGAGATATTGAGTTGAGGCCCCACAGAGAGAGAGAGAGAGAGAGGAGGAGGAGGAGGGAGAGAGAGAGTGACAGTAGAAGAGAGAGAAAAACAGACAGATATAGGGATAGAGAAAAAGAAGGGGAGAGAGGAGGAGAGAAAAAGAAGAGAGAGAGAGAGAAGAGAGAGAGAGAAAAGAGAGAGAGGAGAGAGAAGAGAGAAAGAAAGAAAGAGAGAGAGAGAGAGAGAGAGGAAGAGAGATACAGAAAGACAGAAAGAGAGAGAGGAGGGAGAGAGGAAAGAAAGAAAGAGAGAGTTAAATGAACAGAGAGAGATGGGGAAAGAGAGAGAGAGAGAACGAGAGAGAGAGAGAGGAAAAGAGAAAAAGTCAAACGAATAGAGAGAGAGAGAGAACGAGAGAGAGAGAGGAAAAGAAAAAAAGAGAGAGTTAAATGAACCAGAGAGAGAGAGCGAGAGAGAGAGAGAGAGAGAAGGGAGAGAGTGAGAGAGAGAGAGAAGGGGGAAAGAGAGACAGAGCAAGAGAAAGAACGAGAGAGAGAGAGAGAGAGAGAGGAAAAGAGAGAAAGAGTTAAATGAACACACACGCATACACACACACACACACAGACAGACAGACAGGCAGACAGACGCAGAGAGAGAGAGAGAGAGAGAGAGAGAGAGAGAGAGAGAGAGAGAGAAGAGAGAGAATTTTCTCAGTCTCGATCACACAGCACAAAAATATGGTACAGCGTGTATGGAGTCAGTCAGCCGAGCTGTGTAACACCTTCTGGATCAGACCAAACCTGAACTGGAAACAGGAATACCGCTGTATGACCGGAGACATCCGCTGTATCTTCTCCCTACATCAGTACGGTGGACGTGCTTCACGTATCGATTTATCGATCTGAACGGTAATCCAAGCCGCCCTTGATCATGCTGGCAGCAGAATGTGAGTCCAAGGGATTATGTTGAGATGTTGAGATATTGGTTTACCGATATGGTTTGCTGTTACTTCCAGCGTTGACTTTTTCACGTCTGCTTGTTGGGCTGGGTATTTTGAAGGTAAAGGTTGCTCATAGTTCATGTTCATATTGCTTACAGTACAGCCGATCACTAGAGTCATATCACGGCTAATACCGCGTAAACAACAACTCTAAGTTTGTTCAAAACAAGTGTGACTGCCCGCGTTCAAGCAAACAGGAACAAAAAAAAAAACAACAACAAAAAAAAAACCAGGAAAAAAGAATAAGAACGCGTATTTAATACAACAAGACAAGACAGGCCCAAACTTTCGACCAACTGGCCATTGTCAAGCGTAAGATCACAAACAAACAAACACCAGATACAGAAATTAGGAGACAAAGACTGAAACTTCCCTGCTGCTCTGTCCAGTGTCAGAAAAGGAATGATAAGACAACAATAAAGAACCGAGCCTGTGATTATCATTTCAAGTCCAAAATATTCAATAATCTTTCCTATACGTACAATCAGACAAGATGAAATCTGATGATCTCCTTTGGAAACTTGGAAATTGCATCTGGAAGAACATCTCCGAAGAGGTTCTTCAAAGAGTCTGCTTTACAGTGCCAGTGTCTCATGTCGTGGAAGTCAAAGCATTCATTCTTGAGAAAGGTTTTATTGCTGAGTAGCTGGTCACAAAAGGGGAATTAGAGCACCTGGTCTCAACAGGAAAGCTGGAGGGAAAGAGAGCAGCAGATAGACCCAGGGAGAAAATATTGGACGGACTTGCAGGGTGGCTGAGGACAGAGAGGGTGGAAGATGTGCTTGCGGCAACAAGGGATAGATATATATGGAGGGCCATGATCGCCAACGCCATGCGGCAGGGTACATGATGATGATGATGATGATGAGCTGGTCACACATGGTGCTTTCTTCGTTTTTGAAAAGCATGAGTGAGTATGGAATGTGACCCGAATGTAACTTATGTAGCACTGTCTCTTTCCTACGATTCCCTGGAACTGATGGAAAAATTGGTTTTTAAGGTCGGGGCCGATTTGGAAAGGAACCAGAAAAAACACGAAAAAGAATAAGGTCGCGTATTTAATACAACAAGACAAGACAGTTGCCTTTCTCAAGCGTAAGATCACAAACAAACAAACACCAGATACAAACATTAGGAGACAAAGACTGAAACTTCCCTGCTGCTCCCTCCAGTGTGAGAAAAGGAATCAAAAAGAAAATTTCCTTTTCTCACACTTGAGGGAGCAGTAGGGAAGTTTCAGTCACAGATTGTTTCAGTTTCAGTTTCAGTTTCATTTCTCAAGATGGCGTCTCCGCGATCGGAATGAATTCCATACGCACTATCGTCGCAGATGCCATGTGATGGAGAAGATCCAGAATGGTCACGGCACAAACCTTAAGTCTGCATATAAACCCAACAGCTGGCCAGGTCCTGGGGTCCTACCTAGATAGTTCCGTAACCTGAGGTCGTAGGGGAGCGAGGTGACAGAGGCCTCAAGTTTTTCCTGGGAGAGCGGCGCCCATCCCCTCTCCCTCGCTTCAATTTCATATTCGTATTCACTTTTTTTTTTACCAAGACTTCAGAAAGGCGAGATGGCTAACTGGTCTTCAAGGGGTGGGACCTGGGAAATGAACCTATCTCTCCATGTTTTATACCAAGGCAGCCGGGCAATGCCCTGCTCTGCAGGATTTTCAACTGCCGTGGGATCTTTAGCTTGCGCAGCCAGAAGGCACACGGGTCCGACTCGTTTTTCGTCCCGTTCCGAAGGACTAGACGTTCAATTTGATTTTCCAGTCAAACTGAGGAGAAAAGTCGAGACCTCCACGAGGAGCGAACCCTGGAACCCCCAGTTTAGTTACTGGATGCAGCTTAGACCGCGGTCATCTGTGGAGTAGGAACACGACCTCCTAGGCTTTTCCATGGCAACTAGCGGGAGTTCTACCCCTTAGCTTCGTCAACCTGGCCTTGCAAACTGAAATTGGGCTCGAAACAAGAAGACGAGAGTATGCCCAAGAGTTGTGATTTATCGTCCTCCTACATCAGTATTCTGGACGTATTCAGGCATCGATTTATCGATCTGAGCGGTAATCTGAGTCCGCTCTGATCATTTTTTCGCCCCTGAGTACAAGTTGAGAGGTTCATTCTGGCAGCAGAATACGAGGCCTGAGATTTAGTTGGGATATTGGTTTACTAAAAATATCTGATGTGTTATTGATATTTTCCCTTCCCATTTGGTTGTGCAGCTAAATGTTTTGAAGAACCTGTTCTGAGTTGCTGTGTTCATTTTGTTCGATGAGGTGATGCTAATTGTATCATTAGTAATGGTAGTAGTATTAGTAGCAGCAGCAGCGATAGTAACGGTAGTAATGCCGTCATATTATTAGTTGTAATAGAAATGTTATAGTATCATTGATCATACTGTGCAGTTTGAAAGTCCCACGGCGACAAAGGAGTTATCCCTGCTAAAATTCTCTAGCAAAATCCACTGCCATTGGTATATAACAATGCATGATTACAGGGGAAAAAGTGGGGCTAAACTGCGGCGAGGCACTCTTTCAGAGAAGAGCGGCCCAAATTTCACATGGTAAATCCATTGTGACCAACTCAAAAAATGCAGATGAAATATTGTGTATTCTAAACAGTTAATATATTTGGCTGAACTTTTGATCTAGTCGCCTCTGAGATATTCATAACCTTCACAATGGAATAGGAAGTAAACTCAGACCTTCACAAAATTGACTTTCCTACTTACTGCCCTTTGTGCCATTGATGTATAGGACAACAATGGTCCTCGCTCATGTCTGTTCTGGACTAGTGTGTGTTTCAGGGCCAAGTGTGTTTCAGGGCTTTTAGGTCTCCTTTTGTTGTTGGTCACCCAGCATTTTTGGGTCTTCCTCTTTTATGTCTTGCCCTTCAGTGTCCAGTAAAAGGCAGACCGGCTGGTGTTTGTTGCTCTCCGCGGATACGACATAGAAGGATAAATGAAGGATTTCCTGGTTATCGTTTAATAACGTTCAAATCGTTAACACCTAACCTGATTCTGATCAATGGTGTGCTCAGTTTGTTTACAGTTTTCTAAGATAGGTACTTTTCTGGTTGTAGCCATGACTTCAACGAACTGTGAAAAGTAAACATGTCAGTGTAGAAACCCATGTCTGTTAAGAGTAATCCAACATTAGTTAAAGATTTTCACGTACATCTTGTCATCTCCAGCTTCTCCATTTATCCACACGGAAGAAAGGGAGTGAGGAAAGGAAAGAGAGAGACAGAGAGAGAGACAGAGACAGAGACAGAGACAGACAGACAGACAGATAGACAGAGAGACAGACAGACAGACAGAGAAAATGTATGTATGTCTCTTTACGTTGTCTCTTTGTTCCCTAGTGTTACCTTTTCTCTGTCTCTCTCTCTGTCTTTCTCAGTCCACACAAAAAGAAAGACTTCAAAGAATATTTAAATCCAGTTTTCAATTAATAAATCAATTGACATCTATCGTCATCGATCAGTAACTATGTTTGTGTCTCTTTGAAGACGCACGCCACTGAATGACCACCTTCAATACAACGGACAGTTTCCAGGATCTAAGGGAGGCAATACAACAAGCTTACACACAGTTCAAAAGAGAGAAATACAGCAGGCTGATTCAGAATAATGATCCTTTGTCTAAAAGCACACGTGCGAACAGACACTGAAGTAAACAGCAAACAATAGATCTGAAATCGAGGCCCAGTTCCGCTCACGATTATTTTCTTATCTTGTAATATCGAGCCTCTGGAGTGACGTACTAGTCCGCTACCTGGAAACAAAAGGGGTTAATTTTGACCAATGATCCAGGTCTGATGTCTCGAGTTCAGTCCCAACCTGCAACATAAAAGCTGGTCTGTTCGCTGCCCATCTTTTCTTTTTAATTAATTTTTTTTAAAGGATTATTGCACTCAGGGAGGTTACCTTTGCGCTCACCTTTTTTTTTTTCATCCCATTTTCTGCGCCACCTTAATGGCCATACAAGCTGGCACACTAAATGTAATGATGTTGATGTCGATGAGGATGACAATTATGATGCTATGGAGTTCCATTTAGGATTGAGACTGCGTGACAAGGCTGTATTCTACGCTTACTATCATAATATATCCTTGCGTCAACCAGGCCCAAGAGATACAGACACCTGCGGTGCTGGTCAGAAGATTTGAGCAACACCCTGAATGACACATCCGTGAAGTGGATGAGACTCGACGGTGTGGTCCCAATCTTCCCAATGAGCCCATAGCACGCACAACTCTGGGTAGGAGCCGGTCAGAGTCGAAAATCCCACAACGATTTTTGAAGGGGGACTTGTGGGGATTCGAACCCACAACTTTCCAGTCTGTAGTCCTTTGCGTTAACCATTACTCCACGGCAACTGGTGTTCGCTGCCCATCTTAATGCTCCAACCATTCTGGTGGTGTCAATTAACTCTTTGACTCCCGCACCCTGTCCACCAACTGCAAAAGCTTAACCTTTTAATTCCCTCACCTACCCACCAGCTTCCTGCAGGAAGCTGGATGATAGAGTGAGGGAGTACTTATTCGTCCAGGCAAGCTTGGCTTATTCAATTCACCTGTGTGGGTTCAACCCTCGAGCGGACCAGTTTAATATTTCCATCTTTCTGGTGGTGTCAGCTTAGTGTTTCACGCGTCCCCTTCAACGCCCGTACCCTTTCAAGACCCCGGTAATGCTTAGTGTTTTACGCATACTCAGGAAGTCTGCCAGATAATTGCTGCCAGATTCGGGTGAAGCGTATATGGAATTATCCGAGTACGATGAATGCCTCTTGAACAAATTTTAGATTTCAGACCCCCTAAACTAACCTCCATAACAGAAGGTCATCCGCCATAATCAGAGAGAGTGTATTAAATGTTCTCTCGTCACAACCCACTCGTGCTTCAAGCCGTTGATGAGCGTTATTGCCAAGTGTTTAAGACGAAAAGAAACCAGAAAAACAGGAAAAAGAATAAGAACGCGTATTTAATACACACAAGACAAGACAGGCGCAAAGTTTCGGTCAACTGGCCTTTGTCAAGCGTAAGATCGCAAATAAACACCAAGTACAAGAATTAGGAAGAAAAAGACTGAAACTTCTCTGCTGCTCCTTCCAGTGTGAGAAAAGGAATAAACGTGAGTGGGTAGTGTCCAGAGAACATTTAACACACTCTCTCTGGTTGTGGCGGATGACCTTATTCCTATTCTCATACGGGAAGGAGCAGCGAGGAAGTTTGTCTTTTTCTGCTAATTTTTGTATCTGGTGTTTGTTTGTTTGTGATCTTACGCTTGACAAAGGCCAGTTGGCCGAAAATTTGCGCCTGTCTTGTCTTGTTATATAATATACTCGTTCTTATTCTCTTTTCGTGTTTTTTTCTGGTTCCTGTTTGCTTGAACGCGGACAGTCACACTTGTTTTGGATAACTGGCCTTTGTCTAGTGTAGACGTAAGATCACGAACGAACAAACGCCAAAAACAAAACTTAGGAGACAAAGACTGAAACTTCCATGCTGCTTCGTCCAGTGTGAGAAAAGTCTTGTCTAGTTGTATTAAATACTACGCATTCTGTTTCTTTTTTCGTGTTTTTTTTCTCTTCTTCTTCTGATTACTGTTTGCTTGAATGCAGGCAGTCACACTTGTTTGGGATTTCCAATTGGAAGATTTTAGTTCGAACCTGCGTAGGTAGTGTATGGTGGTATCGTTAGAGTAGCTTGCCCGTCTTGGTTTTTGTTGTTGTTGGTTAACCCTTTGACTCCCACACCCTGTCCACCAGTATCCTGTATTTTCAACCATGCTAGCAAAGCAAAAACTTAACTCTTTTATTCCCTCACCCTATCCACCAGCTTCCTGCAGAAAGCTGGTCGATAGGGTGAAGGAGACAAAGGGTTAAGTTTTTGCATTTAGTGGACAGGGTGCAGGAGTCAAAGGGTTAACCAGACAATCAAAGCGTATTTCTGATATCAGAAGTAAGATAGATAACATGTAAAACTTATAAGTTTGAGACTTGTTACTACAGCAAGTTGTTGAACAAATTGTGATCATTTTGTTTCCCTGGAAGGGACTGGTGTGGGGATGGAGCGTGGGGTAAACAATATCCAGTTGGACTTGACAACAAGAGCATGGATTCGTTCAAAAACGCCTAAAACAGCAGAGAGATCCTTGCTAATACAAGCTGATGCACGCAGACAGAAAAACACGCACACAGACACACCAACATCGATCTAACCAATCACTCGCCTTTCAACTCTCTGAGGGAAAAAGAAAAAAACCTAGCTTTGATCAATATATGGCAGGGACGGCGGTTGACGAATGTTAAACGTGTGTTGCGATTTCCTGACTC
>JAPXFY010000027.1:18190961-18203461 GCA_030674185.1 Monoplex corrugatus | reverse complement strand
AAGAGCTGGGAGATCCAACTTGCTATCTGGACAGCCACACGTTGACAGTTGACACCAGCTGTTTAATTGTCCTTCTGTCTTGTATTCCTTCCCATGTTGATTATTTATGACCGCACGGAGAGAAAGAGAGAGAGGGGGGAGGGAGGGAGGGAGGGAGGGAGAGAAAGAGAGAGAGAGAAAGGGAGGGACGGAGAGAGAAAGAGACAGACATACAGAGACAGGTAAAGGGAGAATAAGAGAGAGAGAGAGGGGGGCGAGAAAAAAGAAAGAGAGAGAGAGGGTGAGAAAGGAAGAAAGAAAGAGAGTGAGAGAAAGAGAGAGAGAGAGAGAGAGAGATTCACATGTACAGAGAGAGAGGGGGGGAGGGAGAGGGAGAGAGAGACACATGGACAGAGATACAGACACACGGAGAGACAGAGAGAGAAAGAGACACAGAGATAGACAGACAGATAGACAGACAGAGTAAGAGACAGAGACAGACAGAGAAACAGAGAAACAGACAGAGACAGCGAGAGAGAGACAGAGAAATAGAGAGAGAGAAGAGACAGACAGAGAGACAGAGACAGACAGAGAGAGAGAACGAGAGAAAGAGAGAGAGAGAGAGAAACAGATAGACAGACAGACAGACAGACAGAGACAGAGAGAGACAGAGAGCTGTCAGTCTTAAGTCAGTCAACAAAGTCAATACCCTAACAAAGGTAAAGCCATTATAAGCTCATCGAAGGCACAGGAATACAGGAAAAAAAGCTAGCTAGAGGAAGCATTTGAATGCCGACACAAAAGTACAACCTTCCCTCTCTACCACGGCACTCGCAGTGTGCATGAGGGTGTATCAAGTGGTTGGTCAGAGAACTGGCCGTTATTGACCCGGTCATTAGGTAACGGGCGGCGTCTGTTTGATCGTTAAAAGGCCAATGGGTTTGACCAAGGTAAACGAGTCGAGTCACAAACACTAGTCCCGGACACCTTTAGGGCTATAGGCTGCCCTGGAGACCCGTCCCACGTGATGCAGCTTTCAAAAAAAAAAAAAAAAAAGAAAATAGTACAAAAGATAAACAATATCGAAGAAAAGAAGACTAGAAATTTTACAGTACGTACAATTTTGTGCGGCAGATTTTTTGTTCTAAATTAAATTATTAAATCAATTGTGACCATAAATACAGGAAAATAGAATGAGAACGCGTATTTTGTAACATGCAAAACAACTCATGAACTGGAGAGAGAGAAAGGGGGGGGGGGGGGGGAGAGAGACAGCGAGAGAGAGACAGGCAGAGACAGACAGACAGACAGACAGACAGACAGACAGACAGACAGATAGAGAGAGAGAGAGAGAGAGAGAGAGAATTTCACAGTTTGATGATTTAATGTTTTAAAACATTCAGCCCAAGCAAGACAGGGGCTCATTTCAATATACATCACATTAACCCTTTGACTCCCGCACCCTATCCACTAACTGCAAAAACTTAACCCTTTGACTCCCTCACCCTACCCACCAGCTTTCTGCAGGAAGCTGGTGTGTGTAGGGTGACGGAATCAAAGGGTTAAGTGTTTGCTTTGCTAGCATTTTGCAAGAAGCTGGTGTGTAGGATGAGGGAACAAAGGGTTAAGTGTTTGCTTTGCTAGCATGGTTGACAATGCAGGATACTGGTGGACGGTGTGAGGGAGTCAAAAGGTTAACGTTGAAAATAACAAAACTTCAATTACAGACATGTTAACCGCAACATGACTGGTCACACCATGACATAAGTCAAACAATAATCGTGCTTTTTATTTAGCTGACCAAATCTGTCACAGCTGAACTGTTCTTATCCATTCCAACTCAACAAGTGTGTGGTTTGCTAACAGAAGTCCAAGAATGCACGCATATATATATAACGTAAAATATTCTGATGTGTTTGTGTAGCATATCGTAGTCAGTGACTAAAGTCCCCTTGAGGAAGGCGGTGTACCGCGGAAAATTTGGGAAATTTTTACATTGATTTGTTGCCTTTTCTGTGCACATGCTGCTTGAATTATATATATATATATTACGTTCAAATATTAGATAGCATAATAGCATATCAGGCATCAAACGAATCAATCAAATTTGAATATTGTCTCTCTGGCATATTTTCTTTCCTTCTTTCATGGTTTTGGTTCATACCACTTCTATACCGACCTACCTGAGCGCGGGTCAGAAGGGTGGTACCACTCACCGTGGAATAAGAAGTGAATGGGCTTTGCGTGAGCGTCGTCGAAGAGTGCACGTACCGCCATTTTAATACTAGCTCTGAGAGAAGTTTGGGTCTCTGCACCTCACGCTCCCAGAGAACCTTAGAGTTATGACACAAATTTAACGTTTTTCCTTTTTAAATATCCCGTTTCACTTTAACATTGTTTTGTTTTGTTTTTAAACCCTGGTTAAACAGAGGAAGGGGAAATCTAAATCAAAGTTACTCTCAGTCAGCGTTCAGACAAATAGAAACTAAAAGCACACGAAAATAGAACTGCAACACGCGTTTATATTAATGATTGTCTCGTTTCGTGTATTAAGTCATTATCATCATCATGTGCCCTGCCACATGGCGTTGGCGATCATGGCTCTCCATATGTATCTAACCCTTTTTGCCGCAAGCACGTCTTCCATCCTCTCTGTCCTCAGCCACTCTGTAAGTTCGTCCAATATTTTTTCCCTGGGTCTACCCGGTGCTCTCTTTCCCTCCAGCTTTCCCATTGTGACCAGGTGCTGTAATTCCCCTTTCCTCATAAAATAGCCTATAAATGTTGCCTGTCATTGCTGTCTTTTCCGTACCTTCCTTATCAATGATCTTCATGTGTCTGCCTCCATCAAGACTGTCTCGTTTGTTTTCTTTGCTGTCCATGGAACTCTCAACATTCTTTTTAGAAACCACATCTCGGCTGCCTTAGTCTTGTGCTGGCTTTGCTTGTTGACTGTCCACGCCTCACAATCGTATAACATTACCGGTTCTATATAACATTCAAGAACTCTCTTCCTGATGTTAATTGATAGGCATTTGTTGGCTAGAATGCTTTTCATCTCATGAAGTACGCGTCCAATTTCCGTATGTTTCCGGTGTCTAGAAGGCGAAGGTGCTCAGGGCAGCTCGTAGCCGCAAAGCTTCTACAAAGCAATGCACCAAGGGTGTTCCTGCTTGAACGGAGCGTTCATATATATATAATATATATACACACATACATGCATATGCTTTATGTACATACGCTGTGGCTTTAGTGACCTGACTTCTAAGAGTGGTCAAAAACATTTTCTCTGTTTCTTTGTCGTCTATAGATTGTGTTGTTGGACTGGGCGGGAACCTGACTCCCAGTTCGCTGACTTAACTGATCAAGTGTGGCTGTTCGGGTTGATAATGGCGTGAAGCAATGTTTTCTTGTGCTGTTAAATCATGACACAATGTTTTGTTGCTGCTGTGGTGACGAAGTATGCTATGGGAGCACGTGGGCACTTTTTATTTTTTTTATTTTTTGTCTGTCTGTCTGTCTGTCTGTCTGTCTGATTTTGTCTCTTTTTTCTCTCCCTGCAGTGTTCTTCAGTTTGGTACAAGTCATGTCTGTCTGTCTGTCTGTCTGTCTGATTTTGTCTCTTTTTTCTCTCCCTGCAGTGTTCTTCAGTTTGGTACAAGTCATGTCTGTCTGTCTGTTTGTCTGTATGTGTGTCTCTGTCTGTCTGTCTCTGTCTGTCTGTCTGTCTGTCTGTCTCTCTCTCTGTCTATCTTTCTCTCTCTCTCTCTCTTCTCTCTCCCCCCCCCCCCCCCCGTCTATCTCTCGTTCTCTTTTTTGTTTCTCTCTCTCACTCACTCACTCACTCACTCACTCACCCACCCACCCACCCACCCACCCACTCCTCCCTCACTGTTTCTTTCTCACTCTCTCTGTGTCTCTCTATCTTTTCTCTCCTCACACATACTCTCTCTCTCTCTCTGTCTCCCTGCCTCTCTGTTGAAACAAACAAACTCGGTGCGGAGTTCGCGTGTTCTTGTGTCCTTGGTGACCATGGTTGCATTGATGCTGGCTCATGTCAACTCTTCATGCATGTATTTTGTGTTGATGTGTGATTGATTACATTCTCCATTGTTGGGCATATGGGGAAAATACACACAGAGAGAGACGGAGAGACAGACAGACAGACAGACAGACAGACAGACAGACAGACATTTAGATACACGCACATACACCACACAATGACAGACAGACAGACACACTTACACACACACACACACACACACACACACACACACACACACCACGCACGCACCGCAGCACACGACAAACAGCCAGTCAGCCAGCCGGCCAGACAGACAGATACACTCATACGTACAGAGAGAGAGAGAGAGAGAGAGAGAGAATGAGGGAGGGAGAGAGAGAGAGAGAGTCAGAGAGGAGGAGAGAGACAGAGAATGAGAGAGAGAGAAAGAGACACAGAAAGAAGAGAAAAGAGAAAGAAGACAGAGAGAAGAGAGAGAGAGAGAGAGAGAGAGAGAGAGAGAGAGAGAGAGAGAGAGAGAGAGAGAGAGATATTCCTACTTCTCTCTCTCTCTCTCTCTCTGTCTGTCTGTCTATGTGTTTCTGGCCTCTTCTGTCTTATTTTCTAAAACGCGGTGAGATCAAAGGCATGATCTTGTGTGTGGAAACGTTGAACGGGTAGTCGGGTACTTCATTTCTATCTGGTCGTTACTGGCTAAACGGGGTGTTTGTATTCATAGCCAGTAGCCTTCTCCATTGTTGGGCATATGGGGAAAATACACACACACACACTTAACACACCCCACACACTTACACACACACACACACACAACGCGCGCACGCACAGACGCATGCACGCAGGCAGGCATCACCTACACACACACGCACACACACGCACACGCACACACACACACACACACACACACACACACACACACACACACACACACACACGCACACACACACACCACACACACACACACACACACAAAACACTCTCTCTCCTCTCTCTCCACACACACACACAAACACATGCTGCGCCACACACACACACCACACACATGCACGCACACACACACACACACACACACACACACACACACACACACACACACACACACACACACACATACAACACACACGTCGTAATGGGTATGAGCTATATATCGTAATGTGTATAAATTATATACTCCGTAATGTATATGAATTATGTATATCGCAAGGCGTTTGAACCGTATCCATCGCAATGTATATGAACTGTACAGTATACTGTAATGTGTATGAACTGTATCTATCGTAATGTGTATGAACTGTATGCATCGTAATGTGTATGAACTGTATCTATCGTAATGTGTATGAACTGTATCATCGTAATGTGTATGAACTGTATGCATCGTAATGTGTATGAACTTTATATCGTAATGTGTATGAACTGTATGCATCGTAATGTGTATGAACTGTATGCATCGTAATGTGTATGAACGTGTATGCCGTAATGTGTATGAACTGTATGCATACCGTAATGTATATGAACTGTATATCCGTAATGTGTATGAACTATATATATCGTAATGTGTATGAACTGTATGACCGTAATGTGTATGAACTGTATACACCGAAAATGTGTATGAACTGTATCATGGTAATGTGTATGAACTGTATATACCGTAATGTTATGAACTGTATATCGTAATGTGTATGAACTGTATCTATCGTAATTATGAACTGTATCTATCCGTAATGTGTATGAATTGTAGTAACGTAATGTGTATGAACTGATTATACGTAATGTATATGAACTGTGTCTATCGTAATGTATATGAACTGTATACTACTAATGTTATGAACTGTATCTATCGTAATGTGTATGAATTATGTTTTATCGTAATGTGTATGAACTGTATCTATGGTAATGTGTATGGACTGTGTGCATCGTATGTCATGATTATTCTATTAGGTCATAAAAGGACTGTGAAATATTTATGGTGACATACATGAACCACATATACAGTAATGGCGTGATCCGGTTTCCATGTGGCCCAAGCCTTTTCTCCATCATCATCACCCCTACCCCCCACGTTCCTCTGTGAATGGACTGAAAGCCAAACGCATTAAAACATTTCACACCGTATTGGTGGTCTCTGTTTGTTTGTCTGTCTCTGTCTCTGTCTCTCTCTCTTTCTCTGTCTGTCTGTATCTCTCTCTCTCTGTCTGTCTGTTCTCTTTTCTCTCTGTCTCTATCTTTCTCTGCCTGTCTTCTGTCTGTCTGTCTCTATCTCTGTCTCTCTTTCTCTCTCTCTCTTTGTCTCTCTGTTCTGTCTCTGTCTCTCTCTCTCCTTCTCTCTCTCTCTCTTCTGTCGCTCTCTCTGTCTGTCTCTGTCTCTCTCTGTGTCTGTCTGTCTCTGTCTCTGTCTGTCTCTCTGTCTGTCTCTTCTCTCGCTCTCTCTCTCTGTCTCTCTCTCTGTCTCTGTCTCTCTTTCTCTGTCTCTGTCTATCCCTCTCTCTATCTCTTTGTCTCTCTCTATGTCTCTCTCCCTCTCTCTCTCCATCTCTCTCCCCCCCCCTCCTCCTTATAGGTGTTGCTCCTAGAAGGCAGCATGACTTGGCACGGCCACACCACGACAGGCCAAGTAAACCAAAGAGCGAGGACACGGCCGGCTGGGTCTTTTGTTCCTGGTCTCAGATGACAGGCTGACGCCAGATCAGATACGTCATGACGTGACCCCCAAGTCTGCTGGCTGCCTGAGAGGTCCTTGGTCCTTGAACATAATTATGAGCTCTTAGACTTTTAGGGGGTGGGGTTGAGGGTGTGGGTAGGGGTGGGGGTGGGGTGGGGATACCAGAAAACACGCGAAAATAGAAAAGAGAACGCATAGTTGATTTCGTGCGCGCACGTGCGGGCAGAAACACACACGCACACCACACACACACACATGCACGCCCCACACACACACATGACACGACCTGCGACTCGGCACACGACACACAGACACAGACACCACACACGCACGCACCACGCACACCACACAACACACACACAACACACACACAGACACACCACACACAACACACACACACACACAACAACACACACACACACACACACACACACACACAAACACACACAACACACACAACACACACACACAACACACACACACACACACACAACACACACACACACACACACACACACACACACACACACACACACACACACACACACACACACCACACACACACATACATGACAGGCGAACAGTTTTGGTAACACACACACACACACAAAAAAACAAACAACCATACACACATACACACACACACACACACACAACAAACACACACAACAAACACACACACACACACACACACACACACACACACACACACACACACACACACACACACACAACACACACATACACACACACAACAAACACACACAACACAACACACACACACAACACACACACACACACACACACACACACACACACACACACACACACAACACACACATACACACACACACACACACACACACACACACAAAACACACACACACACACACACACACGACATGCGCACAGTTTTGGTCAACTAGCTTTTGTCAAGCGCACGCAAAAGGCAATACAAAAATATATATAGCAAACTTAGCACAAAAGACGACAACAATACTTCCTTGATATTACGTTGAGCTGAATAAAATGACTTAGGGGATAGTCCTTTGGCCCTGCAATGGCAGCACACTGGTAAAAGGTGCATGAATATAAAATCTTTTAGGCTTTGGGGTGGGGGTGGGGGTGGGGATAGTAAAGGTCAAGGTTGTTCCATGATCAGGTCACCGTGACGAAGTGGTTACGCAGCAAACAACTGATTGGGAGGTCGTGGATTCGAACCACCATTGGTTTTTTGATTGATTGATTCGATTCAGTTTTTACTTCGACACCTACCTCAGGTGATATGGCCTACGGGGATAACCATCCCAGGGAAGTGGGGGAATGGGGAACTTATCTAATCCTATACTGACACCTCCAGAACAACAATGATGTTAAGATGGGACAGTGAGTGAGAAGGCCAGTTTTAATGTAGCGCACCCCGGGATTCGAACCCACAACCATTAGCATGTGAATCCGACGCTCAAACCAATCGAGCTACTGGGGCCCGCTGCACCATTGGTTCCCTACTGGGCCAATTTTGTGAAGGTGGTACCCATCTCTGCGTCCTTGATGCTTTACATTCCCAGGCCCTGAAGAGGTTCAGGTACCCATTGACACTTGGTTGGACTGGAGACCCCTCCAACACACACACAAAGTTGGAGGTATGTTTACTTCACGCACGCAAAGAGAGAAGAGAGAGAATGGTCAGACAGACAGAGAAGAGAGACAGAGGGACAGGGTGAGGGTGAGAGAGACAGGCAGAAGAAGAAGAAGAAGAAAGATGAGACACATATGTGAATAGACGTTAAAAGAAATAACGAACGAACACACACACACACTCACACACGCACGCACACATACACACACACGACACACAGACACACACAGACAACACACACAACACAACACACACACACACACACACACAACACACACACACACAACACAACCACACACACCACACCACACACACACCAACCACACACACCACACCACACCACACCACACACACACACACACACACACACAACACAACACACACACACAACACACACAACACACCACAACACAAAACACACACACACACACACACACAAAACACACACAACACACACAGTTCCCCCCCCCCCCTCGAGTCAGATTCAAACTCATGCATTCTGTCTGGAAGGCGGGAATCGACCTCCAAGCTCACCAGGTTTAGGGCTAGTCCAAAAATCGTACTAAAGCGACGAGGGTGAGGAGATAGGGTCAATGCCCTCATAATGCCGGCCGACGGTTTTTCCGTGGGCTTAAGTTCTGATGTCTCTAGGTCAATCCCTCCCCCCGTGGAAATCCCGGGGGCTCTTTCAGTATAAATAGTATCCCCATCATCTAGAAATTCTGCGCTAGAAATGGTCAACGCCAGGGGCATGTCCTTAGATAATGTGCGCGAATGCATTGATATGTGTACTTAATGTTCTTTTCCTTTCTTTTTTCCGGTTGGAAGTTTTGTATGTTTTGAAGCGGTTGTGGCCCTGATATAGCTCTACGCAGTCGGCTGGGCTTTAAACAACAATAACAATGACAACAACAAATAAATAAATCCCAGCCCACACCACAAACAACTGGCCTGTTTGCTGCCCATCGAAAATGTTTCCGTCATTCTGATGTTGTCAGCTTTTGTCTCTCGTAGGTCATTCTCCCATCCTCACCCCCACCGCTCCCCCATTTTAACCCTTTGACTCCCGCACTCTATCCACCAGCCGCAAAAACTTGACCCTTTGACTCACCTCACCTTATTCATCAGCTTGCTGCAAGAAGCTGGTGGATAGGGTGAGGGAGTCATAGGGTTGAGTTTTTGCTTTACTAGCATGGTTGACAATACCGGATGCTGGTGGACAGGATGCGGGAGTCAAAGGGTTAAGACCTTGCCAGTGCATAGGGTTTTGCGCGGGCTCAAGGAGTCTGCCAGATAATTGCTGGCAGATCTAGCTGGAGCGCATATGAAACTGTCCGAGTATTGTGAATCCCTCTTGAACAAACCTTAACTCCTCGTACTTCTGGCCCTGAGAAAAGCTGAGGTCTCCAACAGCTCATTCACGACTTCGAGTAGAGCCTGAGCATTATTCGAAACTGTGGGACAAACTTTACCTTTGGCTAGTCTTTGGCGATGGTGTCTGGGTTATAGAATCCTATCAGAACTGAACAGAAGTATGTGAAGGTCAGGTGAGGGTGATGTGGAGGTGAGGTGAGGATGAGGATGGCGATGGTGTCTGGGTTATAGAATCCTATCAGAACTAACAGAAGTATGTGAAGGTCAGGTGAGGGTGATGTGGAGGTCAGGTGAGGGTGAGGATGGCGATGGTGTCTGGGTTATAGAATCCTATCAGAACTGAACAGAAGTATGTGAAGGTCAGGTGAGGGTGATGTGGAGGTGAGGTGAGGTGAGGGTGAGGATGGCGATGGTGGGTTAACCTGTTGACTCCCGCAACCTGTCCACTAGCATATCCTGCATTGTCAACCATGCTAACAAAGCAAAAAATTACCTTTTTTATCTCCCTCACCCTATCTACCAGCTTCCTGCAGGGAGCCGGTGGATAGGGTGAGGGAGTCAGAGAGTTAAGTTTTTGCAGTTACTGCTAAGGGTACGGGAGTCAAAGGATTAAAGTCTGGGTCGTGGAGTCGTATGAGAACTGAACAGAACTGTGCGGACATCTGCTCCGTAAGACTTGAGGGTAGGGGCATGGGGGTTGGTTAGTGCCAAGGTCATGGAATCGTATCAGAATTGAACAGAGGTGTGGGGACACCAGATCTGTTAAGACTTGGGGATGGGGGTTACAGGACCGGTGGTGGGTTAGTGCCTGGGTCATGCGATCATAACAAAACCGAGGAGGTTTGGGTGTGAAGAAAGTAATCGTCATTTCTTTATTCCTTCCTTCCTTAGAAGATTTTGATTCTTTCCTTGGACTGAAATGTGTTCGATGCTCTAGTGCAAGTGGCATTGAACATTGTAAAGAAATAGAAGTAAAACGACTGTTTCCTTATTCTATTATCCTCATAATTATTTCCTCATTCTATTGTCTTCGTAATTATTTCCTTATTCTAGTATCCTCGTAATTATTTCCTCATTCTATTATCCTCGTAATTATTTCCTTATTCTATTGTCTTCGTAATTATTTCCTTATTCTATTATCCTCGTAATTATTTCCTTATTCTATTATCCTCGTAATTATTTCCTTATTCTATTATCCTCGTAATTATTTCTTTTTCTAGTATCCTCGTAATTATTCCTTATTCTATTTCTGTAATTATTTCTGATTCTATTGTCTCGTAATTATTTCCTTATTGGTTATCTCGTAATATTTCCTTATTAATATCTCGTAATTATTTCCTTATTCTATTATCCTCGTAATTATTTCCTTATTCTATTGTCTTTGTAATTATTTCCTTATTCTGTATCCTCGTAATTATTTCCTTATTCATGTCATCCTCGTAATTATTTCCTTATTCATGTCATCTCGTAATTATTTCCTTATTCTATTATCCTCGTAATTATTTCCTTATTCTGTTGTCCTCGTAATTATTTCCTTATTATAATTTCCTCGTAATCATTTCCTTATTCTGTTATCCTCGTAATTATTTCCTTATTCTGTCATCCTCGTAATTATTTCCTTATTCTGTTATCCTCGTAATTGTTTCCTTATTCTGTCATCCTCGTAATTATTTCCTTATTCTATTATCCTCGTAATTATTTCCTTATTCTATTGTCCTCGTAATTATTTCCTTATTCTGTTATCTCAATTATTCCTCATTCTATTGTCTCGTAATTGTTTCCTTATTCTGTTATCCTCGTAATTATTTCCTTATTCTGTATCCTCGTAATTGTTTCCTTATTCTGTTATCCTCGTAATTATTTCCTTATTCTAGTATCCTCGTAATTATTTCCTTATTCTGTTTCCTCGTAATTGTTTCCTTATTCTGTTATTCTCGTAATTATTTCCTTATTCTGTTATCCTCTAATTATTTCCTTATTCTAGTATCCTCGTAATCATTTCCTTATTCTGTTATCCTCTAATTTATTCCTTATTCTGTTATCCTCGTAATTATTTCCTTACTCTATTATCCTCGTAATTTATTTCCTTATTCATTTATCCTCATAATATTAATAAAAATTTTTGTTTACTTCTCTATTTCAAACCCCCCCTCCTAGCGTGCCTTGTCCCCCCCCCCCCGTTTTTTTTTCTTTTTTTTTTTTTTATATAACAATTTTTGTCTTTTTGTGTCTGTGTTTCAGGTCGGCCTTTCGTCCAACGAGAGACAGAATTTTTCCTGCAGGGAGATTTTATGTCTCATGCTCTGTCTGTCTCTTTTATCCGTTAGTTGGGTATGCGTGCGTACGTGCGTGTGTTCGATTGTCTCTCAATCCTGTCCTCTGTTTCTGTTCTTTCGGGAACATTTTTTTTGAAAGTCACAGAAGAGACACACAGTGTTTCAAGTGTGAGAGGGTTCCGTTCTCATATTGCTATCACCGATCTCCTGATGAGTATAGTGTAGTCGGCCATGGTATTATAATAGTGTGCTTGTCATCATTCAGACATTTCTGAATCAGCCCTGATGTCCAAACTTGCATTTCGTTGATTTAAAACAGCATGTGTTTCAAGAAGTTTGAGACAGCCTTGGTTACAAGAAGTTTGAAACAAATTGTTACAAGAAGTTTGAAACGTTGGTTACTAAGAAGTTTGAAACAGTATGGTTACAAGAATGTTTGAAACAACATGGTTACAAGAAGTTTTGAACAGCAGGTTACAAGAAGTTTGAACAACATGGTTACAAGGAAGTTTTGAAAACAGCCCCTGGTTAAAGAAGTTTGAAACAACTTGG
>JAPXFY010000027.1:18183461-18185961 GCA_030674185.1 Monoplex corrugatus | reverse complement strand
CTGACCCCAAGTCAGTCTTATGCTCGTGGGCATTTTTTTTCTTTACCGTGTTTGTGTAGATGTTGGTATGTCACCTTACCCCCTGCTGTGAGCGTCAGGTAGCGAGGGAAGGGCATGATTTGAATGACGGTGTTGTACTTAGAAATGGCCCCCACGATAATTCTCTGTCTCTTTGTCTTCCTTTTTTGTGTGTCATTCTCTCCATCTTCTTTTTTGTATTTCTCTCTGTCCTTCTTCTTTTCTTCTTCCTCTCTCTCTGTCTTCCTCTCTCTTGCTTCCTCTTTTCTGTCTTCCTCTCTCTCTGTCTTCCTCTCTCTCTGTCTTCCTCTTTGTCTGTCTTCCTCTCTCTTCTGTCTTCTCTCTCTCTGCCTTCCTCTTTGTCTGTCTTCCTCTCTCTCTGTCTTCCTCTCTCTCTGTCTTCCTCTTGTCTGTCTTCTCTCTTCTCTGCTTCCTCTCTGTTTTTTCTCTTTGTCTTTCTGTCTAGTTCTCTTCCTTCTCTCTTCTCTGTCATCCTCTTTGTCTGTCTGTCTTCTCTTTTTGTCTTCCTGTCAGTTTTCTTCCTGTCTCTCTTGCATTCTGTCTTTCTCTCTGTCTTTCTGTCTGTCTTCCCTCTGTTTGTCTTCCTCTTTTTGCTGTCTCCATCTCCTGTCTTCTCTTTTCCCATTTGTCCGCCTACCTCTCTGTCTTTCTGTCTGTCTTCCCTCTGTTTGTCTTCTCTTTTTGCCTGTCTCCCTCTCTGTCTTCTCTTTTCCCCCATTTGTCTGCCTACCTCTCTGTCTTCCTGTCTGTCTTCTCTTTCTCCCCATCTGTCTGTCTTCCTCTCTGTCTTCTTCCTTTCTATATTTCTTCCTCGGCGTTTTTCTGTCTTCCTTGTGTTTTTCTGTCTGACTGTCTTCCTCTCTATCTGTTTGCCTGTCATCTGTCTGTCTTCCCTTTTTTTGTCTTTATTCCCCTATGTTTTTCCTGTGTCATCAGCCTGTATTCCTCTTTTTTGTCTTTATTCCCCTCTGTCTTACCTGTGTCAACTGTCTGTATTCCTCTTTTTTGTCTCTTTATTCCCCCACTGTCTACCTGTGTCAACTGTCTGTCTACCTGTGTCATGTTTTTCCTTTCTGTCCATGTGTCTGTTCCCCTGTCTGTCTGTCTGTACCTATCATCTGTCTGTCTCACTACTGACCCCGTTGTAGCCATTTTCTTTTTTCCTAATTTGTATAGGATATTCTACATGAGTCTCTTTTATGCTGTGTGTTCCGGGTCCCCCACGTAAAATGTACCCACACCGAAGAACATGGGGATAGCTTTTGTGAAGCATGCCTTTCATCATATGAAAGTGTACATATAAAAGTTATCACAGATCATAGATACTTTGCGTACACGAGTCATACATAGGAAGAAAGACTAGACAAGAAGAAAAGACGAGAAAGGTGATAGATAATTATCAATCACAGAAAATTGTAGGCCTCTATACAAATATGAACTATATATATATGATCATATTTTTTAGATATGTATTAGCGCACACTGTGCAGGTAATGTTGCTGTTGCATAGTCTGCATAGTTTGCGTAAACGGGAAGAAAGATCTAGAAAAGAAGAAAAGATGAGAAAGGAGACAGATAGATATTAATCACAGAAAATTGAACGCCTCTAGACAAATAATATAAATATATATATATATATATATATATATATATATATACATACACACACACAGATATATATAATTATTATATATAATATATATATATGTGTGTGTGTGTGTGTGTGTGTGTATGTATGATTATGTTTTATTCATATATACATGTACATTAGCGCATACTGTGTAGGTAATATATTATTGCATAGTTGCATATTCAGTATTTGGTGGGTATGCACGCAGGACAATTTGTTTCCATGGTGTACAGGATCTGTATTACAATTATTATCACCAATCTTTCTTACATTACGCTGTTTCATGTTCTGGGTGTGTATGCACACACGAAGGGGTTGTTGGGCGCCAGCAGGAACTGAGGTAAACAAGATTGAAAACTATTATTATCTCAGGTGTGTGTGTGTGTGTGTGTGTGTGTGTGTGTGTGTGAGTGGGTGTGTGTGTGTGTGTGTGTGTGTGTGTGTGTGAGCAGAGACAGACAGACAGATAGATAGAAGAAGATATAGAGATGTGTGTGTGTGTGTCTGTTTGTGGGGATGAGTGTGTGTTGTGTGTGTGTGTGTGTGTGTAGTGTGGTGTGTGTGTTTGTGTGTGTATGAGGTGTGAGTGAGTGCGCGGGATGCGGTCGTGTCGTGTGTGTAAGTGTGTCGTGTGTGTGTATGTTGGTGTGTGTTTGTGTGTGTGTGTGTGTGTGTGTGTGATACTGAGTGACGCTTGTAAGAGTGAGGTGTGTGTTTGTGGTGTGTGTGTGTGTGTGTATGTGTGTGTGTGTGTGTGTGCGTGTGCGTGTGGGTGTGGTATGTGTGTGAGTGTGTGTGTGTGTGTGTGTTTTGTGTGTGTGTGTGTTTGTG
>JAPXFY010000027.1:18170961-18178461 GCA_030674185.1 Monoplex corrugatus | reverse complement strand
GCCAGTTAGTGGAGTTGTGTGCTTGAATCAATTCAGCGTTTTCAAGAGATCAAACGGCACAGTTGATCGTTCGTTCTTTGCTGCTGTGTCGGCATGCGAGTTGATCATGGTCGTTGGCAGTGACAGAATGTGTCAGAGGAAGGTTTATTGTTTGAAGCACCTGTGTTCGGTTCTGTGTAGTCTTTGTGGTGTACACGCATTTCGTTTCCGTAAGTATACATAATTTATTCAGAAATTTACAAAAAACATCAACAGTTTTGAAATCATTCTTTTCTTTTTATTCCCACCCACCGAGATTTGCATTTTACACAGCTCGAGATTTATCTAGATCTACATTTCATTACAGTTCCTATGACAGACTGATACAAAGTAAAGACACCCCTGTACGCTACGTAGGACTTCAAGATCTTGCCAACGTATCATAGGCCTAATAATTTAAGGCTTGTGTGCAGGCTTAAAAACCTATGCCCTGGTCAGTTTAGATCTCTGTCACATGGTCAATGCATGCGGAATTTGTTCCAAGAGGGAGGGCGCTATTTTGAGAAACTGAAACAGAAATTGTATTTTGAAGTGTTTGAACCTTTGATTTTAATGTGATTCACCATACAGTATTAACTGAGAGCAAGCGAGCAAGCAAGCAAGCAAGCAAGCAAGCAAACAAACAAGCAAGCAAGCAAGCAAGCAATTCACGGTTCAGTTGCTATTGTAAATGGCCTTGCCAACCGCTGAGGGCGATATACCGCCAGAGTAAGCAGTCAGGCAAGAAGGAATAAGTTGTATAAAAAAAAATAAAAAAAAGAAAAGGAAAAAGAAAAAAAAGGTAAAACAGCCATTGATTAGTGTTCGAGTATGTTTTGTATTCATAATGCGTGCACAAAATTGCATGATTAACTTATCTCATTTTAAAAAATGCATGACTTCATATTCAGTTTCTCAAATCTGCACTGTTTGTTAGCGGCTGGAAACTACATATAACAGAGAATTATAAATGCACATTATTGACTATTGGTGTCTCCCCCCCCCCCCCCCAAATTTCAAGAGTACCTCTTGACAAGGAATACTCACAAACTCAAACACATTCAAAATAATAATAGCAAAGTGTGACTGGAACTTCAACGTAAAACAGAAATTTACAAATCCTTGAAAGAAAAATATTTACTTACATGTAATAGAAGTACATATACATTTGCATAAAGCATAATTAGCAAAAACATACATACACAAAACAAAACAAAGCAATAACAGCAACCACCACAACCACCACCACAACAACACACACATTGCCACACACACACATACACACACACACCCACACACCCACACGTACGTGCATGCACGCACGCATGCACGCAGACACAGAGGTCAAGACAAGTACAAGTGTGCACAGAAATATTTACTTCAACATATTCAGTATGCATATATGCATGTACAGTACATACATGCACATATGTGTAAGCTTGCATATTATGTACACTTTGCTTTGGGACAGTTGCTGTGACGCATAATTGTGAAATGCTAAGACAGGATCAGGTTATTCGTGACACAGCAGTGTGGTAAGGACACCGTTGAAGATTAAACTCGGTATTAATTCCCAGAGTGCAATATCCAGTAACCTAATACTTTTTTAAGAGGGCTGGCCACGTTCACGCGGGCTAGTTTGTCCTTTAACCCTTGGACTCCCGCACCCTATCCACCAACTGAAAAACTTTACCGTTGACTCTCTCACGCTATCCACTAGCTCCCTATTAAAAGCTGGTGGATATGATGGGGTAGTCAAAGGGTTACGTTTTCGCTTTACTGGCATGGTTGACACAATGTAAGATGTCGGTAGATAGGGCGCGGGAGTCAAAGGGTTAATAGAGCTGTGGACTCAATTTTTTTTTATCTTGAATTCACAGTCCCAGCCCGCAACAATAAAAACTGGCTTGTTTGTTGCCCATCTTAATGTTTCCATAATTCTGGTGGTGTCCCCATAGGTCCCTCGGTTTTTGTTGTTGTTTTTGTTTTTTGTTTTTGTTTTTGTCGTTTTTTTGTTTTTGTTGTTTTTTCTTTTTTTGGGTCGGTGGGTGGGTGGGTGGTTAAAATGTTTCCATAATTCTGGTTTGTTTTGTTTTTTGTTTTTGTTTTAGTCTAATGTTTCCATAATTCTGGTGGTGTCGGCATAGGTCTCTCTCGTTTGTTTGTTTGTTTGTTTGTTTTTTGAAGGGGGCGAGGGGAATCTAATGTTTCCATAATTCTGGGGGTGTCGGCATAGGTCTCTGTTTTTTTGTTTTGTTTTGTTTTGTTTTTTTGGTGGTGGTGGTGGGGGGGGGGGGGTTCATGTTTCTATAATTCTAGTGGTGTCGGCATAGGTCTTTCGTTTGTTTTGTTTTGCTTTTGTTTGGGGGGGGGGGGGGTTCCCTAATGTTTCCATAATTCTGGTGGTGTCGGCACAAATCTATATTTTTTCTTTTTTTTGGGGGGGTGTGGTGTGGTGTGGTATCTAATGTTTCCATAATTCTGGTGGTGTCAGCATAGGTCTCTCTCGTTTTGTTTTGTATTGTTTTTTTGGGGGGTCATGCTACTGTTTCCCCATATCGCTGTTAGTACATGTTTTGTTTCAGTGTGTGTGTGTGTGTGTGTGTGTGTGTGTTGTGTGTGTGTGTGTGGTGTGTGTGTGTGTGTGTGTGTAAACCCTCACCTTTGGTATCAGTTTTCACCTTGAATAGATTACAGATCCCATGGGTGAGGGTAATGAGTTTTGCTTGGGTTAAACTTAGAATGGACTGGGGAGAAAATCCGAGACGCGTTTTGCCCATGTTCTAGGATTTAATCTGGTAATAGATGTAGGTAGATTTAATTCAGATACATAGACTGTTTCCGAGTTAACTATGTGAATAGATCTTTAAAGAAAAGCAAAGGCAAAACAACATCCCAAAGAACAACGACAACAGCAAACAAACAAACAAAACAACAACAGAAACGAACAAAGAAACAAAATCAGACTCCCATCTCTGTTAGATCTAAACCATCTTCCACAGCAGTTAGTGCTTATAATTGTATTTGTACTACTAACACTAATAGTACTGGGCACAGGACGCTCCTGTTTTACGTATTACACCGTTTTAGTATGATGTCACGTTTTGCGTCAATTTTTCATTCTCGTCTTGCGTCTGCCACTGAGTTTTGACAGAGGTCAGTTGGCCGAAAATTTGTGCCTGTCTTATTTTGAGTATTAGATGCACGTTCTGATTCTATTTGCATGTGTGTGTGTATGTGTGTGTGTGTGTGTGTGTGTGTGTGTGTGTGTGTGTGTGTGTGTGTGTGTGTGTGTGTGTGTGTGTGTGTGTGTGTGTGTTGTGTGTATTACAAAACAGACTAGCGATGAAAAGTTGGTAGTTGTACTCGATAATACAGTTTTCGGATGAAACTCAACTTGCTCAATTCAATGCTTTGTGATTCCTTTACTTTCCGGCTGTGTGTGTGTGTGTGTGTGTGTGTGTGTGTGTGTGTGTGTTGTGTGTTGTGTATGTGTGTGTGTGTGTGTTGTGTGTGTGTGGTGTGTGTAGTGTGTGTGTGTGCCTGCTGCGCAAGGAGTGAAATGAAGATTTCTCTTCCTGGAAGAAAAGACTGAAAAAAATTATGCACGTATGCATGCTCACTTGTCTCTTGGTGTGTCTGTCTCCCTATCTCCGTCCCCTCCCTCACACACACACACACACACACACACACACACACACACACACACACAACACACACACACACACACACACACACACACACACACACACACACACACACACACACACACACACACACACACACACACACACACACACACAAATTTTGCCTAGCACGTTAAGGTGTCTGTTTTATCGTCCACAAACCCATCAGGCAACCGTTCCTGTTTTAAGTCGTTAATAACGCATAGCCTACACCCCGTTACGTAATTATACTTCACATGCAAAGTCACCAATAATTCCACACCCCTGTGATATAATTACCGTTCATGGTGTCTTCTGAACACCGCACAAAACCCTGCGACCCACTTCGCTAAAAGAACAGCCAGGTATTTGTCTCTAACCCCTCTTAATCCTCAGTCGCTAAGCCAGCCAAATCCTTAACAGTAAGTTTTGGTTTAACTTAATCCGCTAACGCAGGGAGACGGTACTGTCAAATCAGGAAGATGCTACTTCATGGGTACGTACTTACTTACTGCCTTTCTCTCACTGACTTGTAGGGCAGCGGTGAAGGTTTTTCATTTCTGTTTTTGAGTGATTGGTTTGGTTCAGTTTTTTACGTCGACACCCACCTCAGGTGATATGGCTGACGTGTATAACCATCCCTGGGAAGTGGGGGAAGGGGGACTTATCTAATCTTATACTGACACCAACAGAACAACAATGATGTTAAGATGGGACAGTGAGAAGGCCAGTTTCATTGTAGCGCACCCCTGGATTCGAACCCACCACCATGAGCATGTGAATCCGACGCTCAAACCAACTGAGCTACTGGGGCCCGCCACACTTCTGTTTGATTGATTGATTGATTTGGTTCAGTTTTTACGTCGACACCCACCTCAGGTGATATGGCCGACGGGGATAACCATCCCTGGGAAGAGGAGGAAGGGGGACTTATCTAATCCTATACTGACACCACCAGAACAACAATGATGTTAAGATGGGACAGTAAGAAGGCCAGTTTTAATGTAGCGCACCCTGGGATTCGAACCCACAACCATTAGCATCACTTCTGTTTGGGCTGGGCCGTCCTCTTTATAGCACACCAAGTGTGTTTCAGGGCCTTGTAGCTTTCTTATTGTTCGTTGCCGGGTGTTCTTGGGTCTCTGTCTCCCTCTCTCTCTCTCTTGTCTCTGTCTGTCTCTCTGTGTCTCTCTGTCTCTCTCTCTCTCCCTCTCTCTCTCTCTCTCTCCTCTCTCTCTCTCTCTCCTCTCTCTCTTTTACGTCTTCCTTCTGATGTTCAGTGACGGGCAGGTCGGGTAATGTTGTCCTGCTGTCTTCAGATGACGTGTCCAATCCGTCCCTATCGTCTTCTCATGATGGTGCCTATACAGTTTTGACTGCATCGGGCAATTGATTGTTGGTTGGAGATAGTATTGGGCCAAAGAATTTGCATGCTTCTTCACAAGTTCTTTGTATGGAAGGGTGATGGCTTGGTGAGGTCGCTTTCTGTCATAGTCCTGTATTCTGAACCTTGAAGTGAGTGATTTTTATTAAAAAAAAAAAGAAAAAAGACTGTTATTGCAAGGGAGACGACCTTACTTGAGGCTGTAAAAAGTATCTTCATTTTACTCTACGTGAGATCTAAAACCCTCATCAGACACACACACACAGAAAATGTGTGTGTGTGTGTGTTGTGTGTGTGTGTGTGGTGTGTGTGTGTGTGTGTGTGTGTGTGTGTGTGTGTGTGTGTGTGTATCAGGTGTATCAGGATTTTTTGGCCCTGACCGGCTCTTACTCAGAGCTGAACGTTCTATGACTATGAGCTCGTTTTGGAAGACTGGAACCAAACGGTCGAGTCTTAGTCTTACTGACCCGCTTTCAGATGCGTCATTGAGGGTGTTGGTCAAATTCCAAGATCAACACCACATGTGTCTGTACTGATCTGTCGACCATGATTGGCGCCAGAATGTATCAAGCTTTGGTTGGAATAAAAGTTGACGTGCATTGCCGACCATAATACACTGTTGCAACAATGAAAACTTATTGGAAATGTTGTCAGAAGTCTGATAGAAGATTTCGGAAACTGACGTTCACACATCTTACTAAGAAAGTGTTGATCTTAGGCGCTTTCTTTTTGGTCATGTAACCTTGACCTTAACACCTTGTTCACACCAAAATTATACATGTGACTCACGACAGTGACCCAGATTTGGTAAAGATCTATTCAGCACCAGCTGAGAAAACATTCCTAACATATTTTGATAACAAAAAGGCGCACAACTTTCCGGAGTAATATCAAATACCGCCCCCCCCCCCCCCTACACACACACGCACACACATTTTTAATGGAGAGAGGGAGACAGATAGATAGTCCCATATAGATAGTCCCATAACCCTGAGGTCATAGGGGAGTGAGGTGGTAGAGACCTCAACTTTTCTCAACTGGCCAGCATTATGAGGGCGGTGCCCATCTCCACTCTCTCTGTTCTTCCAAAGAGGGAGATTAAGCATAAAAAATCCCTTTACTGAATGAACGTAGGAGGAGGGAGGGGCATTTAAATGAAATGAAAAAAATAAAGGGGGGGGGGGGGCGATAGTCAAGTGGGTAAGTTCTCAGATTTCCAGTTAGAAGATCTGGAGTTCGATCCTACCTGGGTACCTTCCGCCTGGTAGGTAAAAGAGATTTTTCTGATCTCTGTCCCACTGGACGAAGCAGCAGGGAAGTTTCAGTCGTTTTCTCCTGATTTTTGTATTTGGTGTTTGTGATCTTACTTTCACGCTTGACAAAGGCCATTTAGCCGAAAAATTTGTGCCTGTCTTGTCTGGTTGTATTAAATACGCGTTTTGATTCCTCCTTCGTGTTTTTCTGGTTTGTGTTTGCTTGAACGCGGGCAGTCGCACTTGTTTTGGGATTTCTTAGGTCAACATGTGTGCAGACCTCTTAATGCTTAAAGTACCCCCGTCGTGTGTGTGTTTGTACGCAGAATGTCAAATGTGCACGTTTTGAAAGATTCTGTAAGTTATTGTTAATGTCTGGTGGGTTGTGGAAACATGAAAACACCCTGCATGCACACCCACCAAAGATGGACAAGACATTACAGGACAAAAGAGAAAGATCCGAACTTTTCAGAACACTGTCGAATTTCATCCATTTTGCAGATGGTGCCATTGAGGATATTGCTCAGTTTTACAAACCAACACTGCATGTTTACGTATCTCTTGTGCCTACATTACACTATTAACCTTTTGACTCCCGCACGATATCCACCAACTGCAAACACTTAACCCTTTGACTCCCTCCCCTATCCGCCAGGTTCCTGTAGGAAGCTAGTGGATAGGGTGAGGGAGTCAAAGGGTTGTTTTTGTTTTGCTAGTGTAGTTCATAATGCAGGATGCTGATGGACAGGGTGGAGGAGTCAAAGGGTTAACCTATGACGAATATTATCGGTACTATGAAGTTAGGTGCAGAGTGTATGCCTCTGTGCACACACGCACGCTCAGAGGGAGAGGAGGGGGGCACTGTGAATGCATTGGACCATGGAGGCCGAAATTTCATGTCTGCTAATTTTGATTGTTTATTTTCTTTCATTATTCAGGAGTCACGATGAAACTCAAAGAAAGCTGACACGTGGGAACAACCACATCAGTAAACAATGACGGATGAATCTGTGTCGTTCGGCTAAGAATTGGAGGAGCGGGACACAAGGGAAGTAACCACGCCAGGTGGACTGAATGGAGGCATGAGGAGTTACTTCCTACTACGTTCCTGCTCGTTGCGTTTCAAATTTTCATTTCAACAGGATTGAAACGGGTTTCGGGTTTCACAGGTGATTGTCGT
>JAPXFY010000027.1:18165961-18168461 GCA_030674185.1 Monoplex corrugatus | reverse complement strand
GGCTGCCCCAATCTTGCTCTGGCTTTGCTTGTTGACTGCCTACGCCTCACAACCGTATAACATTGTCGGTTCTATGTAACATTCAAGAACTCTGTTCCTGATGTAAATTGGTAAGCATTTGTTGGTAAGAATGCTTTTCATCTTATTGAATGCTGTTTTGGCTTGGCCGATTCTGCTGGCTAGTTCTGATATGCATTTGCCGTCTGGTGAGATGATCATTTCCAGATATTTAAACTTATTAACCTGTCTCAAGATTGTGCCGTTTGCTGTTATTTTGCATGAGGGGATTTCATGGGTTTTTTTTTTACTGATTACCATGACTTCAGTCTTCTTGGTGTTTAGCTCTAACCCTAGGAGGATTGAACCCAGACCTTTCGATTGGTAGTCTGACATCTTACCCGCTTGGCACTGACACCCTTCATCATCATCATCGTGTCTGTGTACAGGTTGGAGATGGACGAAGAAGGGGATGAGGGACACGGAGGTAGTTCAGACTGCAGCAGCACGGGGTCTGGGGGCTCTGTGGATGGAGGAGATGTTGACGCCAGCGGGTCACTGGATGGAGGAGATCCCGTGGGGGCCGAGGAGGTGGAGAGAATGTCCGCCCAGAAAACCAACCAGGTCATTCCAGGTGAGATGACTGATTGTGTTGACTGGTTGATACGCTTGGTCGGTTGGCTGGTTTAAACGAGTGGCTGGCTATTTTGTTTATCTTTCTTCTTGTTTATATCTTTGTTTGTTTGCTTGCTTGCTCTTGTGTGCTTGTCCCATCACTCACATCAGATTATGAAATCTTTAAATTTCCCCTTTTTTTATTGCAAAGAAAGGGGGAATTATTTCATACCTCCTAGGATGTCTGTCTATCTGTCTGTCTGTCTCTCTCTTTCTGTCTCTTTATTTCTCTCTATCTTCTCTCTCTTTCTCTCTCTCAGACTCTGTCACACGGTCTCTGTCTCTCTCTGTGTCTCTGTCTCTCTGTCTGTCTGTCTCTCTCTCTGTCTCTCTCCCTCTCTCTCTCTCTCACTCGGTCTGTGTGTGTGTGTGTGTGTGTGTGTGTGTGTGTCTTTCTCTCTCTCTCTCTCTCTCTCTCTCTCTCTCTCTCTCTCTCTCTCTCTCTCTCTCTCTCTCTCTGTCACTCGGTCTATGTCTCTAAGTGTGTATGTGTGTGTGTGTCTCTCTCTCTCGGTGCTCTTTCTTTTTGTGAAAGGGTACGCACAGTAACGGTAGGCCGTTCGCATTCGCATAGTGTATGTGTGTGTGTGGGGGGGGGGGGGGGGCACGCGCGCGCGCACGTGCGCTATATTGTGTGTGCAAGACTTTCTCAGCTATTTATGGATGGACCTTTTGTTAAAAATCAAAGATGCAGACCTTTGTGGAGTCGCGAATGTCTTAAATCAGCACTTTTTAAGGGAGTTGTGTAAACATCACGTTCTAAAAAATGTCTGACAAAGCTTACATTTAGCTCTCAGTGTTGTACCGGTTTATCATTGTCCTTGATGCACGTCAAATCCCATACCAGCCGTAATTTCCCAAAGGTGGCAGTGTCCTTCTTAAGAACAAAAGGTGGATTTTCCTGGAAGAAAGTAAAATCTTCATAAAGGGAGATTGTTAGAATGGCTTGACTATCTTGTAGTTTGTTGCTATCCATTGTCGTCTGCATTAGACGGTAATCTTCTCTTTCATTGTCACACCTGGAGACTAGTTCTAGAAATGAACAAGGCGATGATCTGCAAAGCTGCCGTACAGAGCTACAGAAAACCTCTCGTTAGTACACAGACGTCATTTGAACTCCTACTTGACGGAACCAAAAGACCATGCAATAGTATCGGTTCAACTCATGGCCGTGGAAAATTCCACCTGGCTCATGAAATGTAAATGAACTGAGAAAGTGCGCGTGAGATCAGGGCAGGGGTCAACGAGTGGTGCTAGGATTAACGAAGCCAAAAACCTTACGTGGCTTCAGGCAGTGCTCCGCTTTCACAAACACGTGGACCTGGGTTGTGTAGTCTACAAGTGCAATCTGGATTTAATTGCAAAGAACAAGAACACCAATATTGTCGTAAGCCAAAGGCAACTCGTAAAAAAATATGAATAGAAAAATAGATTGGCTGTCAGTTGGATAGTAAAAAAAAAGGATAAGCAGTATCGTTGTAAGCAATAGGGATCTCTTCCGTAGATAGAAATAGGAATACAGATTTCCTGTCAGTTGGATACCAAACGACAAAGGGAACTCTTATATAGATAGAAATAGGAATACAGATTTCCTATCAGATGGGTAACTAACGACAAAGGGAACTCTTACATAGATAGAAATAGGAATACAGATTTCCTATTAGATGGATAACTAACGACAAAGAGAACTCTTATATAGATAGAAATAGGAATACATATTTCCTATCAGATGGATAACAAACGACAAAGAGAACTCTTATATAGATAGAAATAGGAATACAGATTTCCTATCAGGTAACAAACGACAAAGGGAACTCTTACATATATG
>JAPXFY010000027.1:18150961-18155961 GCA_030674185.1 Monoplex corrugatus | reverse complement strand
TCCACTACTTTCGTTTCAGTACCTTACCAGCGCATATGGTTTTGCTCTGGTTCAAGAAGTGTCCTGCCAGATCACAGATGATGGATTTGGGTAGAGCTCATACGGAATTGTCCGAGTGTGACGATTCGCTCTTAAATAAATTCTAATCTCCTAAAACACCAGCTCCGATCTTTTTCTCATGAGTGTGTGTATCACCGGTTGCTGAAGACGTGAAAGCATGTGGTTAAGACAGAAGCTTGCGTGTAAACATGGATCACGTCTGTGTATGAGGTGGGTTCTACGTAGGTGATAAAGATAACGAGATTATATATAGAGAGTGTCACACACACACACACACACACACACAACACACACACAACACACACACACACACACACACACAACACACACAACACACACATTAACACAATATCAAATACATATACACAATACATATACACATCAATACACAACACACACGCACACTGAAAGAAATACGGACACACACACAAACACACATTTACAACACCACACACACACACACACAGACACACACACAGACACACACACACACACACACACACACACACACACACACACACACACCACACGCACACACACACACACACACACGCACACACACACGCTGAAAGAAATATGGAACAACAAAATACACACATTCACAACACCACACACACAAAGATAAACAACACACACACACACACACACACACACACACACACACACACACACACACACCACACACACAGATACACACATATACAAACACAGACACAAACACATAGACAAAACACATGCATACGAACACACACACACACACACACACATACATACACACACACACACACACACACACACACACACACACACACACACACACACAACACACACACACACACACACACACACTGACAATTCAAATATCTCTCACTCTCTATCACTCCCCCCCCCCCTTTTGTTAGTTTTGTTGTTGTCTAAATCACTTTAGTGAATAGACATTAATCAAAGACACCACACACACACACAAAACACAACACACACCACTCCAAACCCCCCTCCTCCCCCTCAAGTGAACTAACCCCCAAAGAGCCAGAGACTTGACAAACAACAAAAGATCCTTCCTGATTAATTCATGGCGTCTGTCTGCAGATTTCTTACTGATTATGTATAGAGGTGTCCCAAAGGGCGGCAGGCATATAGCTATTAGTAAACGAGTGGAAATCCTCATTACGTGTCCAGAACACATACACACTCACAAACCCACAACACATCGCTGGTCTACCGGTAGAATACTTGCTTGCCATGTGGGTGACGCGGGTTCGGTTTCCGGTTAATGCATGTGGATTATTATTAGTATTGATATTGTCGTTGTTGTCGTCGTCGTCATCATCGCCATCATCACTTTTACTTATCACCATCGTCATCATCATCATCATCATCATTAGTAGCAGTAGTAGTATCTGTCTTGTTGTTGTTGTTATTGTTTTGTCGTTGTTGTTGTTACTGTTATTATCTTTTCCCTTCAGGTTGTCTGATTCGTGTAATAAATCCGTAGACTCGAGCCACACACATTCACACACACGCTCTCACACTTTACACATATCAACACTCGCGTGCACACACATGCTCGCATGCATGCATGCGTGCATGCATGCACGCATACACACACACACACACAACACACACAACACACACACACACACACACACCACCACCACACCAGCACACCACACACACACGCACACACACGCCACCACACACGCACACCAGACTCACACTCTCCACAACACACGCGCGCGCACACACACACACAACACACACACGCGTGCGTCCATTCCTAGACACACTTGTATACACACACACGCACACTAAAAACACTCACATGCACACAGACACACACACACTCTCTCTCAGGGTATCTCTCTGTCTCTCGTGTGTTTGTGTTGTCAGTGTTCATTTGCTGTTGTTGTTGCTGTTGTTGTTGTTGTTGTTGTTGCTGTTGTTGTTGTTATTGCTGTTGTTGTTGTTTTAGTAGCGGACTTTGTCTTGTTTTGATAGAGTCGTGGACATAAAATTCTGATATCTCGAATTCAATCAAGCCCACTGTTCTCGCAACATTAAGAATTGTTATTTTAGACTGCCCATCTTACCATTCTACTGTAGTGGTGTCAGATTAGTGTTTCATAGGTCACACAGTCCTTCTCCTCTGCCTTGCCATTTGAAGACCTTGCCAGCGTGTAGTGTTTTGCTTAGGCTCAAAGAGCATGCCAGAGAATTGCTATCGGATCTGGGTGGAGCGCATGTGGAATTGTCCGAGTGCGATGAATCCCTTTTGAGCAAATTCCAAAGTCCAGACTCCAGCAAAACCGTGCAGTTGCCGATGTCTCTCTTATCGGGACAGTGCTGACGAGCTGTAAGTAGACGCACAAGTCAAAAATGTTATTGTACGGGTGCGTGCTTTTGTATGGTTGTAGGTGTGTATAGTTTGTATACTGGCAGTAGAGCGAGGAAGACAAAATACAGCTGTCATTAATATTGTAACTAAGCTCTTGTCGCTAGCTCTATCCATGGGTCAGATATGACTTGTTTGTATTACGAATATATGGCTACACGGACTTCACAAGTAATCTATTTTGAGCTAGGAGTGTGTGTGCCCGGTTAGCTCAGTCGGTAGAGCATGGGACTCTTAATCCCAGGGTCGTGGGTTCGAGCCCCACATTGGGCGTTTTTTTTTGTTTTTTTGTTTTTGTTGTTGTAGTTTTTCAAATGTTATTTTATCTATCTTTACATTGGGTGTTTTTTTTTTCTGGCTGTTATTTTATCTATGTTCATTTTAATCAGATCTTATTAATGAATGATTGTTTCTTTTCATATATGTACTTGCCTCTTTCTTTCTTTCTTTCTTTCTTTCTCTTTTTCTTTTTTCTTTCTTTCTTCCTTCCTTCCTTCCTTCCTTGCTTTCTTTTTTTATTTATTCATGTATTTTCAATAAGGTGTGTGTGTCCGAGTGTCTGTGTGTATGTGTGTGTCTATGTGTGTTTGTCTATGTGTGTATCTATGTCTCTCTCTCTCTCTCTCTCTCTCTCTCTCTCTCTCTCTCTCTGTGTGTTGGGTAGCTTAATTCATGGAACCGCAGACTCAATATTTGACACCTCGAGTTCATTCCCAAGCTCATAACATTAATATTGACCTGTTCGCTTCCCATCGCAATGCTCCAATCATTCTGATGGTATCGAATAGTGTTTCATAGGCCCCGTCCTCCCATTCCCCCACCCCACACCCACCTTGCCAGGGCAGTGAAATTTGCGCAGGCTCGAGGAGTCTGCGAGATAATCGCTGGCAGAGTTAGATGGAATCCCCCTTGAGGATGCTGGGGGCTCCTTCAGTACAAATAGTATCCCCGCCTTCCGGAAATTCTGTGCTTGAAATCACCTCTTTTCTCTCACCCTCTTTGTTTCTGCCTTGTTCTTTTGCTTTCTGTCATTCCTTCCTATCATTTTCTGCCTTGCTGGTCCATTCATCTGTATGTGTTCAATAAAGTCTTACATACTTTTTCTTAGGATTGATAACTGGGTACATGTATTAAGTGCATTTTTAGCTCTAAGGAATTGAGATATGCGGAAACAATTTTAGGTAATTCAGGCCCGTTTTTATATATGTTTTGGTGTCCTTAGGTGTGCTTGAATTTGTATTCAGGTTTGTGTTTTTAAATCCCCTGTGCGATAAATTGGATGAAGTGGACAACGCTGGGGACATGTCTTTTGATTATGTGCGCGAATACATTGATATATGTACTTAATGTTCGGGTGTTTTTTTTCCTATTGAAGTTTTTATATGTTTTGAAGCGGTTATAACCCTGATATGGCTCTACTTTAAACAACTGGGCTTTAAAGAACAATAACAATAACATGAAAAAAAAGTTCGGTGGAACGCAGATGGAATTGTCAAAGCGCGATGAATTCTGCTAGAGCAAACTTCGAATTCCAAAAGAGGTCGAAGGTAAATGAGATGGTAGAGACTTCTGGCAGCCAGCAATGTGTGCCATCTTAACCCTTTGACTCCCGCACCCTGTCCATCAATATCCTGCATTGTCAACCATGCTAGCAAAGCAAAAACTGAACCCTTTGACTCCCTCACCCCATCCACCAGCTCTGGCCTGCGAATCGGCCGACACTGTAGAGAGAGTTCTTCAAAATCTCGAGAGGAATGCGTCAGCTGTTGGTCTCAAAATCAACCACGGGAAAACGAAAGTCATGCACATCGGCCACGATACCATTCCCCGTCGAATCTTTTTTACAGTCCGGCGAGGTGGTTCAGACATGCGAGCAGTTCAGTTACCTCGGAATTGACACCTCGTCTCCAACTTCAGTGGTAGACGAACGATTCGCCAAAGCATGGGCAGCGATGAACAAATTGAAGCCGATTTTCAGCTCGAAGGCCGATGACCAAATCAAGATTAGACTTTTCAAGGCAGCAGTAGAGAGCATCATATGCTACGGTCTCGAGTCCATACCTCTGACCGAAACTCTCTCGAAGTTGATCGACTCTTCTCATAGGCGTATGATCCGCTCGGCACTCGGCATCGACTGGCCAGAGAAAAGCTCCACCAAGGCGCTCTACTCTCGGACTAAGCTCTCACCCTTGAGCAAGACGCTTCGAAGACGCCGACTGAGACTGATTGGGCACAGCCTTCGAATGCAGACAACGTGTCCCACTCCCCTGGGTGACATATTGTCTGCCAACCTCAGCGACCGTGTCAACCTTCGACGTGGACAAGGCAGAACCCTGACTCTGAAGGCTGATGATCTTGACCTCCTCGGCGTTTCCCCAGCAATTGTCATGAACATGAACAGCATCCAATTTTCACAGTTGATTGGTTCGCTCTAATTTGCTGAGCGTTAAATATATATATATATATATATATATATATATATTATATATATATATATATATCCCATGCATAGAGGTTGTTTGTCTCATTCTTATGTCTGTGGACTCAA
>JAPXFY010000027.1:18135961-18143461 GCA_030674185.1 Monoplex corrugatus | reverse complement strand
GATTTCCAAAACAGATGCGACTGCCCGCGTTCAAGCAAACAGGAACAAGAAAAGACACGATAACAGAATCACAACGCGTATTTAATACAACCAAACAAGACGTGCGCAAGTTTTCAGCCAACTGGCCTTTGTCAAACATAAGCGTAAGATCACAAACAAATAAACACCAAATACAAAAGTTAGGAGAAAAAGACTGAAACTTCCCTGCTGCTTTGTCCAATACAAAAATCAGGAGAAAAGGAATTCCCTGCTGCTCCGTCACTGGATGAAGCAGCAGGGAAGGTTTAGTCTATTTCTCCTTATTTTTGTATTTGGTGTTCATTTGTTTGTGGTCTAACGCTTACACTTGACAAAGGCCAGTTGGCCGAAAATTTGTGCCTGTCTTGTCTGGTTGCATTAAATACGCGTTCTGATTCTATTTTCGTGTCTTTGACTGATTTTTTAAACCTGAAACTTTACCTGACTTTTTAAAACCCGAAACTTTAACTGATTAAAAAAACAACAACAATGTTTTTACTTAACATGTTTTCTCTTTTCCTCCCCACAGCGGCAGACGAACCCAAATGGCGGCAAAGCATACGGGAGCAGATGGAATCGGAACTGGAACGTCGTGTGCGCGAGGCCTTGGCCACCCCGCCCCGGGAGCGCCTCAACCGTCGGCGGCAGTTGGCCCAGCAGCGGAGCGTACCACGGGTACAGTCGGCTGAGACCCCCTGTAGCGTAGACCCCATCCTCCCCGATCTGGATGCCTCACGCCTTCATACCTCTCGCTCTCCCCAGAGGCGCAGTGTAATGAATGCACTGTGTGTGTGTGTGTGTGTGTGTGTGTGTGTGTGTGGTGGTGGTGGTGGTCTTTGATTTAATATCTATTCACTAAAGTGATTCTAGAAAAAAAAAAAAAAAAGTGAGGATACCTGAGGAGTGAAGACTGCCGAAGACGGGAAGGAAAAACTCACAAATTAACGATTTAAACAGTAAAATTGGCTAACCATTACAGTGAACATGTGAAATAACGGCGTGTTAAAGATAATTCGCTACAGGACTTTTTGACAGTTGTGTGTGTGTTGTGTGTGTGTGTGTGTGTGTGTGTGTGTGTGTGTGTGTGTGTGTGTGTGTGTGTGTGTTGCACACCGCTTTCTTATCTGCACTGAGCACAGGAGGGTGTGTGTTGTGTGTGTGTGTGTGTGTGTGTGTGTGTGTGTGTGTGTGTGTGTGTGTGTAGTTATGTGTATGTTTTGCACGCTGCTTTCCTATCTGCATTGAGCACAGGAGGGTGTTTGCCCATTTGGGGACCGACATAAGGCATTGAATGGCTTTTGGTGTTTCACGACTGATATAACGTATTGAATGGCTTTTGATGTTTCACGACTGATATAAGGTATTGAATGGCTTTTGATGTTTCACGACTGATATAAGGCATTGAATGGCTTTTGATGTTCTCTCAAGTACTGTTGAATCTGAGGCTCTGATTCACATTTGATCGCTGAGTAAGTCGATAATAATAATAATAATAATAATAATAATTACAATATTTATATAGCGCAAAATCTCGATAAAAATCAAATCTAAGCGCTGAACATACACTTACGCACGCGCGCACACACACGCACACACACACGCACACATGTATAAATGGGGAAAAAGAATAAAAGCAATGGAAAATTATAGAGAGCATATTATATACAAATATATATTACAATGTGATTCCCCTCCGAGTGGAGACAGGCTACAGAGGGGGGTTGAGTGAGGTCAGGATTTTATGCAGAGGAGAAAAGGTGAGTTTTGAGAGCGGACTTGAAGGAGACAAAAGTAGGTTGCTGACGGACAGATAGAGGAAGTTTGTTCCAGGAAAGTGGACCAGAAACAGAGAAGGCTCGTGGACCATAGGTATTGAGCTTGGTGCGTGGAAAGCGAAAAGTCAGAGGATCGGAGGCGGAGCGGAGGGTACGTGAGGGAACATAGATCTCAAGTAGGCTTGACAGGTAATGGGGGGCTGCGTTATTGAGGCTTTTGTAGCACATGGTGTCTAGTTTGTACTGTATGCGCTTTGATACAGGGAGCCAGTGAATTTGTGCCAGGAGAGGAGATATGTGGTCAGCTTTTTTCTTTTTGAGTACAAGGCGTGCAGCATTGTTTTGAATGCGCTGTAGGATGTGAATGGTGGAGGCAGGAAGACCAGACAGGAGTGAATTGCAATAGTCAATGCGAGACACTATGAAGGAGAGAACGAGTTTTGCAGTTGTTTCCACAGAGAGATACTTCCTGATCAAGCTTATACGATGGAGGTGATAGTAGCAAGATCTGGCAGTTTGAGAAACAAAGTTGTTCATGGAGAGGGTAGAGTCAATGCAGACACCAAGGTTTTTAGCTGAATCAGAAATTGGGACTGATGTGTTGCATAATGGGAGAGAAAGAGGAGGCAGCTGAGAAAGTTTCTGACGGGTGCCAATGAGGATAGCTTCTGTCTTGTCGTCATTAAGCTGAAGTTTGTTGAACGTCATCCAGTTCTTAATGTCCGAGTAACACTCAGTGGTGCGAGTCAAGAGGCGCTGTATATTGTCTGGTGTGTCACTGTCTAGAAGTTGGGTGTCATCAGCATAGAAGTGGTGTTTTATAGAGTGGGAGTTGATGATGGTGGACTGGGGGGAGGTGTAAAGAGTGAAAAGAACAGGGCCAAGGACAGATCCTTGTGGAACACCACAGGTCAGATGGGTGGAGTTTGAACCAGTTGACACTACGGCACTGGTCCAGTTGACAGTCACAGATGTGTTTGAACGCTACAAATGAATAAGTTAATGCCAGGATTCAAGATCTGATGTCTGGGGTTCAATCCCCACTCAAAAAAAAAAATCCCAGAAAAACTTACCTCCTCGCTGTCCATCTTAACGGTCGAATCATCCGGCCTTTGTCAAGCGGACACAAAAGATAATAAAGAAACAAATCCCAAGAGTTAGGACAAAAAAATAAAATAAAATAAAACAGCAACTGATCAGCTGGCTTTCCTGATGTTTTCGTTGAGCTGGAGAAGACTGGCTGTTATGAAAATCATCAAGAGCTTATGAATGATAGTTTTCTATTACATACGCAGTCCATGATGTGTCAGCAATGATTTCTTGATTTTTATTCGTCAGTTATTATATTTACCAGATTTAGATTGAAGGTATGTACTGTGAAAGCGTAGCATGAAGAACTTCGCCCTGTTTGTGTATGAGTCCTTTGGTTACCAAAGTTCGTACCACCAGTGAGATGTAAGCAAGAATTGGACAGCAAAAAGAGTACTTTTGCTACAGAAAATTGTAAAATTGTGTCTGTTTTTCAGTTGGTTACATGCTCAAGCATTGTCAGACAATCTCACGTTTCAAAAGCACCATTTTATTAAGATCTGACTCACAGCACTGTCAACATTTACCACCATTTTACTGTTTAAGATCTGGTACACAGCACTGTCAACATTCACCACCATTTTATTGTTTAAGATCTGATACACAGCACTGTCAACATTCACCACCATTTTATTGTTTAAGATCTGACTTACAGCACTGTCAACATTTACCACCATTTTATTGTTTAAGATCTGGTACACAACACTGTCAACATTCACCACCATTTTATTGTTTAAGATCTGACTTACAGCACTGTCAACATTTACCACCATTTTATTGTTTAAGATCTGACTCACAGCACTGTCAACATTCACCACCATTTTATTGTTTAAGATCTGGTACACAGCACTGTCAACATTCACCACCATTTTATTGTTTAAGATCTGGTACACAACACTGTCAACATTTACCACCATTTTATTGTTTAAGATCTGACTCACAGCACTGTCAACATTCACCACCATTTTATTGTTTAAGATCTGACTCACAGCACTGTCAACATTCACCACCATTTTATTGTTTAAGATCTGACTCACAGCACTGTCAACATTCACCACCATTTTATTGTTTAAGATCTGGTACACAGCACTGTCAACATTTACCACCATTTTATTGTTTAAGATCTGACTCACAGCACTGTCAACATTCACCACCATTTTATTGTTTAAGATCTGACTCACAGCACTGTCAACATTCACCACCATTTTATTGTTAAGATCTGGTACACAGCACTGTCAACATTCACCACCATTTTATTGTTTAAAATCTGACTCACAGCACTGTCAACATTCACCACCATTTTATTGTTTAAGATCTGGTACACAGCACTGTCAACATTCACCACCATTTTATTGTTTAAGATCTGGTACACAGCACTGTCAACATTCACCACCATTTTATTGTTTAAGATCTGGTACACAGCACTGTCAACATTCACCACCATTTTATTGTTTAAGATCTGACTCACAGCACTGTCAACATTTACCACCATTTTATTGTTTAAGATCTGACTCACAGCACTGTCAAACATTCACCACCATTTTATTGTTTAAGATCTGACTCACAGCACTGTCAACATTCACCACCATTTTATTGTTTAAGATCTGGTACACAGCACTGTCAACATTCACACCATTTTATTGTTTAGATCTGGTACACAGCACTGTCAACATTCACCACCATTTTATTGTTTAAGATCTGGTACACAGCACTGTCAACATTCACCACCATTTTATTGTTTAAGATCTGGTACACAGCACTGTCAACATTTACCACCATTTTATGTTTAAGATCTGACTCACAACACTGTCAACATTCACCACCATTTTATTGTTTAAGATCTGACTCACAACACTGTCAACATTCACCACCATTTTATTGTTTAAGATCTGACTCACAGCACTGTCAACATTTACCACCATTTTATTGTTTAAGATCTGACTCACAGCACTGTCAACATTCACCACCATTTTATTGTTTAAGATCTGACTCACAGCACTGTCAACATTCACCACCATTTTATTGTTTAAGATCTGGTACACAGCACTGTCAACATTTACCACCATTTTATTGTTTAAGATCTGGTACACAACACTGTCAACATTTACCACCATTTTATTGTTTAAGATCTGACTCACAACACTGTCAACATTCACCACCATTTTATTGTTTAAGATCTGGTACACAACACTGTCAACATTCACCACCATTTTATTGTTTAAGATCTGGTACACAACACTGTCAACATTTACCACCATTTTATTGTTTAAGATCTGACTCACAACACTGTCAACATTCACCACCATTTTATTGTTTAAGATCTGGTACACAGCACTGTCAACATTTACCACCATTTTATTGTTTAAGATCTGGTACACACACTGTCAACATTTCACCACCATTTTATTGTTTAAGATCTGGTACACAGCACTGTCAACATTCACCACCATTTTATTGTTTAAGATCTGTATCACAACACTGTCAACATTCACCACCATTTTATTGTTAAAGATCTGATCACAACACTGTCAACATTCACCACCATTTTATTGTTTAAGATCTGGTACACAGCACTGTCAACATTCACCACCATTTTATTGTTAAAGATCTGGTACACAACACTGTCAACATTCACCACCATTTTATTGTTTAAGATCTGACTCACAGCACTGTCAACATTCACCACCATTTTATTGTTTAAGATCTGGTACACAGCACTGTCAACATTCACCACCATTTTATTGTTAAGATCTGGTACACAGCACTGTCAACATTCACCACCATTTTATTGTTTAAGATCTGACTCACAGCACTGTCAACATTCACCACCATTTTATTGTTTAAGATCTGACTCACAGCACTGTCAACATTCACCACCATTTTATTGTTTAAGATCTGGTACACAGCACTGTCAACATTCACCACCATTTATTGTTTAAGATCTGGTACACAGCACTGTCAACATTCACCACCATTTTATTGTTTAAGATCTGTCACAGCACTGTCAACATTCACCACCATTTTATTGTTTAAGATCTGGTACACAACACTGTCAACATTTACCACCATTTTATTGTTTAAGATCTGACTCACAGCACTGTCAACATTCACCACCATTTTATTGTTTAAGATCTGGTACACAGCACTGTCAACATTTACCACCATTTTATTGTTTAAGATCTGACTCACACACTGTCAACATTCACCACCATTTTATTGTTTAAGATCTGACTCACAACACTGTCAACATTCACCACCATTTTATTGTTTAAGATCTGGCTCACAGCACTGTCAACATTACCACCATTTTATTGTTTAAGATCTGGTACACAACACTGTCAACATTTACCACCATTTTATTGTTTAAGATCTGACTCACAGCACTGTCAACATTCACCACCATTTTATTGTTTAAGATCTGACTCACAGCACTGTCAACATTTACCACCATTTTATTGTTTAAGATCTGGTACCAACACTGTCAACATTCACCACCATTTTATTGTTTAAGATCTGGTACACACACTGTCAACATTCACCACCATTTTATTGTTAAAGATCTGGTCACAACATCACTGTCAACATTCACACCATTTTATTGTTAAGATCTGACTCACAGCACTGTCAACATTCACCACATTTTATTGTTTAAGATCTGTACACCAGCACTGTCAAATTCACCCCAATTTTATTGTTAAAGATCTGGTACCAATACACTGTCAACATTCACCACCATTTTATTGTTAAAGATCTGACTCACAACATTTTGTCAACATTCACCACCATTTATTGTTTAAGACTGACTCACAACATGTCAAATTACCACCATTTTGTAAGATCTGACACAGCACTGTCAACATTCACCACCATTTTATTGTTTAAGATCTGGTACACAACACTGTCAACATTCACCACCATTTTATTGTTAAGATCTGGTACACAACACTGTCAACATTCACCACCATTTTATTGTTTAAGATCTGGTACACAGCACTGTCAACATTCACCACCATTTTATTGTTTAAGATCTGGTACACAGCACTGTCAACATTCACCACCATTTTATTGTTTAAGATCTGGTACACAGCACTGTCAACATTCACCACCATTTTATTGTTTAAGATCTGGTACACAGCACTGTCAACATTCACCACCATTTTATTGTTAAGATCTGACTCACAGCCACCATTTATTGTTAAGATCTGACACAGCACTGTCAACATTCACCACCATTTTATTGTTTAAGATCTGGTACACAGCACTGTCAACATTCACCACCATTTTATTGTTTAAGATCTGGTACACAGCACTGTCAACATTCACCACCATTTTATTGTTATAAGATCTGGTACACAGCACTGTTCCAAACATGTACACACACCATTTTATTGTTTAAGATCTGGTACACCAGCGCTGTTTACGTTTAACACGATGAATGTCACGTTTGTCAGCACACTGGTTGACTTTTGTGATAGAGCCGTGGACACTGGACCTGATGTGTTGAGTTTAGTCCCAACCTGTAGCTGTGGAAACTGATTCGTTCGCTGCCCATCTTAATTTAATAATCCAACCATTCTTGTGGTGTTAGCTTAGTGTTTTACAGCTGAATGTTTTACAG
>JAPXFY010000027.1:18125961-18130961 GCA_030674185.1 Monoplex corrugatus | reverse complement strand
CCTTGGTTGGCCCGTTTTTTTACGCCACATTAATGGCTAGAGAGTCTAGGACATTTGTTTTTTCTCGGTGCTACGATGATGATGTCGATTGAAACAATAATCATGACATCCAAAACAAGTGTGATTGCCCGCGTTCAAGCAAACAGGAACCAGAAAAAAAAAGAAAACAAGAAAAAACAACAACAACAACAACAATGAGAACGCGTATTTAATACAAGACAAGACAGGCGCACATTTACGGCCAACTGGCCTTTGTCAAGCGTTGTTATTCTTTTTTCGTGTTTTTTTTTTTCTTTCTCTGAAGATTATGACGATATGGAGTTCCATCTAGGATTGAGATTGTTTGACAGGGCTATATGCCCTACTCAACACGTGCTATCATTATTTATCCTGGCATCGAACAGGCCTGAGAGATGCGATGTTTTGTCAGGAAGTTTGAGGAACACCCTCAGTAACTCGTCCGTGGTTGAGACTCGATTGTTTAGCCCCAGTTTTCCCAACGAGGCCATGGCACGCTCAACTCTGGGTGGCAGCTGGATGGGACCGTGAAATCTTTCATTGATTTTGGCAGGACTGATGGAATTCAAACCCATAGCCTTTCAGTCGGTAACCTGTTGCACCAACCGCTGTACCACAGTGACTGGTTAAATGTTCATGTCAGCCTGGAATAGACTTCCTCTCTGTTTTCGCGTAACACCTACCCTTTCTGCTTTTAAATCCAATTTTGAAACCCCACTTCTTTTCCCAACAGTGAATTCTACTACTTCTTTCCCTCAGTCTGTGTGTTGTTGTTATAAGGCGGTCTTTGTCGATTGTATGCGTGTGCCTGGTGCGTGAGTGCGCTTTGATTTGAATTGTCAAGATTTGGCGCCGTATAAATACTGTAATTGTTGTTATTACTATTATTATTAGTAGTAGTAGTCGTCGTAGTAGTAGTGGTAGTAGTAGTAGTAGTGTTAATATTATTATCATTATTGTGACGTTTTCATTTTTTGTCATTCTGAAATAGGTTGAATTAAAATGAGATTGGGAAGTGTCACAATAAAAAGACACTGACTCTTTTTCTTGTTTCGTTCAACGTCTACATGGTCAGGCCACATCGGCCAGGAATGTGGCCTTTTTTCCCCCCAGTTCCTGCCTGTTGTCATCTGTCATGTCTTTTGTCGCTTCACTCTATCAAGGCGAATCTTTCTTCACTTTGATATGTGTCATAAATCACAGAGAAAAGAGGGAAGCAGGTGAGGCTGTTCCATGCCAAGCGATTTCCGTTGAGCAAGCAGACTGACTTTTGTACGGAAAATCTGTTGAGACAGATTGAAAGCAAATAAAAAATAAAACAAAACAAACAAACAAACAAACAAAACAAAAAAAAACAAAAAAAACGAAATTAAAAAAACAACAAAAAACCCCAGTCCTGCTGGCTTTATTACAAAACGGCACAATTCGATACGATGCGATTCGATGCAGTAAGATACCAAAATACAAGACAGTATAACTCAATACAATATATATCTCGAGTTAACAGATATAGACTCTAATCAACAGTGTGAAATTAACAGAATGAAGCATTTTTAGTCTTATCACACACACACACCACGCCGCACACACACACACACACACACACACACACACACACACACACACCACACACACACACACACAGAGGCTATATATCTTATCATCCCTCCTCCCCCCCTTTTTTTTGTTTTTGTTTGTTTTGTTGTTTTTTTAGCTAAAGGGAGATTTTTTAATCGACAACAAGGCCAATTCACAACGTTCCCATTTTTACCCAGTTGGTCTTATGTAAGTAATCCTATGACCCTGATGATGTAGAGGAATATGGTGGTATATTTCTTGAGGCTATCGTTTATAGAGCTGTATACAATTTATCACTAATAATAGGAAAATCGCGGCAGTTTTGTGGGTGAATGTATTCACTGAAAGAGTTCATGCTAGTCCAATTCACTTTTGGTCAAAGGAACTCTGTTCGAATGTAACTGAAGGAGACCAAATATGTTCAAATGTGCTCCTTTGAGCGAAATTCAATTCCGAAGCTCTCTCTCTCTTTCTTTCTCTCTCTCTCTCTCTCCTCTCTCTCTCTTCTCTCTCTCTCTCTCACTCTCTCTCTCACTATATTATAATATTATATATATAATATATAATCCCCACGCCCGTAGCAGACCGCAGTTCTCTTTCCATCCATGTCTTTCAGCTCAAATCGATTAACTTCAAGAAAGAGTTTTTAGTTCAGGTGAGTTTCAGTGGACGCATACCGATTGCGTCCCTTGGCCTCTACCTGGAGACGGGGCTTGAAGACCGCATGACGAGAAAGAGACTCACGCAATCCGCGTGCAGGATTATGAGGTGGATTAAGTGCCGTGGAGATGTTGAATGCCATTGCTTTTTCGATCGGGTCGTAAAATTTGACGGCTTTACGACAGATTCGTGAATTTAGTGTATGCGATAGAGGTGATATTGTGTTCTTCTGCACGTTGTATTCTTACCAGTGTGTGTTTTGTATGTATGTTTTGTATGTGTGTATGTGTGTGTGTGTTTGGGGGGGGGGGGGTTGAACTGGAATGTTCTTTTGGGACTGGTGAAGAAAGATAATCTTCCCTTTTTATCAGACTCAGATTGATTTATATCGATCGGGTAGCGTTTCTTTTTCGATGCCTACATGTATTTGAAATTGGGGAGGGGGAGGGGGGAGAAAACTAATTCAGATCGGTGGCGTCTGAGTTCAAATGTGTCTGTATCCAAAATGTGTTGAACAAGAATTTCTTGGCCATATACGAATGGATCTGGAACGTTGGATCTTCAACACATCAGGGATACTATGCAGTCGGCCTTCCACGGAGTGATACTCCTCACGTTTAAACATGTATGGTGTGTGCATGGGGGCATCTGGCTGCTTCCCACCACACCACACCTCTTTGACTCCCGCACCCTATCTACCAACTGCAAAAACTTTATCCTTTGACTCCCTCGCCCTATCCATCACCTTCCTGCAGGAAGGTGGTGGATAGGGTGAGGGAATCAAAGGGTTAAGCTTATTCTGTGGTAGCATGGTTGACAATTCAGGATGCTGATGGACACGGTGCGGGAGTCAAAGGGTTAACGCTTTGTATTTGTGATGTGTCTTAAAACAAATCATTCTTCTTCTTCTTCATCTTTCTTCTTCTTCTTCTTCTTCTTCTTCTTCTTCTTCTTCTTCTTCTTCTTCTTCTTCTTCTTCTTCTTCTTCATCATCTTCTTCTCTTCTTCTTCTTCTTCTTCTTCTCTTCTTCTTCTTCTTCTTCTTCTTCTTCTTTTCTATCATCATCATCATCTTCTTCTTCTTCTTCTTCTTCTTCTTTTTCTTCTCCCTTAACTCCGTTCACTAGATTCCTCCTGCTGTGTTGGTTCTGTGCCAAAACCTGGTCTCTGCAAATAGTTTCTCCGTCCATTCCGTAAAATTGTCAGTCCATTGCTTTTTCCGTCTTCGTGTCCATCTCCCTTCCACAAAGATTGTACCCTCAACAGTTCTCTAGAGGATTGGGTTAGCAAGGCCACTGGATCTTGTTACATGGCAATGCCAACGTAGTTATCTTTTCAGATCAGGCCAGAGTTTGCTCTTTGCTGCTGGTAACCCTGTAACCGAGTGCTACTTGCCACACATGGGGAGGGAACCCAACAAAAATCTCCGGTCCAGAGAGGAATGGGCTCGGCCAAGTTTGATTTGCCCAGGACCCGCCGTGCGAACAAAGTATACGAGCAGGGAGATATTGGCTGTCATGCATGAAATGACAAAACTTAATTGTTAAAGACATTACTCTGTATGAATTACGTATGTTGAACGTAAGATCTCACCCTCTGCTGCTGAGACGCAATTCTACATTTAATGAAAGTATAAGAAATCATTTGAAACCTGTATTGATGCACTTGGCAGTTTAACCCTTTGACTCCTGCACCCTATTCACCAACTGCAGAAATTTAACCCTTTCACTTCCTCACCCTATCCATCCCGCTTTCTGTAAAAACCTGGCGATAGGGTGATGGAATTAAAGGGTTAAGTTTTTGCTTTGTTAGCATGGTTGGTAATGTAGGATGCTGGTGGACAGGGTGCGGGAATCAAAGAGTTAAGGGAAAAGATCTGGGCTGTCGGTGAATGCTGGGCAAACTAGGCTGTTTGGCTCAGAACAGATAAATTCGTTTGTAACATACAGAGCTTCTGCCAAGTTTGAAACCCTTCAAAATTTAAAGTATTATTTGGCTTACCGGTGATTCGAAAAATTGCGATAATTTGAACTACTGACTTACCAATGATGCGAATTTTTGCGATAATTTCAACTACTGAAAGAAATTACGTGAGATCTAAAGAAGATATGCATGAACAGACACATTACAATTCTTCGTAGAGTTGCTGTTTAAAAATAATTCCGTTGCCAAACCTACATGATAACTGTGTGCTAGCTTTCTCGTTAATTTACAGAAATTGTGTTTTCTCTATGTTTTGAATAACAAACTAGGCTCAATAAGGGGCAAAGCTGCAGCAAGAAATATCAATAGAAAAGGATTAAACGTGCCACATTAAAAAAAAAAGTCTTGTTAGCGCTTAAGGTAATGTGGCTAAAATATTTTTTTTTAATGAAGGAAAAACAGAAACATGCCAGCAAGAATACATTTATTCAGTATCCTACTGGTGGAACCTCGCCTAATTTTAGCAACAAGGCCCTGCACTCCTACGAAAGTCAGGATTGCTCCGGACTGAATGAATATAAATCTCATTCTGGGTCATGGCAGCCAGAATGAATAAGAAAACAGATAATCAAAGCCTGGAATTCGTTGCGGAAACGATGATTTCCGCGGAAATCAAAATCGGAAATCGCGCAAAAAATATTTTTCGCGTTAAAAAAAAATCGACGACCATACTTAAAAAAAGAAAAAGAAAAAAGGAGCATGCAGAAATGGTCATTTGTGAGGCAGACACAGAGGGCAAGGACACCACAGAAGGAAAGGAC
>JAPXFY010000027.1:18100961-18120961 GCA_030674185.1 Monoplex corrugatus | reverse complement strand
AGTAATTTACGTTTAAAAACCTGCGGAATTATTATATAGAAACAGGTTTTTCCTGTCAGTGTCGTTTCCAGATCGTCATCTCATAATAATAATAATATATTTTATTTATATAGCGCAAAATCTTGATAAAATCAAATCTAAGCGCTGAGCGTATACATGCATACATACCTACATACATATGAGCGTATACATGCTACATACATGCATACATACTTACATACATAAATCTAAGCTGAGCGTATATATGCATACATACATACATACATAAATCTAAGCGTATACATACATACATACATACATACATACATACATACATACATACGTACGCACATGCATACATAATAATTACAATCTCATCATCTGATCATTCGATCATCCATCATTCTACCCCTCCCCAATACCTATTCGACTTCAAGGTTATGGAACAAGCGTGGCCTTTTTATGCATGCACAGTCACGGTTCTGATATCTCCATGAAAAGGTAATGCTCGCCGAACAGTCACATTTTGAGAAATAAGTCCATGTGCTGTGTCCTCACTACTGACATAGCTGGACATTCCTTAATACACCAACATAACTGGAGATTCCTTAAAACACCAACATAGCGGGAGATTCCTTAACACACCAAACACTGCCATGAACATGCGTTTCCAAGGTCTGTTGCCCCTGAATGTGTATTACTAAGGACTGTTCCCTCCTCTCCACTTGTCTCCTCTTGAGAGGTCTGGTGGGTGAAGAGGTAGAGGTCCCGTATCCTGGTTTGCCTGCACGAGATTGATTCTGGTTCGAGAAAAGCTTTGCACGTGCCCTGTCGGTTTCTAGTCCAGTGAGTTATGGATAGGTACCTGACCCTCTTCGAGCTTGAGGAAGGTAAAGCACCGAGAGAAAGGAGATGGACAGCTTCCTCTTACCTCATAATGCTGCTGACCAGGAGAAAAGTTGAAGTCTCTACTATCTCAACCCCCTTCTCGCACCGCCTGTAAGACCTAAGAGTAATGGTACAGTTGTTATCCTTTCCCTGTTATTTCTATATGTACATATCATAGTTCGCGTTTATTGCATGTACATAATCACAGTTGGCATTTATTGCATGTACATAATCATAGTTAACGTTTATTGCTACAACAGAATACGGTTGACACAGGTTCTACAGACTGTGAGGAGAAAAAGTCCGCGAAGGTTGTTGTTGTATTCCAGTCTTGTACATACTTGATGGTTCTTAACCCGCCATTTTTTTTAAAGCGGAATGCACGGTTCTTGTAATGGACATGTGGACTTAAGATTTGATGTTTTAAGTTCAATTCCAGCTTGCAACAGAAAAAAAACTGGTCTGCTCGCTGCTCATCTATGTGTTCTAGTCATTTTAATGGTGTCAGCTTAGTGTTTCATTAGTTCTGTTCCCTCCTCCCGATCTCCCCACCCCCCTCCATATAGACCTTTCCTAGGACAGGGCTTGTGCAAGCTCAAGTAGACTGCCAGATAATAGCTATAATAGCGTAGATAATAATGGCACATTGGATGAAGCGCATATGAAATTGTCCGATTGTGATGAACCCCTTTTAAATAACTCGAAACAATAAAAAGTCCCCTAAACATGTATTGTTAAGGACGATCACCCCTGTACATGCATTGCTGAGGACGATTGTCCCAGAACAAGCATAACTGATGACTGTCGTCTCCCTCGCCCCACCACCCTGTCCCTGACATACGTGGTTGGTGTATAGTTAGACCTCCTGTCTCCCCATCTGATTGCACGGGTCTACATCCTTAACTTTACCTTACCACCTGTTCTATCACTCTTGAAAGGTGTAGGCTAAGGACTCTTCGCCCAGGTGAAGGGTTATGGAAGGAAAAGTAGCAAAGGAGAGGAGATGGGCACTGTCCTCATTATACTGGCCTCCAGAAAAAGTCATGTTTCTACCACCTCACTCCCGCATGATCTCAGGGTCATGGGACAGCCTTTACTTTCTCATTAATGCTTGGTCACAGTCACTTCATTGCCTTGACAAAAGTAACCTTCTACCAAATGGCTGATACAGGTGACAGTTTGTTTAAGAGTGTGTTTGTTCAAGACAGATTCATTGCACTGGGGGAGTTCCATGTGCGCTCCACTGGGGCAGTTCCGTATGCGTTACTGTTTTCTGGCAGACTCCTTGAGCCTGCACATGTGATGAAGATTGTGGGAAAAAAACGCCATGAAAAGGGTCTGTCTTCCATTTATTTACCTAGCTGTTTGCTCCTAATGCACCAGATCCACCCACATCTTAATATGTATTGCTAAGACTACTGCCCATGATTGTGTACCGTTAAGGACCAGTGTCTCTGAATATTCATTGCTAAGGATGCCCCTTAAAATTTATGGTAAGGACTTCTGCCCTGAATGTTTATTGGTAAGGACTTCTGCACTTCCAAATGTAATGCAAAAGACTGCTGCTCCGGAATGTGTATTGCTAAGAACTTCTGCCCCTGCATATGTATTGCTAAAGATGTCTGCCGCTGAATATGTATTGGTAAGAATTACTGTCGCTGAATTTATATTGCTAAGGACTTTTGCCCCTGAATGTGTATTGTTAAGGACTACAGCTTCAGAATGTGTATTGTTAAAGACAACTGTCCTGAAAATGAATTGCTAAGAACTTCAGCCCCTAAATGTGTATTGTTAAGGACTTCTGCCCTTGAATGAGTATTGTTAAAGACTATTGGCCCTGAATATGTATTGCTAGGGACTTCTGCCCCTGATGTGTGTGTCTTTTTTTGTCTTTTTTTTTTCCTTAGGAATACCGCCCCTTCATATGCATTTCTAGGGACTTCTGGCCCAGAATGTGCGTTTCTAAAGACTTCTGCCCCTGAATATGTTCACTAAGGTCTTCTGCCAATAAATATGTACTGCTAAGGACATTTGGTCATGGATGTGTATTGCTAAGGCCTTCTGCCCTTGAATGTGTATTTCTACAGGCTTCTGATTCTGAACGTGCATTGCTAAGGACTCTTGCCCCCTGAAAATGAAATGCTCAGTACTACTGCCCCAAAAGTTTGTATTGCTAACGACTCATACCCCTGGATATGAATTGCTAAGGGCTACTGCTGCTGAATGTCTATTGCTAAGGACTACTGTCCCTGAATGTATACTACCAAGGACTTTTGCCCTTGAATGTATCTTGATAAGGACTTTTGACACTTGATGTGTATTGCTGATAACTTCAGCTCCTGAACATATAATGCCAAGGACTACCGCCCTGATTGTGGGTTGCTAAGGACTTCTGCCACTGAATGTTTCTTGCTGAGGACTTCAGCCCCTGAATGTGTATTGTTAAGGACTTAAGCCCCTGAATATGTATTGCTAAGACCACGGACCCTGAATGTATATTACTAAGGGCTTCTGCCCTGGATCTGCTTGGCGTGTAGGAAAAGTTTCAGCCTTCCACTCGAGTGACTCAGACGCTGGAAATCTTTGTGCACAGTAACTCCAGTCCATTCAGCTGAGAATGGATACCTGACCCTTTTCTGACTTGAGGAAGGTAAAATATCGAACAAGATGAGGTGGGTCCTGCTCTCATAATGTTGACCTTGAGAAATTTGAGATATTTAACACTTCACTCCCCAGCAAGTCAGGGTTATGGGGAAACTTTACCTAACTGCTCTTAAATGTGTATTGCTTAGGACTGAAAAGGTAGGTAAAAAGTTTTTTTTCCCGTAAGCTTGAAGTTTAGGCAGAGTGAGGTGGTAGAGATGTCAGCTTTTCTGGATGCAAGTGTCATGAGGGTGGTGCCTATCTCCTGTGCCTGGTAAGTTTGCGTTCCTTGAATACGGGCAGGTATTCGTTCACAATTATGTGAACTGAAGGGCTTATTACGTTGCTGTTTTTGTTTTGTTTTGTTGTTGTTTTTTTTGTTTGTTTTTTTTTTATGTGTTAAGGTCCAAACTACGTACTGCCAAAGACTGAAAAAGCTTAAACGTCATCCCGTAACCCTAAGGTCATAGGGGAAAGAGATGGTAGAAACCTCAGCTTTTCTCAGTGCCAGCATAATGAAGATGATACCCATCTCCTCTCCCTCGCTGCTTTTCCTTCCACAATCCCTGAGCAGGGTCAGGTTCTTACTCGCAGCTGGATGGACTGAGAGAAGCCACATGCACTAAATTCCAGGCTGATGTGAGGAAACGGATCCTCTTAGTCATTTATTCCGCTGTTAATTCTCCTTGAACCATGTAGCTGTGTTGGTGTAAGGTTTTAGATTTAGCATGGCTGTATTGGATGTTGACATAGAGACATTCAGCTGGAAATGGTGAACTGCAGTCATTGAGCTTTTATATCAAGGTTAGCAGTGGCCTTCTAGACGTGGGGGTACTACCCACGTCTTCCAGTTTGACTGCATGAGTTCCGTCTTTAATGAAGGGTGGACGTGGTAGAGCCTGTATAAGCCCGGCCTCCAGTATACCCAGCCGTGAATAGGTACCTGGCCTTGTTCAGGTTAGGGAAGGTAAAGTAGCGAAGGATAAAAGATGGGTGACGGGCACGTTAGTCAAGTGGGTAAGACATTAGAGTTCATATTGGAAGTTCTGGTTCGATCCTTCTCAGATACATCCTGCCTGGTGGATAAACGTAGGAGGGTTTCCTTTTTGGATCTCCCAGGTCAAATGACATGTTGCCCCTTCTTGTGTACACTCACGCATGCAGAACATCAAATATGCACGTTAAAGATCCTGTAAGTCATGCGTGTCCAGTGGCTTATGAAAACATGAAAGCACCCCGCATGTACGCCTATCAAAGACAGAGTATGTGGACTGTGCAGCAACATATCATCTGCACAGTGTGGGTAAAACAACGTGTATGCATAAATCTAAAAACGAAAAACGGGAAAAAAGAGAAAAAGAATATATAAATAAACAAATTCTTGGTTAAAAAAAAGAAAAAGAAGAGGGCGTGGGGGTGGGGGGGGGGGGGGGGAGAGAGAACCTTATAATGCAAGCCTTGAGAAAAGTTGGTCACTACCACGTCACTCTTCTTACAAACTCAGGATTATGGAGCAATATTTTAAGTCCTCTTAAACGAAAATTCGTCTGGAATGTGTGGAAATGGGTCGCTAATAATTGACTAAGCTGCGAATTCTCAGTGGCCCATGAACATGTATGGCTAAGGGCTTATACTTACAAGTGTATGGCTGTATTTTGATGTTGACATAGAGACGTTCAAGTAGAAGGATTGCACCTTGGTCACTGTAGTAAGGTTAGGGGTTGATCTGTTTGAATATTTGGATAGCAAGCCCCATGGAAACTACAGGTTAAGTTGTTATATGGGGTTTTATCTGTGCAGCTATGTTGATAAGGAGCTTTGTCTTTGACGTATGTGTATGTGTGTGTTTGTGTCTGTGTGTCGGGTGTGTGTCGGGTGTGTGTTCGTTCGTCTTAATTTAACGTCTTTCTATAGTGATTTAGCGGAGTGTGTGTGTGTGTGTGTGTGTGTGTGTGTGTGTGTGTGTGTGTGTGTGTGTGTGTGTGTGTGTGTGCGCCTCTCTCTCTCTCTCTGTGTCTCTGTCTCTCTCTCTGTCTCTGTCTGTCTGTCTGTCTCTCTCTCTGTCTGTCTGTCTCTCTCTCTCTCAATGTATGTGTGTGTATGTATGTGTGTGCGTATATTTATTCAACGGTTTATGGAAACACCAAAACATACGCACTATGCACAGGACCATTTACCCCCGTCCCCTTCCCCTTTTCCAAGGCCTTGTCGAGGAATGATGTTTTGCACGAGCTCAAGAGTCCGCCAGATAAATTGCTGGAAGATTGAGACAGAGCACATATGGAATTATCCGAGTGCGATGAATCCCTCTTGAACAGATTGAGGTACCTGTATTTCTTATTTTCCCTGCTCCTAGAAAAATAGGTTTGCCGTAGTAGTAGACCCCATTTTGAATATCTGTGAACGCACGTGTGCCTTGCACAATACGACTGGACGTCCAGTACTGAGATGTATTGTGTATTGATTTTATGGCCCTCATGGGCTGTATTGTGTCTTTAGTCTGCACTGTCCTATGCCTTCGTCGCTCCTAAATACCGTCTGTCAAAATACTACAGTATACATCTGACCCGCCGTTCAATACCTTCTTTGCGCTGGACTGTGGTATTTTCAATCACCATTTGAAAAAACTAAAACTAAATATATATATATATATATATATATATATATATATATATATATATATTTTATAATATATATAATGAGAGTAGAATGAGAAGTAGAGAGAGAGAGAGAGAGAGAGGAAAATAAACAGGGGATGTGTTGATAGGGAGTTGTTGAGAGAGAGAGGAGGGATCATTTCTTGTCGACCAGAGGGAGGTGTGTGTCTGTTTTTCTGTTACAAACAGCTGTTGGTGAGATTTTGTAGTCGTTTCTGGATGGGATTTTAACACGTTTGGGTCAGAGGTGTGTATTGTTGAGTCGCGAATACCTGCCTAAGCGTGGAAGTCGTGAGGCCATGTCAAGTTCACGGGGGCCAAACAAAGAGACATTAAAATTATAAGAACAGTACTTTCTCAAGAACTTCTGATGACATTTAAAATCTCTTTCCACTGTTATGACAATATGCTAGTGTTGTTCTCGTTTCACGTCAAATTTCATTTCATCTTGATGCTTCTTCAAGGCCGAAGTGGTATTGAGAAGTACAAAATTTTAATTTTCTGTCATAGGTTTCATTTTTTACAGAAAGGGAAATTGTTAGAATGGCTTCATTGTGTCGTTGTTTATCGTCAGCTCTTCACAACTCTCTCTTCTCTCTCTCTCTCTCTCTCTCTCTCTCTCTCTCTCTCTCTCTCTCTCTCTCTTCTCTCTCTCTCTCTTTCTTCTCTCTCTCTTTCTTTCTTTCTTCTCTCTCTCTCTCTTCTGTCCCTCTCTCTCTCTTTCTTTCTTCCTCTCTCTCTCTCTCTCTCTCTCTCTCTCTCTCACCACACACCACGCACGCCCTCTCTCTCTATCTCTCTCTCTTCACTCCGTGAAGGATCAATAATGTGCCGCACTAAAGAATTGTTCACCAGATTCTTCCAGCTATGTCGGTTTTGTACCAAAGCCTGGATCTCTGCAAATGGTTTCTCTATCCAATCCGCAGTGTTGTCAGTCCCCTCCGTCCTTCTTCTTCAACAGTTCCATGGAACACTGACATAGCGTGGCCAGTGGATCTTGTTACATGGCCATTACCAGTGTAGTTTTCTTTTCTTTACTGGAGTCAGCAAATCTTTAATATGGTCCAGTGTGCTGCTTGATGGTTTGACGCACTTGTTCATTGGTGATACCATTAGTATATCTGACGTTTGGTATCTTTCGGAAATATATCATTTCCATGGCCTGAATTCATCCGTCCAAATTCGCTGTGAGGGCCCACGTCTCTCATACATACCGTAAGATGAAGATCCATTACGGGTTTTAGGTTGGACAGTGTTGTTGTTGTCCCTGCTTCCCTTCAGAGGATTTCTGGCCTGGATCCCTTATTGCTAATGATGGATCCCATGTAAGTGAATTGCTGAACTGTTTTCAGTTTCAGTCCATGGACAGCTTATCTATAGTGACGGTGGAGTTGTAGCTGGCCAACGGTTTGGTCTTCTCGACATTGATTTCCATGCCATATTTTGCTGATATTTCATCTAGTCTTTAAACTAGCTAGGTGAGTTCTTTCTAACTTTCTCCCAGGCCATGAAAGCGATTTGCAAAGCGAAGGTTTGGGATGGTTCTTCCTCCAGTGCTGGTTGTGCAGATATGATCTTCGGGTTTCGTCAGTCTTGATGCGTTCCATTAAGTTGAAAATCGTGGAGACAGAAGACAACCCTGACGAACTCCGATCGAAGTATGGAACCACTGTGCAGTAGCATCATGTGTAAGTACTACAGTGGTTGCTTGGAAGTTTAGTTGCTGGATGGTGTTGAATAGCATTTGCCCGATGTTAAATTTCTTCATTGTGGCCCAAAGTGCCTGTTGCCGGACTCCTTTAGTCTGTAAAGACGCAGTTGAACTCCGACTGAGATGTTTTTCACAAAGGATGCGTAGGTTAAAGATCAGTTCGATAGTATTTCTGCCTCTGTGGAATCCGGCCTGCTCTTCAGCAGCGGACACGCACAAAGCACGCATCAAAGCAAACAGGCGCATAGAACGCGCTCACATGAACGTAAATGCGTATCTGTGTCCATATCTGCGTAAACATGGACACAGATACGCATTCACTCTCACATGAGCGCGTGTGCACAGGCACAAGACACACACCTTAAACGCAGAGTTTGCACTTCCAGAAGAGCACACATTTTCATACTTTCCTGGTGCGCGTACGCGTATCTGTGTATGTGTGTGCAGTCATACTCCGTTTTTATGGGTGTGCATGCGGGATGTTTTTTTTTTCTTTCTTTTTTCCATAAGCCACACAACACTGACGTAGCGTGCAGGACCTTAACGTGTGTATGCGATATTGTGTGTGCATATACACACGAACGGGATTCACTTAATTCTGCAAAATAAAGTATGTCTTTTTGTCTGTCTGTTCTTACTTTTGCAAGGGACACAACCCGACTTCCCCTGTCCTTTGACTGTAACACACCTCTCTACTTAGTCATGCTATCCCCATGCAGTCATTCTCGTTTTATGCGTGTTTGGTCCAACGATTCCCCATCCGCTTATGTGCAATTGTATAATTATGTATTACAAGGTCTGTGTGTGGTGGTGATAGAAGGGGGCGGGGGGTTAATGATGGTCAGTGAGGCGAAGGGGTGTTTGTGTTTTGGTCTGTGTGGTCAGGAGAGGGGAGAAAAGGGGAGGTAATAAAACTGGCCCACAGACATGGTGACCATTGTGTGCAGGTGTTGAGTCAATACTTTTGACTACCTCATAATGTTGGCCACTTACGCTCGCAGTGGACAGAAGTGTGATTCTCTCTCTGTTTTCTGTCTGTCTGTCTTCTCTGTCTCTTCTCTCTCTCTCCTCTCTCTCTCTGTCACACGCACACACCTCACCAGTGACACACACACTCACAGTGACACACCACACACACAACACACACACACACACACACAACACACACACACACACTCTCTCTCTCTCTCTCTCTACACACACACACACACACACACACACACACACATTCTCTCTCTCTCTCTCACATACACACACACACACACACACTTACAGGTAAGTCTTTAACTATGACAAAGTACAGAAGCAAGGGCAGATCCTTCCAATCAGTTGGTTATGAGTTCCAAACAGATTGTGCAAAGAAACTGACAGCACGTTCACCAGCTGACTGAAGATTGCGTTTTGGCAACCACCAAATGTTTTTGTTTTAATAGCTACATTTCCCTGCCGTAGCGTGAATAACAAACGAAAAACCATTCATCCGCCACCACTCGTATCATAATGTAGGTCTGTTGGATGGTTTGAATCGAACCAGACAGAAACATGGATGAGTCACGGCTTTCTGAGAAAGACTACCTCCAGCTTGGTAGTAGGGCGATCATCTCAATCCAGCGGGTCGCAGGTGGCGGATGGCGATGTCAGATATGGAGGTCGGCTTCGAAATAAGCCAGGCTTACTGGACAAATAAGCCATCTTAAACCCACTGGCAAGGAATCCAAAACAAGTGTGACTGTCAGCGTTCAAGCAAACAGAAAGCAGAAAAAAAATGCGAAAAAAAAAATTTAAATTGTTGTATTGGGTAGCATGGATGGATCATGGTTAAAGCCTTCTGCAGGCCTATCAGTTCATCTAGGGTTTCTGGAAAAGATATCACACATAATTCATGGCAAAAGCGTTTTGTGTTTGTTCATTTGTGAGCTTATGTCTACGCTTGACAAAGGCCAGTTGGCCGAAAATTTGCTCCTGTCTTGTCTGGTTGTATTAAATACGCGTTCTGATATTTTTTTTTTTTTTTTTTTCTGGTTCAGACTGGCGAGGTTTTCTATTGAGCGGGTTAGGGTGGCATTTGACAAGGCCACACGTAGGAATGTCCTATGACGGAGCAGTCAGGCAGATTGGGGCCGCCTAACGCCCTGGTACCATATGCTCACATGGTAGGTCTTTTGCCCGTGAATTAAGGGTGAGATAACCCATCCAGAAAACCTAGATGGATGAAATCAGAGGCATGAGGCCTGCAAAAGCCTTCTGACCGTGGTCCCATGCAATGCAACGCAAATGTCTACACGGCATCTGTATCAAACAAGAATGTTGCTCGCCCATTGAAATCCCGTGAGGGTGGAGCAGGACGAAGTCCTATGCCTCAATCGGCCACATTCATCGCCGAATAGAGTCTGACTATGCAGTCGGTGAACAAAAGAAGGAAATGAGAAGCCACAGGTGTGTACTCCGAGTATGAGCATCAATCTGAATTCATTGCGCTGTGGTCGGAATGTCTCACACGCTCTAAGCTACACGCGAACAGCGACAATGTTGGGAAGTGGACAGAAAGTGTGCATACAAATGGCCAGGACAGAAACCTTAGAGTCGGATAATCTTTCTTCCTTTTTCTTTTTTTCTTTTTTTATTTCAAAATGGTGATATTGGTTCACATTGATCTGTGTCGTCAGTGTGTGTGGTGTGTGTGCAGAGACGAAGAAAAAAGTTTGCTTTCAACTAGTTTGGAGGAAACCTTATCCGACTGTGCTGTTGTTTATTTCATTCTGAGCTGAAAAATGGAGATACTGAGCTTCAGACTGAACTGCGGCCGTAGCGTGTGTGTGTGTGTGTTAGACGAAACAAAGCGTGTATGAAAATGGCAAGGACGAAAACTTTTAGTTCGATTTAGAGTTCGATATTAGTATTCGTATTAGTCGGACCCGTGTGCCTTCTGGTCTGCACACGCTGAAGATCCCATGGCAGTTGAAAATCGTGAAGAGCAAGGTATTCGCTTGGCTGTTTGAAGAGGTAGGTTGGTTTCCCAGATTCCTAGCCTTGAAGGCCGATCAGCCATCTTGCCTTTATGAAGTCATGGTAAAAACAGTTAGGTGGCACTGCACTGCGGCGACGCGCTCTCAAAGGGGAGAGCAGCCTGAATTTTACATGGCAAATCCACTGTGACAAAAGAAATGAATATGAATAATACCAGTAGTAGTAGTAGTAGTAATCACTGTTGTTGCTGTTGTTTGTTGGTGGTGTTATTTGATATTATCCGCTTAATTAGGAATATTGATTCAGATTGAACCGTGGCGTATGCGTGTGTACACGAACAAGAAAGTGAGCAACTAAAGGTCAGGAAGAAATATGAACACAATAATAATACTTTATTTTCATCACTCAATCATCATCATCATCATCATCATGTGCCTTGCCGCATGGCGTTGGTGATCATGGCCCTCCATCTTTCTTTTGTCGCTGCAAGTATATATCCTGCCGTCTTTGTTCCCTGGGTCTGGCTGGTGCCTTTTTTCCTTTAGCTTTCGTATTGTGACTAGGTGCTCAGATTATATATCTTTGTTGTATTATTATATATAATTTCAGGCTCAGTTTTGAAATTGGAGATATTGAGTGGGATTGAACTATGGCGTCAGTATATGTCTGTATAGACGAACCAGGAAGAGTGCAGATGAATGGCTAGAAAATAAATCTTATTGGCCGATAATGTTATTTTTCAGCTTTAACAATGGACATACCAGCTTAGGTTAAAATGTACTGTCTTAGTGTGTATGTGTCATACACACATATGTTGTTTGTGTGTGTGGAATTTATTCCGAGCGCGGAAACGGCATGAGAAAACTGAAACGAAACGTGGGTCAAGTCAAAAAACAAAGCAAAAAAAGCCGGATTTTTGTTCTTCGTTCAAGACTTTTCTACCGTCCAAGTTATTGAGAACTGTATTTCAAATGCAATGTAACTAAATAAACAATGAAAAAAAATTGTGACAGAGAGCAGACTGCAAGTTAACAACAAAACAAAGCGCTCCTCATCAAGTCAAAATGAACATGTTCTTCAGTATTCGCACAGACATCTTCCATGCGTGTTGGCAGTGCCACATTGTATTCACATCTTCATCTAGATACTTTAGTTTTACGATCTGTGATGAAATGTCACTCGAGTTTCATGTCTCCAACATTTGTCGCTCAGCCTGTCTAGAAATTCGCCGCATTAATGTTTTCCACCCATACCCGACCACTCACGCAGTAAAATCACTGATCTCTGTCTTTGTCCAATCTAAATCAGATTACTTCAATTCTCTGCTTTCTGGTTGCCCACAGTATATGTACACTCTCTGAAAACTACAATAGGTTCGGAATTCTGCTGTGAGACTAATTTTAAAGGCTGGCAAATATGACCACATAGTGTGATGTACAGCCTGTTCTTTGCAAATTTCATTGGCTCTTAGTCCAAGCCCAGGTAGATTTCAAGCTTTCAGCTCTGTGTTACAACTTTATTCTCTGAAGCCATCCTTTCCTATAGATTTAATCTCCTTACCATTTACACTGTTTCTGTATAGCTTTGATCTCATAAGTTAAACGCATTTTCTGCATTGTTCATATAAAGACTAAGACTTTCTGCTAGTGTTCATTCTCTTTCTATGCTCCGCAAGAATGGAACTCACTTCCTTCAGATATTCGTCATTTGCGGTCTTTGTTCTCTTTGAATGGTGTTGTGTGTGTGTGTGTGTGTGTGTGTGTGTGTGTGTGTGTGTGTGTGTGTGTGTGTGTGTGTGTGTGTGTGTGTGTGTGTGTGTGTTGTGTGTGTGTGCGTGCGTGTGTGTGTGTGATGTGTTTGTGAGTGTGTGTGTGTGACGTTATGGAGCAAGAGCACGTTTGACTGAGACTAGTGCACTTTTAAGATTTCTCATTGGTTTTCATCGCCACTTTATGCAAAACTTGTGTAAGATGCAGGAAAAGAATGATTCTTTCTGCTTCGTCGTCTCTTTTCTTCTCTTCTTGCCCCATTCTTCTTCTTCTTCTTCGCCGCATTCTCTCGCATTCTTCTTCCATTCTTTGATTGACTTGGATGCAGTGCAAACGACAAAGGCTGGTGGAGAGTCTGTACAAAAACAGATGGAAGGCAATGGAAACCACCATCGTGTCTTCCCAAGAATGTTTTGCTCCGAGATATGAATAAGTGAACGACGTGAATAGAAGCGCCACTAGAGCACCTTCGTCTAGTAAGGGAAGTCATGTTTAGCAGGTGACACCAAACTGTAATCAAGTTATTTCTATTGATTAAAAGATATAAAATAGTGCAGCATGGAATATTAGAACGATGCTACAGAAGAGAAAGCTAGAAAATGTCAAGATAGATAATGGAAAGACTGACCATCAATATTTTAGGACCAGGAGAGGTGAGATTGGAGGGAGCAGTCACGATTACACCAGACAAGCATAAAATGATTTCATCTGAAGGATGTCCACATGAAAGAGGGTAGGTATCATAATTGACAATAACAGGTCAAAATCTATCAAAGGATACTGGGCCATATCTGACCATGTTTTACTAGTTAGATTGGAGGCAAGTCATTTGATACCAACGTCGTTCAAGTATATACACCAACATCTGCAAGTACTGAGGAAAAAATTGACAATTTTTATGTAAGATTAGGGACAGCCCAGGGTCAGTGTAAACCACAGAACGTTACAGTCATAAAGGGAGATTTTAATCCTAAAGTGGGACCAGAAAATGTAGAGGACATAACTGGACTTATGGACTTGGCACGCGAAATGAAAGGGGACAGAAACTTGCTGAGTGGGCACAAGTAAATGAATTCATAACAAGAAACACTTTGAGCTACCTAACAGAAGAAAATGAACCTAGATGAATTTAGAAGTTTGCACAAGAAATCAAATTGATTACATCCTGATAAATAAGAATTTAGACATTCTTTACCGCGAGGCGGGACTTCAACAGTGACCATAAACCACTAATAGAAAAAATTTAGGTTGAAACTGAAGAGAACAAAACAAACCAGAAATTACATCGAACTAAATCTTGGATTCTCAAAGACACTTGAGTCAAATCGTGCAAAATTTAGCGTGCCCGGTCAAAACAAATTCAGTGCTCTGAAAAATGCTGGGGGCAGTGAAGAACGATGGACAAATTCGGAAAATTCAGTAAATGAACCTTATGAAGAAATCCCTATAGTTGAAGGAAGAGCAAAGAAGAACTGGATGACAAAAGAAATCTTAGACTTGATGGATGAATGTAGGCAGGTAAAGGGAAAAGAGGAAGAATACGAAAAGATGGATGAAGAAATCAGGAATTAGTGCGATGAAGCTAAAGAAGCTTGGCTAGAAAGAAAGTGCAAAGAAATAGAAGACCGACGCAAAGCAGACCCGTAAGTATATGTACTGGAATATTGAAGAAATTGCTCACAGGAAAAAGACATGCTGGTTCCTAAAAGTTAAAAGATGGTACGATTAGCATGGAAAAATACAAAATATCAGGTAAATGGGTAATGTACATCGAAGGCCTTTTTGACGATGAAAGAAAGGAGGGACACATCATTAGAAAGAATTTTGAAAGACCACCAATAATGAAAGATGAAGTTAGAGCAGCGACGAAAAAGATGAAACAAGGAAAAGCCCCTGGACACAGACAGTGTTACTATAGAAATGAATGAGGCTCTAGATGAATTTGGTATTGAAAAAGTAACAGTCCTCCTAAATGAAATTTATGATACCTGGAATACCCTACAGATATGTCAAAGTCAGTTTTTATTGTATTTCCTAAGAAAGCAGGGACTATAGAATACGAACTCTATCGTACAATCAGCTTGATGAGTCATGTGACAAAGATTCTGTTAAAATAATCATGATGAAGACAGGGAATAGAATCAAAACAGAAATAGCAGAAGAACAACTTGGATTTGTTAAAGGAAAAGGAACTATACGTAACCGAAGAACTCTCATAAAAATATCAATTGAATTGAATTTGGATTTATGTTTGTTTTGTTGATTATACCAAGGCTTTTGATCGGGTAAGACACGAAGAACTGTTCAACCAGTTTGAAACGATCAGTGTTGTTAAAGTTCAGTAAAGATCTAAGAATAATAAGGAATATGTATAGGGAACAAATAACAGCAGTGAGAGTAGAAAAAGATATGTTGTTTTCAGAATATCAAAAGAGTGGTTAGACAGGGATGTATTCTACCACCAAATTTTTCACTTAAAAAAAACAAACATCATGGGAAACCTTCAAGAATGCCCTCGGAGGAAAAATGATAAACATCTTGTTATGCAGATGTCACCGTTCTATTTGCAGAAATAGAAAAGACTTACAAAATCTTTGTGAATATAATAGAAATAGAAAGCAGAAATAAAAGGCTAGAGCTGAATAGTAAGAATACTGAAGTCTTGGTAATCAGTAATAGATTGTTTACAAGTATGGCTTGACCAAACTTCTTCTAATGATCGCGCTGAGGGATTGAGAAGGGGTATCAGCTGGCATGGTCTTGTAGTGTGTCAATGTGGATTCACAGGTGTAAAAAGATTCGGGGGGTGGATAGCCCTTTCACCAGGTAAACAGGTTCCATTCAACGCAGAAGGTGAAAAGTTAAAACCGGCGATATCAATTCTACCTGCACAAAGGTGATCATCGTCTTCATTATGTCGGATTTCTTTAACCTGTGAAAGCTACACCTGCAGAAGCGGCGACCTTTTTTCCGAATGCATGTTTGTGGTTTTCTATATTTTATTTTATTTTATTTTATTTTATTTATTTATTTTTATTTATTTATTTACTTGTATGTATGTTTATTTGTTTTATTGTTTGTTTGTTTTTCTTTGTTTGTTTATCATTTTGTCACAGAATATTTACAGCATTGACTTGGACTGCTACCCACACAGGGGGTCCGTCGCCACAGTTCAGTGCCACCCTTTTTTCCCTTCAGCCAAAAGAATTGCGATCTTACGATTGTAGGACAACGCTTGTTAGGAATATCGACAACTGTTGTGATGTTGTCGTGTACGACAACCTACATGGCCGTGGGCATGTTTTTGGCCAGAAAATAATGAGACCGAGAGTGAGAGTCGATGAATGGAGATATGTGACACAAAATCAATGGATCGACTGACATCGAGTAGAGTACGGTGAAAGAGACAAGGTGATAGAAGAGAATCAATAGACTTTAACCCTTTCACATGATCCCAAACCCTATCCACCAACTTCCATCAGCTGCCTGGAGTGAAGCTGATGGACAGGGTTAGGGAGTGAAGCTGTCGCAAAGGGTGAGGGAGTGAAAGCAGTAAGCCAGTAGATAGGGAGAGGGAGTAAAATGGTCGTTTTTTGTTTTATCATTGCAGAAAGCTGGTAAATAGAATGAGGGAGTGAAAGGGTTGTAGGAAGCTGGTAGATAGGATGAGAGAGTGAAAGGGTTTGCAAAAAGCTGGTGGATAAAGCGGAACAATGAAAGGGTTGCTGGAAGCTGGTGGACAGGATGAGGGAGTGAAAGGGTTGTAGGAAGCTGGTGGATAGTGTTAGGGAGTGAAAGGGTTGCTGGAAGCTGGTGGATAGTGTTTGGGAGTGAAAAGGTTACAGGAAGCTGTGGATAGGGTCAGAGAATGAAAGGTTGCAGGAAGCTGGTGGGTAGGATCAGAAAATGAAAGGGCTGCAGGAGGCTGGTAGATAGGGTTAGGAAGTGAAAAGGTTTGCAGGAAGCTGATGGATAGGGTCAGAGAGCGAACGTGTTGCTGGAAGCTGGTGGATAGAGTTAGGAAGTGAACGGTTTGCAGGAAGTTGGTGGATAGGGTTAGGAAGTGAAAGGGTTGCTGGAAGCTGGTGGATAGGTGGAGGGAATGAAAGGGCTGCAGAGAACTGGTGGATAAAGTCGGAGAGAAAAAGGTTGAAGCTAGTGGAGAATGTTAGGGAGTGGAAAGGTTACAGGAAGCTGGCAAATAGGATCAGGGAATGGAAAGGTACAGGAAGCTAGGAGAATGTTAGGGAGTGGAAAGGTTACAGGAAGCTGGCAAATAGGATCAGGGAGTGGAAAGGTTACAGGAAGCTGGCAAATAGGATCAGGGAGTGGAAAGGTGACAGGAAGCTAGTGGAGAATGTTAGGGAGTGGAAAGGTTACAGGAAGCTGGCAAATAGGATCAGGGAGTGGAAAGGTGACAGGAACCTGGTGGATAGGATCAGGGAGTGAAAGGGTTATAGGAAGCTGGTGGGTAGAATCAAGGAGTGAAAAGAGTTACAGGAAGCTGGTGGATAGAGTCAGGAAGTTGGTGGATAGGATCAGAGTGAAAGGGCTGCAGGAAGCTGATGGACAGGATCAGAGAGTGAAAGGGCTGCAGGAAGCTGTGGATAGGATCAGGGAATGAAAAGGTTACAGAAAGCTGGTGGATAGGATCAGAGAGTGAAAGGGTTGCAGGAAGCTGTGGATAGGATCAGGGACTGAAAATATTACAGGAAGCTGGTGAATAAGATCAGAGAGTGAAAGGGCTACAGGAAGCTGGTGGATAGGATCAGAGTGAAAGGGCTGCAGGAAGCTGGTGGATAGGATCAGGGAGTGAAAGGGCTGCAGGAAGCTGGTGGATAGGATCAGAGAGTGAAAGGGCTGCAGGAAGCTGGTAGATAGGATCAGAGTGAAAGGGCTGCAGGAAGCTGGTGGATAGGATCAGGGAGTGAAAGGGCTGCAGGAAGCTGGTGGATAGGATCAGAGTGTGAAAGGGCTGCAAGAAGCTGGTGGATAGGATCAGAGAGTGAAAAGGCTGAGGAAGCTGTGATAGGATCAGGGAGTGAAAGGGCTGCAGGAAGCTGGTGGATAGGATCAGGGAGTGAAAGGGTTACAGGAAGCTGGTGGATAGAGTCAGAGAGTGAAAGGGTTACAGGAGGCTGGTGGATAGGATCAGAGTGAAAGGGCTGCAGGAAGCTGGTGGATAGTATCAGAAAGTGAAGGGGCTGCAGGAAGCTGGTGGATAGGATCAGGGAGTGAAAGGGTTACAGGAAGCTGGTGGATAGGATCAGGGAGTGAATAGAGTTACAGGAAGTTGGTGGATAGGATCATGGAGAGAAAATGCTTATGATCTTGTATTGATTAGCAGCGAAGAGCAAGAGTTGGACACCGGATGAATGATTAGTTTGTGAATGGCCGCCATACAATGTGTTCCGATGAGGTTGGGGAAAGGGAGGCAAGTCACATTTCACCAACCAACTGGATGTGTCGTCTTCCCACGCGCAGCGTCACGTGTCGTTCAGTGTGTGGCTGAGTGGATTTACTGTCAGCCGGAAGTGACGTACTCAGACGTCAAACAGTGTGGCGAGTTGTTTAAAACGATGTGGATTTTCTTCTTCAGGATGTGATGTGCTGAGGAATGTGTCACAAGATCATGTGACTGGATTACTTTTCTTTTTCTTTCAAACTTTCAAAAACTTTCATTTTTAACAACAGCGAAGTTTAATTGCAGTCACGTTGTAAAACCAAATTCCAGTGGCTGGATTAAGATTTCTGTACGAACAAATAGGAGACACTAACAGGTACCAACAGTAAGTGAACGTAGTCAGTGTTACATGACGATCACAACTGGTTGACCGTTATCACAACACCAGCAGTGTCACGAGACCTTCATATGTGACTGAGTGGATTTACAGTCTGCTTGAAATTGATGCCAATACAAGCACGGAATAAAAAATGATAATGAAATCATTTATCAAATATCTGTAACAATAATAATGATAATATGATATAATATAATGATGATGGTGGTGATATGATGATGATGATGATGAAATGAATAATAATGAGAATAAACAACCAACAATAATAGAGATCTTCAGGTGCACTAGTTAACGTTTGACCTGTAAGATAGATAAACATGTATGTTCGTAAAAACAGGTAGGTAGTCTTACGCAAATGGACAGACAGACAAAGAGACAGACAGGTAGCCAACTAGGTGTTAGATGGATAGACAACAGATAGATACGAGAAGAGACCAAATGAAGTTGGATCAACCCAAATAGACAGACAGCTAGCCAGCTAGATGTTAGATGGAAGACAGATGAATAAATACGAAAATAGATCAGATGATACTTAGATCAACACAGAGTTAGATAGATCAACACAGAGTTAGATCAACACTGAGGGATACACAGAAAGACAAAAGAAACTACATGATTTTTTAAATGGCCGAAGAAACAGAGATCCGTATTCATGAACAACGAGACAGACACAGGTAGTCAACAGATACTTTTAATCAAACTGAGAAAGATTATAAACTGACTGTGCCATTAGTGATGGGCTCTCCTGTCGATCCGCTGGATGAATAGGCATACTGGTCTTCAGTGCTTGATGTGGGTCTGCATGTGGGATGCAAGACCAATTCTGGACGCGCATGTTCTTCTGCAGGTGCTGCATGAACAGAGAGTCCTACAGTCCTAGGAACAAAGAACTTTGTTCTGTTCCCGCTAATCCCTCTTCTGTTGAACAGCAGTTGTGGGGTTGTTCAAGTGTGATTTGCCCTGTGTGCATGGCTGTCGCCAGCTTGATCTGTTGCTGACAGTGGTTTTTTTCCAGTTGGTAGTGTTGATGCCGCAGTCAGTGAGACTAGCCTTCAGAGTATCCATGTATCGTTTTAGTACTCTCAGTATCCTGACATCTTTGGGATGCAGCTCTCTTCCATACGGACAAAGTGTTCTGTCCAACAAAACTAGCACTTGATGGGTTAGACAAGCTGCGCTTCTTCTTAACTTTGAAGGTTGGACATTCGATCTTTCCACGTGATGTTGCAAATCTTGCGTAGACACCTTTGATGGAACGTTTCAGCTGTCGTGTCCAATGCATTCGTTGTTCCGGGTTTTGCCTTGTATGCCTGACCAGCACAGGGGATTTTAAAAGTTTGGAAAGGGCAATCCTACTGTTGGATCTACATGTACAAGGGGTAGTGGTAAGCAAACACAGTAACAGTGACAGTCGTGAGACATTCAGACTGAGGGGGTCATTGGATTTCACTGTGTGCCCAATGCAATCAATAGATCAGTATAGTGAAGGGATGGTCATAGTGATGTCATACGGACAGATACAACATGGTGCGGGAAGTATCATTTCCGTTTGTTACAGTATCTATCTGATTATGGCGCTTTTTTC
>JAPXFY010000027.1:18080961-18098461 GCA_030674185.1 Monoplex corrugatus | reverse complement strand
TGGTTTTCCTTCTCTTCTTTGTTAACGATGTTTTTTGTTTTGTTTTGTTTTGTTTTGTTTTGTTTGTTTTTCTTTTCATATTGTTGTTGTTTTTCTAATCCCTTGTTAGGCAGAGTGGGTTTTGGGAAAAAAAAAAGTTTGAATGTTTTGTTTCGAACAGCATGTTTAACGTGATTGTCTGTTTAGACATTTCACTGATAGTGGTGGATTGTTGTTTATTCTTTTGTTGTTGCTTTGACTTCCTTGTTTTTCGAAATTCAAAACAAGTGTGACTGTCCGCGTTCACGCAAACAGGAACCAGTAAAAACACGAAATTAGAATTAGAACGTGTATTTAATACAACAAGACAATTTGTTCTGGTTTCTTGTTTTTGTTTTGTTTGTTTGTTTGTTTGTTTGTTTTGTTTGTTTGTTTTGTGTTTTCACTTTCGGGGATGGTGGTAGAGTGGTGAGGGGTTTGTTCATAGTTGATGTCAGCCGCCTTAACACGCATCTGGCCATTAAGTAACCTGTATTGATGTACTTAATGATTGCAACACTTCATAATGTGTACAGGGAGGTAGGGGATTTCAGGTCTCTTACTCGGGCTGAACTCCGCTACCTAGCGATTATTTTCGTTAGGAGACGGTATAGTAGGCAGTATCCTTGGTATGCTGGATAACAACAGGTACTGTTGAACTCCACCAAGGGCAGCAGTGCTGAGTCTCCTCTGGAGTGGGGGGTGGAGCTATGGCGGCTTGGCGTCTCTGACTTCCGTGGGCTTCCTGGCATCGTGATTTCGACTGAATGAACTTGGTGTTGGTGGTGTATGGTGTGACTGGGGTGAGGGCATGGGTTCAACGCCAATGAGATGGCGCAGAAGTTAGGACAGAAAAAATAAAATGTACCAAGAGATTCATTATTAAACAAGGATCATGTGGAGATCTTTTACTGTTTTTTGTTTGTTTTGTTTTCAATAGAATGTAAGACGGACCATAAATGGCGTTTGAGTAAGATGGGTAAACGGGACAAACTACATCCACAGATATTCTATAGAGTTTCGAATTTATTTATAAGAGGGATTCACTGATTCGGAAAATTCCATACACGCTCCGCCCAATCTGTCATCGGTTATCAGATGTCAGACTCCTTGAGCCTGCGCAAAACCCTATGCGCTGGCAAGGTTTTTAAATAGGGAAGGGGGGAGAAGGGACCTATAAAACACTAATAAGCTGATACCACCTGAATGATAGAGACAAGATGGGCAACGAACAAGCCAGTTGTAAATGTTGCGGCCTGGGATTGAACTCAAGATATCAGATCTTGAATCCACTTATCTATCAGAAGAACTCATGAGCATGACTGGAGCAATAACATAGACCAGCAAACAGACTTTTGTCGTTGTTGTTGTACTGGCTGGGACCGAGCTGAAGCCATCAGATCTTCCGAGTCCATGGCTCTGTTACAAGAGCCAGCAAATCCCTCTAAAAAAATGAAAATAAATAAATGAAAGATAATAGATGACTAAATTAATACATCATAGCCTGGCGGTAACATCTGACACAACACAATCTTTGAATATTATTGAAACGATTTGTGCTGTTGTTGCTAATAATTAGCAGATGTAAACGCTGTGTATATTCGTCATTTCTGAATCATTACAAACCATTCTTGTATAGCATTCTGCTCCAGACTTATTTGTGTTCATTGTTCATCACACATGATAGAATTTTATAGAGAAGTACGGGAAACTTAGTCTGATGGACGAGATGATCATATTCCACTGTACTGTTGCAGAGTCTGGAAAAGAGCCATAATATTAAATATCATATACCAGTTGAGAGCAGCGTATACACTTGCGCACACAAAGACACATAGAGGACACACACACACACACACACACACACACACACACACACACACACACACACACACACACACACACACACACACACCACACACACACACACACACACACCTTTCAGACAGAAGAGAGAGACAGGGAGGGGGACAGAGAAAGAGAGAGAGAGAGAAACAGACAGAAAAAGAGAGGCAGAGTGAGAGACCGTGAGAAAGAAAGCGCGAACGAGCAAGGGGGAAAAAAAAAAGAGAGAAAGAATTGTGATGATTATTAGTTGAGTTGTTTCAGGTGCTTCGTGAGTCTGGCTTGATCCCAACATGTAATTCTACTCCACACAATTATCACACAGGAGCGTTCTGGCACCTACACACACATACAGACATACACACAGAGATAGACACACATACAGACACACAAACAGACACACACACACATACATGCACAGAAACACACATACACAGCACAATCACACACACACCACACGCACTGTCTCTCACGCACGTATGTACATGTACATGTGTGCATACACAGACACACGCACAGATATATATATATATATATATATATATATATATATATATATATACTATATATACATATATATATATATATACACATACATACACACGTACACACAGACACACACACATAGACAGACAGACACATACACGCACAAAGACACGGGAAATCTACAATTCATATATATTCTTGTTGCTATGTTGCTAGAACATCTCACGAAACACACACAGACACACACACACACTCTCTCTCTCTCTCTCTCTCTTCTCTCTCTCTCTCTCTCTCTCTCTCTCTCTTCTCTCTTTCCTCTCTCTGATTCTCACATTCTTCTCACTCCCCATTGTCTCACTCTGTGTCTATCTGTCTGTCTCTCTCTCTCTCTCTCTCTCTCCCCCCCCCCCTCTCTCTCTCTCAGTCTCACTCTCTGACTCTCACATTCTCTCCTCCCCCAATTGTCTCTGTCTCTGTCTGTCTGTCTGCCTCTCTGTCTGTCTGCCTCTCTGTCTCTGTCTGTCTGTCTGTCTGTCTCTCTCTCCCCTCTCTCTCTCTCTCTCGCACACACATACACACAACACACACACACACACACACACCATACACACACACACACACACACACACACACACCACACACACACACACACACACACACACACACACACACACACACACGGACAAGCAGTAATTTGTGACACTACAAGAGACGAAGCCGACTAAGGCGGGTAGTTAGGGCACACTAATATTTACACTACTCTTTAATCTGTGGCTTGAGGGTACCGCCTTCTGTGTACACCGGAACTCTCTGCCCTTTGGCTTCCAGTTACACTCAGAGAAATCTCTGAAGTCTGTTTAGGTGAGGTGTCCATCGCGTGGCATTTTTATGGCGTAGCGCATATGGAATCATGCCCACTGTCAATACGACCTTGAATTTGAATCATGCCCACTGTGATGTATTTTTTGGAGCAAAGTGAAATATGAACCGAGCGGCGAAAATCAGCATATCGTTTTCATAGAGTGGCATTATTGCGTGGTTTAGTTTTACTGACGGCGGTGTAGTTTTGAATACTCGGTGGAAAGACTGATGTGTGATTTCAGTGGATACGTGTTATTTAAGTTCCGGAGACAAGCTGAACTTTGTGGTTGACTGTGCTATATATACGAGTACACAGCAAATACGTTTACAATAAACATTCGGGCACTCGCTCTTCAATCGCCTCGCCTCTATGGATCACGTGATTTTTGTGAACTGTGTATTTGCATAAAACCCTGGAGTTTTTCAGCTGGAAGAATGTTTGGTCATGTGATAGTTTAGGTAACACCAATTTCGCGTCTAGACTTCTGTGATAGTTTAGTATTATAACACAAATGTGGCTTGTGGACCTTGACCCAGTCCCCATCTCTCTCTCTCTCTCTCTCTCTCTCTCTCTCTCTCTCTCTCTCTCTGTATCACACACACACACACAGAGAGAGAGAGAGAGAGAGAGAGAGAGAGAGAGAGAGAGAGAGAGAAGAGAGAGGAAAAATCAACGCCCTATACCACCAATGACTCAGAATTATTCAGTAGCCAGATTTGACAGCATGTGGTGTTCAGTCTTATGCGGGAATTACGTTGTCGATAGTGACGTCATTTCAGGATCATGGTGAAATAATTCTCTGATGCTGTTTTCTGATTCGAGTGTTATATTTCGACACCACCATCTTGTCACCTTTGCCAGGGTATCACAGTAAGACACAGGTGGACAATAAGTTCTAATTCACTGACAAAAAAGTTGACGTCAAAGATGTTTTTCGATCAGAAAGTAAATTTTTCTTCTTCTTTCCATCGCTGTCTATATGGGTAGGCCACATCTGGCGATGACTGTGTCTATATTTTCCGGTTCATATTGGCTGCTCTTTGATTCATAGGAACCGGTGCCGCTCCATTCTGAGGGGACCTCAGTGAACGAGGCCATTTGATGTAGATGACCGTGTAGAAGTTGATTTTACATTGCATAGTACCATGATTTGTTAAAAGGTGCCTGATACCTCTGAATTCATCCCAGAAATAAACTGCCTCCAAGGCCGCTCTGTCTTGACTTTTGTGGACAATTTCTTGAATATTTAGGCCTATGTAAAAAAAAAAAAAAAAAAAAAAAAAAGTTCGGGGGTAGGTGTTGAGGGTGACGTGCGCAAACACTGATTTGATTCAAACATCGTTAACACCTCCGAACTCAGAACGTTATGAAAGTAAAGGTAAAGTCATGTACGATATAAACCTTGGTAAAGATTGTGAAGTAGTAATGTTTTCAGGTTTATGCAACGCATGGCACAAGGTCAGTACGGAAATGATGTTGAACACCTTGTTTGCATTCGAAACTTCTAGATCTGGACATTCACTTGGAATGTCTGAGAAATCAAACTTAACAGTTAATAGCATGTACGTAATATGGTAACTTTTATCGTCATGTCTATTAGGAAGCCAACTCAGCAGTTATAGTACATGTTTCGTACTGGTAACTTGTTTAACCCTTTTAATCCTTTACCGTGTTCACTAGTTTCTACAGGAAGTTGGTGGATAGGGTGAGGGAATGAAACGTTTAAATTAATGTGGTGTGTTTGAGAGGTCAACCATGTAGCAAATAATGTTCATATCCCTCTGTTAATCAAACTGCTTCAGCCGTCATTGAGCAAAAAGACAAGCACAAAGTGAAATAAACATCTGGTTTATACTGATCGGCTTGTTCCTGATAATGTACACAGACCTTTAATTTCTTGAACACAACCTTGTGGATATGGTATACCGGTACAGAGAGAGTTGTTTGCTTTACAAGTCTAGTCACAGGTCTGCTTCATTTACACGGACATGTTTTCTCTCACATCTAAACGAATGGTATGGAAGCAGAGTTGTCCGCTGACCACAGAATCGTAATAGTCTAACCAAATACAGTACTTGGCTGACATTAACATTGGCGTATGGAGTGTATTCACTGTTACTCAATAATTGTACGTAGTGAAATGGGATTCAGGTATGAATGAAAATCAAACATCAGAACGACAAAGGCATGAAAACTAACTAAGAACGTGTATTTCTGGATCTAAGACATGATCCGATATTGGTTCAGTCTGACTTTATTTTGTCATAGCCAGAAATACGAGAAATGTTGATAGGATATTGAGCAGGACACAAAGCTCCCTATACACTGACCACACACACACTAAGAGACCACACAAAAACCACGACATCCAGCTGCGTGGACCAGAATCACATCACATCTGCTTACTTTACTTCTTTCCTCCGCTTGTAGCAGGAGGTGTGGCGGGGAGATGAAGCTGACGGTCTGCAGCCAGATAGGAAATCATGGTATATAGATGTGGAGTGTGTCTTCTGTCGCTCCATCTACCCAGCGCCGCTGTAGTCTTCCTCTGGCTCTGAAGCCCGAACGTCTGGTGTTGTAAGCTCCAAGAGCAGGCTGGTTATTGGCATCCTGGTCAGGTGGTCAAGCCACTTGATCCGCTGTTGTGTGATTTAGTGATTGACAGGTGTTGTTTTTACCGCCTCTCTGACCTCTTCGTTTCTGATCCTATCTCTTCTGGTCTTGCCTGTTGCTGTTCTGGGACATCTCGTCACATTTTTCGACGGTTTTGTCTAAATCGAGGTCTGGCATTGGTAAGTCCGTGTGGGTACAAACATCGTACTGATAAGCCTGGCTTTTGTTTCTGTAGGGACACTTGTGTTTTCTATTAAGTTGGTAGTTAACTGCATTTGCTTTTTGGACTCTGATCCTCATTTCTCTATTCATTTTACCGATTGGTGTATATTTCTCTGTTCATTTTGCCGACTGGTTTCCATTTCTCTGTTCATATTGCCGACTGGTCTCTACGTGTGTGTGTGTGTGTGTGTGTCTCCGTGTGTGTGCGCGTACAAACACACACACACACGCGCGCGCATGCACACACACCACACACACCACACACACACACACACACACACACATATATATATATATATATATATTATACATATATATGTATGTATATGTATATATATATATATATATATATATATATATATATATATATATATATATATATGTATATATGTACATACATAGAGAGTGTGTGTGAAGGTGTATGTGTGCGAGAGAGAGAGAGAGAGATCTAGCGTAATGTACTTTCAGAAACCTTAAACTCCTCCATTGTCCAACAGATTTCCTACGCTTTCCTTGGCTTTTAAAAGGCTTGGAGATATACACACACGCATGCGCACTCGTGCACACACAAAAGCCCAACGTCAAGCATTGTTGTACAGAAACACGTTGTGACGATCATTTTGTCAAACAGCTCCTCCTGTGCTTTCAGTTTTTGAAGAGTCCCATGTTCTTATCCCCTGATCTGTCTGCCCGACCGGTAACCTGAGATCCCGGCCTGCAGGGTATCGTTTGTCCTGTGGCTTTTGTGAAAATTATAAAGAGAAACTATAAAGGTAAATGGTACAAGACTTTCCCTACATGGTCGTGTCCCAAAGCTTTTCGTTTAGTTTTTAGAAAACTTCATTTCAAAGGTCATGTCGCAAACCTGGTTTTTTTTTCTCCCCATAATTTCTATTTCATTAAGCTTTAAGCTGTTCTTTTGTACGATTTCTTCGTAACTGCCTATTGATGGTGAGTTGAGTGTTGTCTGTCAATGACGGAAATGTGTAAGATTTTTACAGCCTTTTAGGAACAGATCTTTTAAGAAAGTTTGATGGAAGGTATGAACTGTTGAAGGGTCGCTAAGACGTAAGTTTGAAAGGTACAGCTCCAAGGTCAAGGTCATCATCACAATCATGTGCCCTGCCGCTCGGCGTTGGCGATCATGGCCCTCCATATGCATCTATCCCTTATCGCTGCAAGTACATTTTCCACCCTGTGTGTCCTCAGCCACCTATAAGTCCCTACAAATTTTTCTCCCTGGATCTACCTGGTGTTCTCTTTCCCTCCAGCTTTGCTGAAGTGACTAGGTGCTCTAATTCCCCTTTCCTCATAAAATGTCCCATAAATGTTGCTTGTCTTTTCCTTGCTTACCCATTCTATGATCGTGTGTTTCTTAAAACTGGACTAAGATCAGTCAACGTGGCTAATGGTTACTTTTAACGGACTATTGACTAGAAGGCTGTAAGTTCGAACCCCCATCCCCATCGATCTAGAAAAATCCTTGTGGGACTTTTTTGGCACCGACCTGCTCCTGCCAAGAGTTGAGTGTGCTATGGACTTTGCTGAAAAGACTGGAACACCACAGTCGAGTCTCATCCACTTTATGGGTGTGTCACTGAGGGTGGTGTTCAAATTTTCTGACCAACACCGCAGTTGTCAGCATCTCTATGGCCAGGTGAAAGCCAGGCTATATGGCGGAAGGAAGCGTAGCATAGAGCTCCATCGTGAGGTCTCATTCCAAAACAGAACTTCACAGTATCAGTCTTATCCCCATTCTCATCATGGTCATCATCATCATCATGTGCTTTGCCGCGTGGCGATGGCGATCATGGCTCTATCCCCTATCGCTGCAAATACATCTTCCACCCTCTCTGTCCTCAGCCACCCTTCAAGGCCGACCAATATTTTCTCCCTGGGTCTATCAGGTGTTCTCTTTCCCTCTGGCTTTCCTGTTGTGACGAGGTGCTCTAATTCCCCTTTCCTCATAAAATGTCCTATAAATGTTATTCGTCTTTTCCTAATCTTCTTTATTAATGATCTTCCTGTGTCTACCTCCTTCAAGACTGTCTCGTTCGTGTTTTTTTATATATATATTTTTTGTTCTTGTTTGTTTTTTGTTTTTTCTGTCCATGAAACTCTCAACATTCTTCTTAGAAACCACATTTCAGCTGCATCAATTTTGTTCTGACTTTGCGTGCTGACTTTCCACACCTCACAACCAACAGTACAACAGTATCGGTTCTATATAACATTCAAGAACTCTCTTCCTAATGTTTATTGATAGGCATTTGTCGGTAACGCTGTGGGAAAATTGTCCCTGATTCTGTGGCCCATCTTGTCCTGCTGACCTCAGTTTTGGTGGGTCTGAACTGGAGGGCCGAAAATGAGCGGCGTGGGTATAGCGACACAGGGACTGTGCAAAAAACGGGGGCAGAAACAAGTCACGAAGCTGTCAAAACCCTGCAGCATTCTGCTGGTGGGCTGACCACTTGTGTCCACTTTTCTCTGGGTCTTAAACCCCTCCAGCCCCTTGCAGGGGGATTTGTTTTCATGTCTCTGTAATGTTCTTCGAGTGTCCCCCGGCCGATTTTGTTTTTTGTAATCCAACTAGAGTTCCTTCAGCACTAAAGTGCACTCACTGTTCTTGTGGAGCAATCTTACAGGGAAAGGTTTATGGTGTAATTCACATTAGACAGGCCAGGCAGACAGACAGTCAGGCAGATAGAGAGAAACTGTGTGCGTGTCTATTATTTGTCTGTAAAAGACTAGAAACATTTCACAATTAAACAGGAGAGAGAGAGAGGGAGAGAGAGAGAGAGAGAGAGAGAGAGTGTGTGTGTGTGTGTGTGTGTGTGTGTGTGTGTGTGTGTGTGTGTGTGTGTGTGTGTGTGTGTGTGTGTGAAAGACTAATACAGTTTACAGGTAGACTGGAGAGGGGGTAGGGGAGAAAAAAAGAGAGAGAGAGTGTGTGTGTGTGTGTGAAAGAGACAGACAGACAGACAGACTGACTGACAGACAGAGACAGACTGAGGAGAGACAGAGGTAGACAATGTAATTTCAAGTAAATGGACAGAGAGAGAGAGAGAGAGAGAGTGAGAGTGTGTGTGCGTGTGTGTGTGTGTGTGTGTGTGTGTGCGTGCGCGCGCGCGCGTGTGTGTGTGTGTGTGGTGTGTGTGTGTGGTGTGTGTGTGTGTGTGTGTGGAGGAAACCAAAACCCATAAGGAAGGTACAGCACTTAAAGTCTCTACAGCCAGGACCCGTTTTCTCTTACCCTTTCCCTTACTGATCACTGCACACACGACAATAAAGCAATAACTGGCTGACACCCACACATACATACATACAGTCTCTATCGTGCGTCAGGTGCATGCTCTGAGGTCGCTACACCTTTCACAAGCAGAGAGAAAGATCTATAGAGAGTAGAAAGTAGATAGACACCACCAAAAGGTTCAAGCCCTTTTCTATTCACAGGTGGAGAAAAAAATTAAGCCAGGCTGACTTTCCCTGCTATGTCCGCTTGAAGACGAAAAGCTCGTGGCATGAAGACCGCACAACGAGAAATACGGAATAGGCTTTGTACGGCAGGAAGTTATAAAGCTGCGTTCAATTTCTGTCTTGATTTTAAGGCCAGAAACAATTTGGAGCCGTCCGGATTTTCGTAAAGGAAAAGGTATGAAACCAGGTTTATTTTCACGTTTGATTTTCGTGGTATGAAGAAGTTCGACACTTACTTTGTTTAGAGCAGGAACTTAACCACGTTCATTTTCTCCTCTTGTTTTCAACTATCAGGGAGATCCGGCAACAGTGGCTCGAGCAGAAAGATTGTGGAGCTTCGTTATTTTTAATTTCTGTTTTGTCGTATGCCTGTGAGAAGATTCGGAATAGTCCATATTTACAGAGCAGGTGTATCTTGTTTTCCTTTCGTTGTTGTTGTTTGGTTTGTCGTTGTTGTTTTTCAAGATACAAAAGACTTGAGGCAATCCTGATTTTCATTGAAGGAAAAGTTAAGTTTGTTGTTGGTGAGGTTTTGTTGTTGTAGTTTTTTTACCTACGTTCTATGCTGCAGCGTCCACCTGCAGTCGAATATTCGGGTGGGCGTTTACGTATACGGCTCTGTGTGTGTGTCTGTATCTGTGTCTGTGTGTCTGTCTGTTTTCCGTTTTTGCGTGCCGAGTGTTTTCGTGTTTCCGTAATCCACTTCACTTTGACAGTATCTTTAACTGACCTGGATTATTGGGAAAAAATACCTCCACATTCTATCCACGAGGCAGTATCTAAGCAGGTTCGAACCCACACCTTCCTGTTGGATGACCAGTGTCCTAACCACTCGACCATGGCATCTGTCGAGGGACAAGTTGTAAAAAGTTTATACTTATGTTTAACGTATCAGTACGATGGACACAGTCTTCTCAGAGCTCCAAAACTTTAAAGCTGCCTTTACTTTTCTGTTTAGAACTCAAAGTTAGAAAAGAATCGGTACAGCCTGCAAGTTTCATAGTAAGGACACTTACGGAGCTATGTTTATTTTTCTGTCTTGTTTTCAAGGTAAGAGGTAGAATTGGTAAAGCCAAACGTTTTACCCTAGGAATCTTGTAAAGACAAACTCTTTCGGTATTGCCAAGCCTTCCAGAGTAGGAAATTTGAGAAGACATTTTTTTTGGTGTTTTTTTTTGTTTGTTTGGTACAGCCAAGACTTTCAAAGAAGAAAATTTCTTTCAGTACAACCGAAACTTTCAGAGCAGGAGACTTATGACAACAAAGTTTTGATATGGATGTTCAACAGTCAAGAAAATACAGGCACAACGTCATCATGTTGATCATCTTGTTGATGAAAAAGAAACAACAGTAACTGAATAAAGAATAATCAGTTTCCAGACGCATGGTAAAATCGACGCTGTGAAAGTGCACTTTACTTTTCTCGCCTTGAGTTCGACAAGATTCAACAAACAGACTGATTTTTCTGGCCATGTAAAATGACGAATATACGTTTAGAAAAATGACAGATATACGTTTATTCTACCATCTTATTTTCAATAATAGGGGAAGATTCTGTCTAAATGGGAAGGGGATTCAAAAGGGTTTCTCTCCTCTCTCTTCTCTCTCTCTCTCTCCTCTCTCTCTCTCTCTCTCTCTCACCTCTTACTCACTCTCTCTCTCTCCTCTCTCTCTCTGTCTCTCTCGCTCTCCCTCTCTCTTTCTCTCTCTCTCTCTCCTCTTCTCTCTCTCTCTCTCTCTCTCTCTCTCTCTCTCTCTCCTCTCTCTCTCTCTCTCTCTCTCTCTCTCTGTGATTTGTGTTATCTTCAAACCTCCTGCCAGCATGATCGAACTTTCGAGAGGGCTTGACCCAAGTCGAGGATATTGCATACTAAGATGAGTGATACGTTCGTGGCCACGGAATGTGTGAATGTAAAGTGATATTAGTCTTAACCATAGATATATATAAGAAGAGAGACAGTCAGCAAGCGGTGTTGCCCTCTGTGATATGATCGCCTGGATACGTCAGGGGCTGTCCAACATTCTATGTTAAATACAGTTGCTGCGTCATTCTGTTAGCTACAGTTCGGTTTTGTGGCAAACGTCTGTTAAAAAGAACTGTAGAAAACGATGAGGAACCAACGGATTAATTGTCGTGAAGAGAGACGTTCACGGTTATCAGTTAAGCCCTAGATCGAAATAGAAAATGAAGGAGACTTGAGAAAAAGCTCCCATCTTGATCAGTATCATACAGATAGGAGCAAACTGTCGCCACACGAATACAGTCTCAGTTATCAAGCATTAACCTGTCATGGCTTGAAATTTCCCCCATATGTCGCTGGTGACCGATAGCCAAGTGGTTAAGACATCCGTCACAAGGGTGACTTTGCCTTTAGAAACCTGACCACCTAGGATGCCCGGGTTCAATTCCCGCAGGAAGACAATTTTCTTTAGAAAAAAAATAAATGGCGACAGCAGAAGGGATTTTGGAGTTATGACCTGGATGCGGCCCGGCCCCCTTAGAGTGTAAGAAGTTAAGGGCTGAAACACTTCCTTGACCGGGGGTTCTCCTCTGAGGACCTTCTGCTGTGCGGCTCTCCCCAGAGTTTCTTATTACTGCTCATTTGTCTTCACGTTATTTCGAAGTATAAAACATCAACCTGTCAAAACCAGCAGGAATAGATGATGAGGCTATCATGGGTCAGAGATTTGCCGAGACGCTAATCTGTCTGTTTATGTCTGTGGTCTTAAATTAACCCTTACCACTCCCTCACCCTATCCACCAGCCTCGTGTTGGGTGAGGGAGTGAAAGGGTGCTGGATGAGAGAGTGAAAGGGTGAAGTTTGTGATCTTTAAATGTTCATGCGCCATGTGATTCTGGTCCACCGCAGTTAGAAGACATCGTGGTTTTAGTGTGGTCAGTCTCTGTGTGTGTGTGGTCAGTCAGTGTATAAGGAGCTTTGTGTCCTGCTGTGACGGAGACTTGTTGAAACGCCATGATCGTGTTTTAACAATGGTCAGAATTGACTACGTCTTGACTGGTTTTTATGTTGAAGCCTATTTTCACACAGGTGTTATAAGGGTGGAAAGGTGAAGACTGTGTAAATTATGACTATTTGTGTGTGATTGTCAGTGCATGGGACAGTTTCTAAACCGCTGTTCTAACACATTTCAAAGCTCTACGGTTTTTTGTCTTGTTTTGTTTTTTTTGTTTTGTTTCCTTTTTTTCTTTCTTTACTTGGTGTTGTTGTTGTTGTTGGTGGTGGTGGTGGTGGTGTTTTTTTTTCATTTTCTTTATTTTGTTATTTTTGTTGGTTTTCGTTGGAGTATAGTTACGCTTCCGTCAGTCAGTCAGGTGATCTGAATGAAGGATGTGGTTTCCATCAAATCCTCTTGGTTGCCCCAGAGCTGCTGTTTCAGAGTTATCCCCCACTGGGCCTCTGCTTCTTTCTTTTGTCTCTGTCACCCGTCACCGGGTAAAACTTGAACAGCGTGCTCTGGAGACTGTGGTCCTTTCTAGTACCGTATGGACATTCAGTTGTGTGGGATGGCCCTTCTGGGCACATATGTTGGTTAACCCTTTGACTCCCGCACCCTGTCCATCAGCATTCTGCATTGCCAATCATGCTTGCAAAGCAAAAACCTAATCCTTTGACTCCCTCACCCTATCCACCAGCTTCCTCTGGTGGATAAGGTGAGGGGGTCAAAAGGTTAAGTTTTTGCAGTTGGAGGATAGGGTGCAGGAGTCAAAGGTTTAACTTCTGTTAACGGGAACAAATTACTTCGCTGTGATTGTCTGCTTTCTCTAAGCCTATGGAATGAATAGTGTTTGTCGTCTCAGCCATTAAAAATAGACACATTAGGGCTTGTTACTGGGACAGGGAGACGTTATTTTGTCCAGAGCAGGAAATCTAAAGCACGTCACCAAATTAGCGAATCATGTGTCGAGAGAGTGCGAGACCTGAAACACGTGACCGAATCAGCCAATCATGACTTGAACGTTAAACACGTGACAGTATTAGCCAGTTAAGTCTCGAAAGTAGAAAGCCTCAAACACGTGGCCGGAAAGAACACTTTACGACACTTTATCACTCAAGGATAGTAGTATTAGGTCTGATTGGACTTGCTTTACAACCAGTCTTTGCTACTCTATACACAAACTATAACCATAAAAAAGAAAAAAAATGTAACTTGTGAAATACATTAGAAAATGTTGTGAAATACATTAGAAAATGTTTAAAACATTGATTTTCATAAAAGCCACCAGGTCATGTTGGTTAGTCAAGGTGAATAAAACACCGGACTTCCACTCAAAGGGTCTGGGTTTGATCCTGCCAAGGTGCTTCCCGCCTTGTAGAAATTGTTCCAACCTCAATAGTCAACGTGTGTGCACACCATTTAGTGCTTAGCCCCCTTTATATGTAGATTCAGGAAGAACATCAGATAAGCATGTTAATGACCCTATAAGTCATATGAGTGTCTGGTAGCTTATGGAAACATGAAAACACAGTGTCAGCAAAATAACGTGTATACACGCATCTCAGAGATATGGAACAATAAAAAAAAATGTACAAAACAAAAAAAAAAGTGACCAAATTAGCTGAAGTCGAAGGACCAAATAAAAGTGAAATGTGTTTCTTTTTCTTTTAACAGCAGATTTTTTTTAGTCTAAGCAGCGAGTTGATGGATTGTGTGATGTATGATTTGTATTGAAATGTATGGCTGGCATGATGATCCCAAAATCGAAAAACTTTTCAGACTTTCAAAACAACAGGAAGTCGAAAGACGAACACAAGAAAGAGAAGTTAGCAGATCAGAACACAGACACACACACTCTGATCAAGAGACTGCCATCGGTCTTGTGATATCACAATCAAGACAGGCAGGAATTTTCAGATAAAAGGGTTGCTCCGTGCTGTCCACCCGGGTGTTCTGAGTTTTAAGTGATACTTCAGGATCACTGTGTGTCCCTTGTCTGCCTTTCAATACCTTTCTTATCGTAGCACTGAGAGAGAGAGAGAGAGAGAGAGAGAGAGAGAGAGAGAGAGAGAGAGAGAGAGAGAGAGAGATCCCCACCTCTGTAAATTGCCTTTCGATGTCACCATTTCCAGGTCTGTAGTTATGTAAGTGTTGTGTGTGAGTTGTGCTGGGTCGTGTTTGATGTTGTTTCGGCGATGAAAGCATAACGTACTTTGTGCGTCTGCTCGTACCGGGAAGTGTGACATTGAGACGAAGCTGAGGGTCTGCAGCTAATTGGGAAGCCCGGTGCAGTCATGTTGAAGATGTGGAGTGTGTCCGCCGCTCCATCTATCCAGAATAGCATGGTCTTCTTCTAGCTCTGAAGGCAAAACATCTAATGTTCTAAGCGTGAAGGGATGGTTTGTTGACTGGCCTCCCAGTCAGGTGGCCAAACCACTCGATCCGCTGTTGTGTGATGTAGTGGTTGACAGGTGTTGTTCCAACCATCCTGTCAGATCTGTTCGTTTCTAATCATGTCTCTTCTGGTCTTGCCTGCTGCTCTTCAGAAAAGCTCATTTAACAGGTTGTGATCTTTCAAGGGTTTTGTTTAAAGTCCAGGCCTGGCGCTGCTTAGTGTGGATGCAAAGATTGTATCCATTAGCCTAGCTTTTGTTTCCTCAGGGACGCTTGGATGTTTCAGATAATACAACACTGCCCTATGTATCTGGTAGTGACTTTGAGGAAGAGAAGGCCTACTTTTACCCGGTGTGTATTTTCGTCACCAGCAGTTTGTGTTTCAGTAGCTGTGTCATATCTTACATCTGTGATGACCTGTTGACTTTACTGACAGCTTCTAAGATGTACTTTACCGTGGAGACATTTACTTCACTGACAGAAAAGGATCGAGAGGGCGGTGAAAAGAAGAACAATTAAAACAGAGGGTAAAAGGTCAGTCAGAAAATTTATATTTGGCTGTTTCTTCAAACTTTCAAGGGGAAAGTCTTAGAGTCACAAAAATATGCGGGTTTTTTTTTCCAAAGTTTCTGAGAAGACTGTTATAGTCTGTGAGTGTCCAGTAAGAATAAAATCTAATTATAATATGATTCCGTTCATATACTGAACTTCCCTGTTATTCAGAGTATCAGTCCATGAAATCAGTTCGTGAACAGAAACATTACCTGTAACGTACAATGCCATTTCAGAAAGTGTTAACATTTTTGAAAACAAAATGTTATACGATAAAACATCTCCAAATTGTTTTCAGTTATGTGCAACAATAAAGATGTCAGCCGTGGTGTCTGCCTTCACAGTTCAGCATGACATTGGCGACTAGTGTGGGTTTCTGGTGACATTTGTGCAACACACTGTTTCTTTTGGAATCTGACAGTCCATCCCGGGTGCCAGACAAAAAGTGGACCTTTTATTGTCATTGTGGTGACATTTTTTTTTGCGCGAATAGATTCTGTAGGAGTGTGTGTGCTGGTCAACATGGCTGACGAGGTTGACAGCAGATCACGTGACCACTACAAACAGAGCGTCATCCTCCAGCGGACAGAAGGTAGCGACAGTCCAGACCCCCAGGTGTTACGCCGACGATCTCTCACTGTCGCGCACCTGTATCTGACTTCAGCCTCCTTATCCAGAACCAGAACGCGCTCTTTGCCCCGCCACGTGTCGGTACAGACTTCGCTCAATTCCGAGTCGGGTCAGGACAGTGATACAGGCCCTTTTCAGCAAAGGCCCATATCGGAAATCCAACTTGAAACACCAAAATCGGAAATCCAACCTGAAAGACCTAAATCAGAATACCCACTTCATAGACCAAAGCCGCCACCCGAACAACCCAGAAGAGTAGAGAACTTACCGTCTGTGGTGTACAGGCCCAGAATGAAGTTCGAAAGACCTAAATCGGAACTCCATTCTTTGAGACCCATGCTGGAATACCGCGACGTCGTCGTCAGACAGAGTGATCAAAAACGTGTCGTTCCTCGAAGGCCCAGATCGGAAAGACGGGATACCGGTAGCGCTGGACCCAAGAGAAAGATTTCCAGTTAAAAAAAAACAACCTGGACTGTTGTTCGATGTGTATGACTGGGAAATCATTCCAGAACATCGCTTTTACATTTTGCGTTTCTAGTCTTCTTCAGTCGTCTTCTGCAATCTTTCTTGGCCATATAGTCAGTGTGATTCAAGGTCTCTTCTCCAATCTACGCAATGTGCGGTAGTTTTGAAAGGTAAATTTGCTCTACGTGAAGAGTGACTGGAGTCATTTCTGCCATTTCGTGACGTCATTTTTGACGTTTTCATGACATAATTTCTGACATCTTCGACATCTTCAAAACTTCCGTACACAAGACATGAAAGCGTTTAAATATGGTCTTGCTCAATCGTGTAAATGTGTTTTTGTTCAGTCTTGACAGACTGTGGACCTGCGCACTGTATTTGTACTGCAGCTCCAGTTACGAGCGTACGGACAGAAGCATACAACCAACAAAATACAGCATCAAGTAAACGTTTATAATTATTTCATCATCAAAGCACGACAAACGTATTTAGAGTGTAAAGAAAGACGACAAAATGAGTAACTACGCTATGCTCAATGATTGTGGTGGTATCAGACTAACGTTTCTTAGGTCCTGTCCCTTACCCCCGCCTTCACTCCCCACTCCGTTTCAAGACTTTGCCAGCGCATATGGCTTTGCGCAGGCTCAAGCAGTCTGACTTGCAGATAGGGGGAAGGGCGTATGGAACTCTCCGAGTACAACGAATTCCTTTCGAATAAACTCCAAACTTTTGATCCGTGAAGAAAGCTTAACCTGAAGGTTGACGATTTACGTCCTTTTGGGATGCATACGAGTCTCGCGACCCTAAAACGTTCTGATTACCAGAGAAGTGGGTTGGAGGCTGACAGACCCAGGAGGTTCGTGGCGTGTGTGGGTGATTTTTGTGATGTTTCCTTGTGGATTCTGAGTCCAGAACAGCCGATTACTCTTCCATTGTGCCATACACACCAGGACCAGTTTGCCGTCTTTTCAAGGT
>JAPXFY010000027.1:18075961-18078461 GCA_030674185.1 Monoplex corrugatus | reverse complement strand
CATACTACACACACACACAACACACACATACATACACACACACCACACACAAACATACACACACACACACAAACCACACACACACAAACGCACACACACACACACACACACACAACACACACACACACACACAATATTATTATTGTTGTTATTGTTATTGTTGTTGATATCATTATTATTATCATCATTATGATTATTGTTGTTATCATCATCATCATCATCATTATTATTATTGTCGTCGTCATTATCATCAGCACCATCATCATCAATCATCATCGTCATTATATTTCTTAAAACCAACAAAGAATACAACGGAAAACGGTGTTCAAGAACGGACCAGGCGAAAGTACACGGTCAAATCGCAGGCTACGACGAGGCACAAAATCTCCATTGTTATCGTGGCAGCTTTTTTTTGTTTTGTTTTTTTCCTCCTCTGGTCAGTCAGTCGTCCAGCCCACAGCCAGAGGGCTGGATTGATTTTTATCGTCGCCACCAAGTGTTTGGCTTTGCTTTCTTTGAAGTGCCAGCGCGTTGAGGGGGATTTTCAGGGTTGTAGATCGGGGTCATTGTGACATGAAATCCCCTTTACCTGCCAACCCACACGCGCGCAAACAATGTCACCAGATAAGGTTATATCCGACATACGCACATGCGGTCGAGTGCCTACGTTTGCACAGATGCACGTACGCACACACACGCGCACGCGCGGCTCACACAAACGCAGTCACGTAACACACACACACACACACACAGACTGAAGATCAGAGTTGTGTGTGTGTGTGTGTTTTTTTTTTTTTCAAAAGGTATTCACGGCATTCGGACAATTCCATATACGCTCAGCCTAAATCTTTCAGCAGTTATCTTGGCAAAATCCTCGATCCTGCGCAAAAACCCTATGTACGTGCAAGTTTTTTGAAGTGATGAAAAAGGGAAGGGGAGGGGGGAGGGGACGGGACCTGTCAAACACTGACACCACCATAATGATAGGAGCATTAAGATGGGCAGTTCTGTTCTGTTTTGTTGAGTTTAAAGTCCTACCATTCTCAGAGCATACGAGGACTAGCTATAAGAGTTGCTCAAAGAAGCCTTAAAAAAATTTAGTTTCATTGTGAGATACCGATGCTTTTGTCGGATTCTCTGGATAGGGTGAGCACAAGCCAGTTTTTATGTTGCGGACTGGGATTGAACTCGAGGTGTGAGATCTCGAGGCCATTGCTCTATCCGAAATAAAATGATGAGCCCACGAAAAAGTGATACCAACAGCACTAGGTGTCATAGGTGGTCACCCATCCAAGTATTAACTGGACCTGGTGCTGCCTAACCCTTTCACTCCCGCACCCTGTCCACCAGCATATTGCATTGTCGACCATGCTAGCAAAGCAAAAACTTAACCCTTTGACTCCCTCAACCTATCCACCAATTTTGCAGGAGCTGGTGGATAGGGTGAGGAGTCAAAGGGTTAAGTTTTTGCAGTTGGTGGATAGGATGTGGGAGTCAAAAGGGTTAATCAACATCGGTGATCGGACGAAAATAGGTTTTTCAATGTGATATGGCAGTTGGGGGGGGGGGGGGGGGGCGGGGATGGTCCACTTGTGGGTTGAAACCACGTCCCTTCATTATTGGTACGGCATTCTGAACATGTGAGCTAATGGCGCGCGCCACACAACACACACACACACACACACACAGAGCTCTGCCAAGAACTGCGTTTCTGTTTACCGAAAAACTTCCCTGAAAAACTTCCACTAGACGAAGCAGCAGGGAAGTTTCAGTCTTTTTCTCCTAATTTTTGTCTTTGGTGTCTATTCGTTTGTGATCTTACGTTTACACTTGGCAGAGGGCACTTGGCCGGAAATTTGTGCCTGTCTTGTCTGGTTGAATTAAATACGCGTTTTGATTTTTTTTTTATCCCTGAAATATTTAAATATTGATCCCTGAAATATTTAAATAGTTCACAAAGTTTTCGTTATCAGTACCAGTTTTTCAAGATGACATGTCCGTGCTCGGAATGAACTCCATATGCACAGACATCACTGATCCATGTGATGGGAAAGATCAAAAATTGTCCTGGTACAACCTTAAGCCTGCAGATAAACCCGTGAGCTGGCCAGGTCCTATAGTCTTACCTAGCGTGTGGGTTTTGTATTTTTCAATAGGTTTTTGAAACGGCTTAGATACTTTAACTATTGTTTTGTCCCTTTGAGTTCTGTCAGTTGGCATACGTGCTGAGTGGATTCTGTTACCTGTCCTATCCGTGTTTTCTACGTTGGTGTCTGTTGCCTTTTGCTGTTACGACCATCTCGTGAACTGGGTTGTCCCTCTCTTGTATATCGTTCTCTGTCTCTCTCTCTCTCCTCTCGCTGTTTTTCTCTGTCACTCTCTTTCTCTTTATCTGTCTCTCTTTCTCTCTCTCTCTCTTTCTCTCCTCTTTCTCTTTCTCTGTCTCTATCTCTGTCTCTCTCTTTCTCTCTCTCTCTCTTCTCTGTCTCCGTCTCTCTCT
>JAPXFY010000027.1:18063461-18070961 GCA_030674185.1 Monoplex corrugatus | reverse complement strand
ACACACACACACACACACACACACACACACACACACACACACACACACACACACACACACATCAATATATATATATATATATATATATATATATATATATATATATACATACATATACATGTATGTGTAGATATATATGTATATATATATTATATATATATACACACACACATAAATACACGTTCATACGTGCGCGCGCGCGCGCGCACGCACACACACACACACACACACACACACACACACACACACACACACACACACACACACACACACACACCATACCACAACACACACACCACACACAGAGATTGCATCTAATGTTTCATTAAATGCGAAATTGTGTGTGACATAAGCAATTAAGTTAAATGAAGCATTCCAAGCTTGTCGAGTGTGATGCTCAATTTCACTCACAATGTGTACGATTTGAAATAATAGGCCACATAGTCGAGTGGTTTGGACGGTGGATTTCCATATGGAAGGTCGGTTTCTATCCTGCCTGATATGTAAAGGGTGGACAAATTTCCCCACCTCTCAGCATTTGCTGTTATTTAAACCCTGTGTACGCAAGCAGAACATCAATTACGCATGTTAAAGATCATTCAAGTCATGCCGGTGTTCGGTGGCTTATGAAAAGATTATAACAGCCAACATACACCTTCACCAAAGACGAAGATTATTCCAGCGGTAGGCTGATAAAATATCAGTATAATATATAGACTAGGTAAAATATAGTCTAGGTAGGGCCTCAGGACCTGGCCAGTTCATGGGTTTATGTGCAGGCTTAAGGCTTGTGCCATGATCACCATACACACGGCACCTGTGACGTTAGTGCATATGGAATTCGTTCCGAGCGCGGAGACGTCATCTTGATAAACTGAAACTGAAACTGAAATAAAGACGAAGAATGCAGACTGTGCAGCAGTATAACGCCTGCATAGTGTGGGCCAAGCAGTACGCATACCAACATTAAAAAATGTTTGGAAATGGGAAGGAAATAAGTAAATAACTAAGTAAATAAAAATGAATCGCATGTATATGGTATTAAGTAAAGGTTCCCTACGGAAGCGATAGATAACTTTTCTCGGAGCCAACATTAAGAGGGCTGCGCCCATCTCCTCTCCTTCGCCGTTTTAACTCTCTCGGTCCCAGAAGGAGGACTAAATACCTTTAAAAACAAAAATGGCGACAGCAGAGGAAGGACTATGCAGGAGTCATGACCAAGATGCGGATGGCCACCTGACAGTGTCAAGACTTTAGGGCAGAAACGCTTGATTGAGGAGGGCTTTTCCTCTAAAGACCTTCTGCTGTCTAGCTCTCCACAGTTTCTTGCTACCACCCAGCATGAACAGGGACAGGTGCCCATTCACAGCACGGTGGACTAGATGCCGTTCGCACAGTTTTCTACAGCCAGAATCGAACCTGTGCGATCCAGATGGAGGGCGGGACACAACCACTAAGCCAATTGGGCTTCATTTGGAAATGAGCTGGGATGGGAAAAAACAGCCGAGAAATTTTTTTTTTATCTATCTGTCTGTGTATCTGTCTATCTATCTATCTGTCTATCTATCTATCTATCTATCTATCTATCTATCTATCTATTTATCTATCTATCTATCTATCTATCTAATGTCTGTCTATCTATCTGTCTGTCTGTCTGTCTCTGTCTGTTTATCTATATATAGGTTTATATAAAACATAAATCCTAAAATATACATATTAATTATGATTTAACAGTGCATGACATATACATACATATATTCTGATTCAGCAGTGCATGACGTGTATTCAGTGTATTTGCAAGAGCAAAAGAAATTTCAGATATATGTGTCAGTGGAGTGGCAGTATTACATTACGTGAGCCCCCCATCCCCAACCCCAATCTGTTTTCTAACATTGTGCATAGATTGCTATCAGAACGAGGGAATTCACACCCCACTTTCTCTTTCTCTCTCTCTTTCTCTCTCTCTCTCTCTCTCTCTCTCTCTCTCTCTCTCTCTCTCTCGCTCTGTCTCTTTCTCTCTCTTTTTCTCTGCGTCTCTATCTCTGTCTCTGTCTCTGTTTCTCTCTCTCTCTCTTTCTCTGCCTCTCTCATTCTCCCTCTTCCCCCCTCTGTCTGTCTGTCTCTGCCTCTCTCTGTTTCTGTCTCTGTCTCTCTCTTTCTCTCTCTCTATTTTTGTCTCTCTCTCTCTCATTCTCCCTCTCTCCCCGCTCTGTGATGTCCGTCTATGCCTCTCTCCCTTTCCCTCTCTCTGTCTCTCGCTCTCTCTCTCTTTCTCTCTCTCTCTCTCTCTCCCTCTCTCTCTCTCTCTGTATATATATATATATATATATATATATATATGTGTGTGTGTGTGTGTGCTGTGTGTGTGTGTGTGTGTGTGTGTGTGTGTGTGTGTGTGTGTGTGTGTGTGTGTGTGTGTGTGTGTGTTGTGTGTTTTGCCTGCCTCAACAGTTGGACTGTATGCTGTCAAGTTTGATTCGGTTCATGTAACACATGTTCAGTGCGTGGCCCACATTGTGCAGGCGTCATGATGCTGCGCAGTCTGCACACACCCTCTTTGGTAGGTGTGCATGCATGCTGCGTATATCCGTGTTTCCATGAACTTCTGAACACTGACATGACTTAAAGGGTCTCTAACGTGCCTGTGTGATGTTGTGTGTACATATGCATACACACATGGGAATTAAGGCACTAGCAGGTCTGCATTATGTTGACCTGCGACATGGGACAAATCTCCACCCTTTACCCAACAGGCGGTATTCAGCCACTCTGCAAGTCTGTCCAGTATTTTCTCCCGGGGTCTACATGGTGTCTCTTTCCTCCAGTTTCCTGTTGTGGCCGGGTGTTTTCTAATTCCCCTTTCCTCATAAAATGTCCTAAAACGTTGCTTGTCCTGATCCTAATCTTCTTTATTAATAATCTTCTTGTGTCTACCTCCTTCAAGACTGTCTCATTCTTTTTCTTTGCTGTCCATGGAACTCTCAACATTCTTCTTAGAGAACCACATTTCAGTTGCATCTGTTTTGTTCTGACTTTGCGTGTTGACTGTCCGCGCCTCACAACCGTACAACAGTATCAGTTCTAATTAACACACAAGAACTCTCTTCCTGATGTTATTATATCAATGTTGTTATCATTATTATTAATCTTGCAGCGGATAATTATGATTTCATATAAACTACATTTGAGAACTCTTCAGCCTGAGAATGTTATCAAAAGAATTTAGCAGCAGATTGTCAGTATGGCATGACCATCTCATTTATGGCTTTATTGGTACTGATTGCTTTTTACCAGACGACCCGTGGCAGGACTGAAGGGAGCTTTATATGTCAGTTTCTGCCTCAACAGTTGCAGTGAACGATGCCATGTTTGACTATTCATGTCGGTAAACCCTCGATAAAGCTTTTGACATCGATTCTACATGTCTCGGCTCACCTGGTTAATGTGTAATGTTATCGCAACGTTTGGGGTTTTCTCCCCACCCCACCCCACCCCTCCTCTCCTATTAACAAACAAATAAAAGGGAGATTGCATGATATAGAAATGGGATCTCTCTCTGTCTGTCTCTGCCTGCCTGCCTGCCTGCCTGCCTGCCTGCCTGCCTGCCTGTCTGTCTGTCTGTCTCTCTCTCTCTCTCTCTCTCTCTCTCTCTCTCTCTCTGTCTCTCTCTCGCTCGCTCGCCTCTCTCTTCTTCTTTTTTTTCTCTCTCTCGTCCTTTCTTCTCTATCTCTTTCTCTTTTTCTTCTGTCTGTTTGTCTGTCTGCCTCTCTCTCTCTCTTTCTCCCCTTCCTTTTTAACTTTTATCTCTCTACCCTGTCTCTCTCTTCTCTGTCTGTCTGTCTCTCTCTCTCTCTCTCGCTCTCTCTCTCTCTCTCTCTCTCTCTCTCTCCTTTCTCCTTCCTTTTAACTTTTTATCTCTCTACCCTTGTCTCTCTCTGTCTCTGTCTGTCTGTCTGTCTCTCTGTCTCTCTCTCTCTCTTTCTCTCTCTCTCTTCTCCCCTTCCTTTTAACTTTTTATCTCTCTACCCTTGTCTCTCTCTGTCTCTCTCTCTCTCTTTCTCTCTCTTTCTCCCTTCCCTTTTACTTTTTATCTCTCTACCTTTTCTCTCTCTGTCTCTGTCTGTCTGTCTCTCTCTCTCTCTCTCTTTCCTCTCTCTCTCCTTTCTCCCCTTCCTTTTTAACTTTTTATCTCTCTACCCTTGTCTCTCTCTGTCTCTGTCGTCTGTCTCTCTCTGCTCTTCTCTCTCTCTCTCTCTCTCTCTCTCTCTCTCTCTCTCTCTCTCTCTCTCTCTGTTCGATCTGTATACTTTATTTGTGAAGAAAATGTGTAGAAAATATTTTTCTGTGTTTGTTCAGGGTGGATTCTTACCAAGTTTGAGCCATGTCGTTTGGAATGCATATTTTTGATAACTATGATCCTGTTTTTGGGCCACAATCGCTCCTAGAACCGAAAGACATCGATTTCATGGCTATTACATATCTTTTAGCATCCAATTTTTTTGGTCACCAGGCAATGTGGCGAAGTGGTTAACGCATCGGAGTACTGATTACGGGGTAGTGGGTTTGAACCCCATCAGTTTCTTCCTCCCTCTCCTCCCCCTCCCCATCCGTTTCCCAAAAAATAATTGATGTGGGATTTTTTCAGCCTCGATCGGCTCCATGTCTAAAGCTAAGAGCTTGCTGGAAAGACTGCGATCACACAGTCAGGTCTCATTCACGTGTTGTATGACACGTCATTTTGCTTAGTTTCTTAACCAACATCGCAGGTGTCTGTATTTTTCGGGCCTGGTTGACGCCCTCTCGCCTATCACGTCCTCCTTATTTCGAGACCTTGCCAGTGCGTATGGTTTTACGCAGGCTTGAGGAGTCTACCGGATAATTGCTGGCAGATTTGAGTGGAGGACACATGCAAATTGGCCAGAGTGCGATGAACCTCGTTTGAAAGACGACAAACTTATGCATGAGTTTATATCGATACGAACCTGATACTTAAGTACAGCTAATGGACACTTTGTCGTATTGTATGTCGATGCTTTGTATGTTTTCTGTGTCATCTTCTCCAGCTCAACGCGCAGCGAAACATCCGGGAAGTTACCTGATCTTTTTTGTTTTAAATCCCCTAAATCTGATGAATGTCTTTCTTTCTTGTCGTTTGTGTTCGGATCGTTCGTTCTTTGATTTAAAAAATGACAGAGGTTAGTGGCCAAAAAACAAAAACAAAACAAACAAAAAAGGAAACGGCGTTTGTCTTGTTTCGTGAATTAGATAGACGTTGTCATTCTATTTTCTTGTTTCTCGTTTGTCTGGTAGGAATAAGCCAAAATGGCTCACAATAATCAAACTTGTTTTTTATTTATTTAAAAAAAAAATTTTTAGTGGGTGTCATAAAAACGGATATATTAGTATGGCGTGACTGTTTCGTTACTTGTTTTGCCTGTCGTTCCCGCTGATGTGTTTTTCACGTGTGTGAGACAACGCCCTGTGGGGTTATCCGTGGTGTGACAGTACCACAACCCAACACTTGTATTGTGTCTGTTCTTGTCTTTGACGACTTCCATTTCACTGAACGCTTCACCAATCAGCTTTGTCTCTTATCTCTCTGTCTATGTCTGTCTGTCTTTCTGTCTGTCTGTCTGTCTGTCTCTTTCTCTCCTCTCCTTCCCTCTCCCTCCCCCCCTCTCTCTATCTCTCTGTCTGTCTCTCTCTCTGTATGTTTGTCTCTGTCTCTCTATCTCTCTCTCAATCTGTCTGTCTCTCTGTATGTTTGTCTCTGTCTCTCTCTCAGTCTGTCTCACTGTCTCTCTCTTTTTCTCTCACTCTCTTTCTCTCCCTCTCCCTCTTTGTCGTTCTCTCTCTCTTCTCTCTCTCTCTCTCTCTCTCTCTCTCTCTCTCTTCCTCCTCACTCTCTCTTTCTCTCGCTCTCCCTCTGTCTTTCTCTCTCTCTCTGTTTCTCTCTCTGTCTCTCTTCTTTCTCTCTCCCCCCTCTCTCTCTCTTTCTCTCTCTCTCTCTTCCTTCCCTCTCTCCCACCCCGTCCCATCTGTCTGTCTTTGTATTGATATAGATTCTGTATACGTATGGTGTATTTGTGTTAATGTAGGTCGTCTGCTGGCGAGGGCTGGATGTAAAAAAGCATTAATATGGTTATGGTGCTGTCCTCGAAAATTAAACTTTTTATGTAAAAAAAAAAGGCATTTTCAGAATGTTTTTGTACCTTTTCTATCGAACTTAATTCATTCTGGATGTGTGTTTTTTTATTTTTTATCTCATTTTCATGTTTTTTAAATGCAGAGTTTGATGTGTTTGTCTGCCTGTCTGTTTGTCTCTCTGTCTGTCTGTCTCTCTCGCACCTTTGTCTTACTCTCCTTCTTTTTCATGCATTCTCTGTCTTCTCTTTGTCTGTGTCTGTATGTTTTCTTGTCGTTACTTCTTTCTGTCTCTGTTTTTCTTTCCAGCCCCCTTTCTCTCTGTCTCTCTCTCTTTCTCTCCCCCCTCTCTCTCTCTCTCTCTCTCTCTCTCGCTGTGTGTCTCTCTTTCTCTGTTTTCTCTCGCTCGCTCTTGCTCTCTCTCTCTCTCTCTCTCTCCTCCCTCTCTCTCTCTCTCCTCCCCCCCTCTCTCTCTCTCTCTCTCCCCATCCCCCTGACCCTCTGTCACATTAGAAGTTGACATCAGTCATCGATACTAACTAGTCGTTTACGACGGAGTGAAGTGGAAGTCATGTGTGTGTGAATGAGGCGAGCCGATCATCGCCTTAGGTATTCTCATCCCCTCCACCCATCCATCCCCTGATCACCATTAATTTCGTCCACCCTTCTTCTCCTTCTCCTCCTGCCAATAGCTCAATGTCTTCTCACAAAACAGATCAGACACTGTTCTTTGTGGTCGGTCGTTTTTGATGAGGGTGTGGTGGTGTTGTGGTATGGGCACTTTTTGAAACGTTGCTGTTGGTAAAGAGTGTGTGTGTGTGTGTGTGTGTGTGTGTGTGGTGTGTGTGTGGTGTGTGTGTGTGTGTGTGTGTTTTGTTGTGAACTGAGAACGTCGAACACAAAGGCATACTTTTCTCGTAAGAACTTTAGATCGATATCTAGAGTTATAATTATAAGATAGAGACTGATTGTAATCAGTTGACTCAGCAGGTTTTTGATTTCAACACTTAATGTTTTACCTCCCGTATTATCATCATTTGGAATATAGTTGTATGAGTCATTAAGAATCTTGCAGTTTTCCTAAGTGCAGGCGATCATAGACATAGTTTGCAATATGCACTTTTGTAAATCACCTTGTTTGAATAAGTTGCTGGAGTTTAGATTGATGGATTTAGAACAGTCGTTTCTTGAAAGTGTCTCTCTCTTTCTCTGTCTCTCTGTCAATCTCTGTGTCTCTGTCTCTCTGTCTTTCTCTGTGTGTGTGTGTGTGTCTGTCTCTCTTTCTCTCTCTCTCTCTCTCTCTCTCTCTCTCTCTCTCTCTCTCTCTCTCTCTCTCTCTCTCTCTCTCTCTCTCTC
>JAPXFY010000027.1:18045961-18058461 GCA_030674185.1 Monoplex corrugatus | reverse complement strand
TGTGTTGTGTGTGTGTGTGTGTGTGTGTGTGTGTGTGTGTGTGTGTGTGTGTGTGTAAATATTAACTATATGTGAATCGTGATTTGGGATGATAAAACAAAAGTTACTTACTCGTACAGTCATAAATCGTTCGTAGCTTCCAACGATTGAAATTGCGTGTAGTGTAGAAGACTCAACAATGCCAACTTAAGTGTGCAACTGTGTAAAAGTAGTAAGGTTGTGTGTTTTTTTTCTTTCTTGATGCACTAAAGTGTTTCTTGTGATGATTTACAAACCCGGAGCAGACTGTTACAGCCTGTGTGAACGATACGCGGCTTCTTGTGTCAGAGTGTCTTGTGTCAGATTGTGTTATTCGTATATCCATAACATGATCACGATTTACCAATTTTGACACACCTGTACATCTCGCTCGTCTTGATCTTTCTGGCAAGTTGGTTCTGTTGCCTGAGCCGGTGAATCAAGATTCGAGTTCAATCCCAGCCCGCAGCATGAAACTGCCCATTTCACTGCCTATCTTCATGCCTCAGTCACTTTGGTGATGTCAGATGGTGTCGGTGTTTCTTGGGTCCCTCTGCTCCCCACCCCCGTCACCTGCCTCTCTATTCCGAGACTTTTCCAGCGCATAGTGTTTTGTACAGGCCGAAGGAGTCTGCCACAGACAACTACTGGCAGATTTGGATGGCGCACATATGGGATTGTTTGAGCGCGATGAATCTTTGAACAAACTCGAAACATTTCAGTTCTTTCTCTTACCCAGTTTGCCCAGTAACCACTGTCTGTTGTTAATTTGATTATCCTGGTAACCTTTACTTATCATTCACTTAATTTGCATACTAATTAATTGTTGCGGATTTTCTGAATCACTCAACATCTGATATTATTATTATTAATATTAATAATATTTCTATTATTATTAGTATGATTGTTATTATTGTTATTTTTATAATTGTTACGATTATTATGATATTATTATTATTATGATTATTATTATCATCATCATCATAATTAATCATTCTTGATATTACCCTATTTAAATTCCTCTATGGCCTTATTTTCCAAATCCATTCAGACTCGTTGCTCATTGCACATAACATTTTAGTGGACCACGGAGAACTCAAGCTGTTAGGCGAGCTGAACACAGTCCACTATGTTGTTGCACAGTCTGCATCTTTGGTGATCATGTGTGCTGGGTGTTTACAAAACCAGCCACTGACACGACTTATAGGATCTTTAGCTTTCATATTTGATATTCTGCATGCGTATACACACGAAGGTGGTTTAGCCACTGGCAGGTCTATACACATATTGACCAGTGAGATCGGGGAAAAAATCTCCACCCTTTATCTAACAGGTGCAGGTGTCCAGGGGTTCGAACCTTAACCCCTTGGCACGATGCATGATTAAAAGTGTACTGTAAGACAGTGGCGTAAACTTACGGGAGCCAACTTGCCTATGGGTACAGGTTTTTCATTTTTGCTGCTCTCGTGTAAACATTTCCTAGGAACGTATACATATGTTTAGAAAGGAGAAATCCTGAACTGCACAGTAAAAGTAGAAGAAACGCCTGTTTGCAGGAGAAAGTGAAATTACCGAAGGTTAGAATAATAAACATATCCGCGAACGTGCGATAAGTACAATATAGACAAACCAAGCTGAACGACAACATGCATTCCATCAACGACTGATGTGCTAAAAAATACCCCTCGTCATGCGCTCGAACCTCTCTTGTTCATTTAGAACCAAAAACAAAGCCACTTTACCTCATAATCATTGCTAGAGTTACTGTCAACAAGAGTCCCAACTTGTCAACCTCACGGTCAATCCCAGTGTCACTCATTTTTGTGCAAAAATTTATAGAAATCAATCGAAGAACAGCAAAATGGCGACCACGTGAAAGGAAGAGGCAGAGGCAATGCAAAAGAAGCCTTCTGATTGTGTCAATTTGTATTTGCTTTGTAGATCGAACAGTATTCAGTGGGAGATACGAATGAAGCCACGATTGTGGCTCATCGTGCTAAGGGAGTTAAAAGTCTGACGTTTACTTTCTTGATTACCGTGTCGATTTGTGAACCAGCGTTATTCATTTAATTTGCCTGGTAATCAGTGTCTGTTCACCTTATTCACCCAGTAACTAGTTCCTGTTGTTTAGTGTTTAATTGGGTATCGTCAGTACATGTATTCTTTGCGTTCAGTCTGAACAACACGGCAGAGCCCCCAACATATGTCATTTACATGTAACCAAGATTACACCAGTGGAAGGCTGATAAAATACCAGTATAAAATATAGACTAGGTAAAACATCTAGGTAGGGCCTCAGGACCTGGCCAGTTCATGGGTTTATATGCAGGGTTAAGTTTTGTGCCATGATCACCATACACATGGCATCTGTGACGTTAGTGCATATGGAATTCATTCCGAGCGCGGAGACGTCATTTTGAGAAACTGAAGCTGAACAACACGAAGTGAATGCTTTCTTCCCAAACGATTTATGTCGGAATGAGCCGGCCTTTTTTGCTGGCCTTCCGTCAACAGGTGACACAAGCGGTCGTTTCTTACACCATGAAATAAGGGATTAGGCCTGGTGAGGCAGAACTAAGTAACGCTAGTCTCTGTGTGTAGGTGTGTGTGTTTGTATGTGTGTTCTGATGAGGCAGAAATAGCACTTATGTCGCTCTACTTCTTTGTCTGTCTGTCTGTCGGTCTGTCTGGGTCTCTGTGTCTCTGTCTTAGTCTTGCAGTTTCTTCTTCAGTATTTCTCTGTCTCTGTTCTCTGTCTGCTCTCTTCTCTTTCTCTCTTTTTTCTCTCTTTTTTTCTCTCTCTCTCTCTTTCTCTTCTCCCTCTCTCTCTCTCTGTCTCCCTCTCTCTCCCTCCGTCTCTCTCTCTCTCACGCACCCACACACGTACGCACATTAATGTTCAATGTACGGCATGTATTAACAACCCCCTCCCCCCTCACAAGGGGTTTAGGCTTTTCATGAAATGAACCATTTGTATTCGTATTTTCTGTCTGTCCGTCTGTCTGTCTGTTTGTCTGTCTGTCTGTCTCTGTCTCTATCTCTCTGTGTCTCTGTCTGTCTCTCTCTCTCTGTCTGTCTGTCTGTCCTCTCTCTCTCTCTCTCTCTCTCTCTCTCTCTCTCTCTCTCTCTCTCTCTCTTCGCCCTTGCAAGCCGTCCCTGCTTCCACCCCATGTCTTACCTTCCTAGCCACAGTACTTATGTCGACCCAGCCGGTAACATAAAAAACTGGCCTGTCCGCTGCCTATCTTAATATCAGTTCCAATCATTGTGGTGGCAACAGCTCAATGTTTCAAGGACCCTCCTCTCCTTCTCACCTGCCTGCTTTCATTCAAGATCTTGCCAGCCTATAGGGTCTGACGCAGGCTGAAGGAGTCTGCCAGGTAAAAGATGGCAGATTTGGATGTAGCGCATATGGAATTGTGTGTGTGCGACGAATCCCTTTTGAATGCCCTCAAAACCTCTCAGCTCTATTGTTAATTCTTCTTTTCTTCTTCCTCAAGTTCAAGTTCATATTGCTTATAGTCCCAGCCAACTACTAAAACCATATCAGGGCTAACACCACCACGTCAAAAACGACAACCCAGTTGAGATAAAAGACAACAGTTCAAGTTCATATTGCTTATAGCCCAGCCGACTACTAGAGCCATATCAGGGCTAAACACCACGCACGACAAAAACGACAAACCCGGTTAAGGTAACAACGAAACAACAGTGAAAACAGCCATGCCTGCTCACCGTTAACCTTGCAAGTCTAAAATGCAATTAAAGGAAAAACAGCCGTAAAATCATATCAGGTGGAATCACGAGGTGCCAGACTAAATAGCTGTGCATTAGATTCCTCCAGTCCTGTCGGTGAGTGCCAAAGCTGGGTTTCTGCAAATGGTTTCCCTGTCCATTCCGCAACTCATTTATAGCTGTATATATATATATATAATTATAATATAAAAACCGTTATAGCCTTATGCCCTTCCACTGTAGTGCTAGAAAATATTGTCTTCACCTAACTGATAGACAGCTGAGCATTTGTGCATTGACTGGAGGGGGGGGGGGGTGTTGTTTCTGTCATTGAGACGAGTTTATACAGAATAGCTAGTTGTGTCGTGATTCAGACCTTTATTTATTTATTCGCTTTATAGATAGATATATACATGTTCCTTTTTTTTTTTGAAGATAAGATACACAGATACACATGTCATTTACATGTAATCAAGATTATTCCAGTGATCATTATCATCATCATGTGCCTTGCCACATGGCGTTGGCGATCATGGCCTTCCATCTGTTTCTATCCCTATTCCAGTGAAAAGCTGATAAAATACCAGTATAAAATATAGACTAGGTAAAACATAGTCTAGATGGGGCCTCAGGACCTGGCCAGCTCATGGGTTTTTGTGCAGGCTTGTACCATGATCACCATTCACATGGCACCTGTGACGTTGACGTATATGGAATTCGTTCCGAGCGCGGAGCGTCGTCTTGAGAAACTGAAACTGCTAAGCAAAACCAACAGCAAGTTATCGGAAGTCCTGGTGTGGCTGGTTGGTGGACAAATCGAGGGCTTTAGGCGCTAAGTTGAACAGAGAGGGTTGGAACGGTCAATTAACAGCTGAACCGGGCAACAGGAGAATGGTGTAGGGGTGGGGTGATAGTCCGTGACGACGGAAGGGTCAGTTTTTGACGGTAAACTGGACAAACACAATGGTCGGTAACGGTCATTTGTTGTAGCGCTACCTGTCTTTTTTTTTTTTTTTTTAAGCGGGTGATCTGTAGACTTTCCACAAACAAGTCTCTTCCTGCCCATCCACTCCCACTATGTAGGCCTACTCTTGCTTCACACCCTTCTCCCTACTTTTTTGTTTGTGGTTGTGTGTGTTGTGTGTGTGTGTGTGTGTGTGTGTGTGTGTGTGTGTGTGTGTGTGTGTGTGTGTGTGTGTGTGTGTGTGTGTGTATGTCTGTCTGTGTAAAACACAAAGCCACTTGGACCACTCTCCCTGATTTTGCTTTGTAATAAATAACTTGGTGGAGATCTAGACTACATAATTTAACCCTTTGACTGCTGCACCCTATCCACTAACTGCAAAAACTTAACCGTTTGACTCCCTCACCCTTTCAACCAGCTTCCTGCAGGGAAGTGATGGATAGCGTGAGGGAGTCAAAGGGTTAAGTTTTTGCTATGCTGGCATGGTTGACAATGCAGGATGCTGGTGGACAAGGTGCAGAAGTCAAAGGGTTAAGGCATGTGGACATTCTCCTCTCCTTTACTTTTCTGGGTTTTTAGGTTGGTTTGTTTGCTTGTTTTTTGTGTTTTTTTTGTTTTTTTTTTTCTCTTTTCTTTCTTCTTTTCTTAACTCTGTTGCATGACAGGGGATTTTTTGTCGTTCTTTTCTTCCGTCCTGACTGTTGGATTCCAGTTTACTACTCGTAGTGAAAGTATATGAAATTGTGAGTGTGCGAAGTGGCCTGGGGGGGGGGGGGGTTCCAGTGAGAATGAGAGAGGGAGATGGGGGAGGCTTGTACTGTTTTCTTGTCACTTCGGCCTGTCTCCTGTCACTTCAGTCTTGCCAGCTGCCGCTTTTCACTTGTTGGAGTAGAACACTTCATTGGAAAAGTGTGTTGAAGGGTGATGGATGTGTTTATGTATATGACTGTGTGTGTGTGTGTGTGTGTGTGTGTGTGTGTGTGTGTGTGTGTGTGTGTGTGTGTGTGTGTGTACTGCGTGCTTGTGTGTGTGTGTGTATGTGTGAGGGTATGGTCATTTACTGTCTATATAGGGATGCCCTTTGTGTGTGTGTTGTGTGGTTGTGTGGTGTGTGTGTGTGTGTGTGTGTGTGTGTGTGTGTGTGTGAGGTATGGTCATTTACATGTGTGTGTAATGGGATGCCCAGTCTGTGTGTGTGTGTCTGTGTGTGCAGGGCCGCACAGCGGTTTTCGTTCCTGTCTGTCTCTCGAGTTTTGCTTGGATACTGCTCATTGTTTGTTTGAAAAGACGTCAGAAATAAGTGCATGCGCGCGAGTGTTTGTGTGTGTGTGTGTGTGTGTGTGTGTGTGTGTGTGTGTGTGTGTGTGTGTGTGTGTGTGTGTGTGTGTGTGTGTATGTACTCTGTGCGTGCGTGCGTGCGTGTGGTGTCTGTGTTATGTCTGTGTCGTGTGTTAGTAACTCTGTGCGTGTGTCTGTCTGTGTTCATGTACCTGCGCATTCGCTTGCCTATGTCTCTTATCGGGGCGTCATGATTATTTACGACTTTGCCTGAAAACTCCACACAGATAGTTTATACGATATGAAGGTTGTCACATAATCCTGCGATCATAGGAAAGTGAGGTGGTAGGGACCTCAATTGTTCTTGAGGTCAGCATTATTATTATGAGGGAGGTGCCCATCTCCTCTCCATCGCTGCTTTACCTTTCCCTAACTATGAAAAAAGTTAAGGTATCCATCCTCAGCTGAGTAGACCGGAGGCCGCATGCACATTGAAAGCTCCACATGTGTGATTCACACCGCACGGGCCTCAATTGCTCAGTCGGTTGAGCGTCGGATTCACATGCAAATGGCTGTGAGTTTGAATCCCTGGGTTGCGCTACATTCAAGCTGGCCTTCTCAGTGTCCCATCTTAACATCATTGTTGTTCGGTGGTGTCGGTATAGGATTAGATAAGTCCTCCTTCTCCCACTTCCCTGGGATGGTTATCCCCGTCGGCCATATCACCTGAGGTGGGTGTCGACGTAAAACTGAACCAAATCAATCAATCAGTCACACCCGTGCACATTCATGCAGGAAGGTGAGTCTACCTCTACGCCAGCTAGGCATTCTACGATATTGGACAGTGAAACAAAAGAAGATCAGAAAGCGGAGATGTGTTTTATCACCAAGGCTTGGTTATTTCATATTGGTCGTCTTCAATTTAGGCAGAGATGTATTTTATCACTAAGACTTGGATATTTGATCGTTGGTCTTCTTCAGTTTAAACAAAGACGTGTTTTACCACTGAGGCTTAGATATTTCATTCTGGTCGCCTTCGGTTTCTGCGTTCACGATTGTGAGAGAGAGCCTCTCTCCCTCCTTTCTCTCTCTCCCTTGACCACCATCTCTCTCCCTTGACCGCCATCTCTCTCCCTTGACCACCACCTCTCCCTTGACCGCCACCTCTCTCCCTTGACCACCACCTCTCTCCCTTGACCACCATCTCTCTCCCTTGGCTACCATCTCTCTCCTTCAGACATGCACTTGCGTAAGAATGATTTATTCTCTGGCTATGCCTCTATGTGTCTGTCTGTCTCTCTTTCTGTTCTGTCCTTCTGTCTGTGTCTCTGTCTCTCTGTTTGTCTCTCTGCCTTTCTGTCTGCCTTCCTGCCTGCCTGTCTCTCTCTCTCTCTCTCTCTCTCTCTCTCTCTCTCTCTCTCTCCCTCTCTCCCTCTCTGTCTGTCTCTCTCTCTCCCTCTCTCTCTGTCTCTCCCTTCTCTCTCTCTCTGTCTCTCTCTCTGTCTCTGTCTCTCTCTCCCCTCTCTCTCTCTTTCTCCCTGTTTCAGTATCTCGATGCCAATAGCTTATCATTGTGAACAAACAGGGGAACTGATACAGGCCCATTGATCACAGGAATGTGTAATGGGAAACAGGTTTGTCATGACTTCACTTAGGCTTTCGCTAGGCCACACAACCACACACATCACCACTACACCTCTACCACCACTACACCACTACCATCACCAGGCTTGTGGGGACAACTAGACACAGAGCTGGACTAAAGTCTGCTACTCCGGTCTTCTGTGAGTGTGCATGCTATGCTGTGTGTGTGTTGTGTGTGTGTGTGTTGTGTGTGTGTACGTGTGTCTGTGTGTGTAAGAGAGAGAGAGAGAGAGAGTGTGTGTGTGTGTGTGTGTGTGTGTGTGTGTGTGTGTGTGTGTGTGTGTGCGTGTGCGAACACAGTGTGTGTTTATGTGAACACAGTGTGTGTGTGTGTGTGTGTGTGTGTGTGTGTGTGTGTGTGTGTGTGTGTGTGTGAACACAGTGTGTGTGTGTGTGTGAACACAGTGTGTGTGTGTGTGTGTGTGTGTGTGTGTGTGTGTGTGTGTTCATGATTCCATGCTGACCGGTTGGTTCGTCGGCAGAACCGAGGACTAGAGATCTGATATCTCGAGTTCGATCACAGCCCAAAACATAAACTGGCCTGTTAGCTGCCCATCTTAGTGGAGGTACCCCGACAGGATCGAACCCAGACCTTCTGATTTGAAGTCTGACGTCTTTACTTACTTGATTACCACGCCCGTCGAGTGATTTGATTAATATTGGTGGCACATATTTTCATTCATTTCATTTTCCCACCTTTTTAGGGCCAAAGCTCGATGTAAAGATGCTCTTATTGCTTACTCTGTAGATACTGGAAATAAGAATGTTGTCTTGTCTTATCTTGCCGAAGACCACCATTTGTCTTGTCTTGTCTTGTCTTGCCGAATACCACCATTGAACTGCTGGGGAAATTCGCAGACAGCACCTTGGAGGGCTTGGGACAGCACAAACCGCTGATATTGTGTACCTCTGAAACCTATTGCGCATGCGTAGACTAGTTGCTGATCGATTGATTTGATTCAGTTTTTACGTCGGCACCCGCCTCAGGTGATATGACTGACGGGGGATAACCATCCAGGGATGTAGGGAAGGGGACTTATCTAATCCTACACTGACCCCACAGAACAACAATGATGTTAAAAAGGGACGGTGAGATGGCCAGTTTTAATGTGGCACACTCTGGGATTCGAACCCACAACCATTAGCACATGAATCCGACGCTCAAACCAAATGAGCTACTGAGACCGCCAGTCTGGTTGCGTGTTTCCATCAAATGAGGTTGTGGTCGCCAGTGAACCTTGTATTACACCACGCCGGTCTTTGTCTTTGTGTCTCTGGCTAAGCACAGTGGCTTTTAGCTAGCAGCGCCCTATCATGGTGTCAGATTAGTTGTGTGGTGACTGGTTGAGGGCAAACTTATTGCCTAGTGAAAAGTTGACTGGTTGTGGCTCAACATAACAGGAACACAAAAGTTGATTCTGTGGTTGTGGCTGAACATAACGTGTATATAAACAGTCCCTGTTGTTTGTGGGAGGAAATTAGATTTTACGACAAATCTTCCACAGCCTGTTCTGAAAAAGTCTGCAGTCTGCAATCTGAATTGTTCGTCCGTCCGTCCCTGTAACAGATTTTTGCGTGATGTTACAAAACTTTGAGAATTTAAGACAACTTGTGGAAGTTTCCGGGTGTTACGGCATAAAACAATCGGGCTCTTTTATAAACTCTTTGCTACAGAAATTTCATGAGTGCATTGTTTCAAAACATGACAGGAGGTGTATATTATGATGATGTCTTTGTTAGTTTTGTGTCACTGATGAAGTTCTTATGAATTAGCTCCGTTTCGTGTTTGTGGCTCAGCAGTGAAAGGTTTGCAGCTTTCAGTTTTATGGAATTAGGGCCGTCTGTTCTTTCAGGCAAAAGCACAGTTCCGGTTCATTTTATGGGTACTTCTTGATAAAGGTATCAGCACCGGGAATGTGGATGTCTGGTCTGATAACCATAGTTCCTTGAAAAGAGGTGTGTTCTAGCACAATTGTTAAGTTATTCTTTTGTGGAAGTTATCGTATAGCATTACTGACGGCTTATTTTGTCACTGGCTTGTGGGGCAGCAACGAAGGTTTCTCCACCCATGTCTGTTCTGGGCCATCCTCTGTGTAGTACCCCAAGTGTGTTTCAGAGCGTTAAGGGCTCTTTGTATTGTTCGTCACTATCTTTTGCATCTTCCTTCTGGTGTGTCCAGTGAAGGACAGTCTGGGTAATGTTATTCTGCTGTCTTCGGCTGATGTACTCAATTCATATTCGTCGTCTTTTTATGTGATAGTGCCCATTCTTTGATTGCATTGGGCAAGTAGTCATTGTTATTGGTTGACGATGGTGTTGGTCCAGAAGATTTGTATGATTCTTTCGAAGTTCATTGTTTGGAAGGTTGACAGCTTGGTAAGGTCGCTTTCTGTCGTCCTCCAGCATTTTGATCCATAAAGTAGGAAGGAAAGGACACAGGTCTGGTACTGTTGTTACTTTGGCAGGGCTGGGATTTTTCTGTTGTGAAAATGGTGGTGACCAGCATTATTGATTTAAACTAGAACTCAGTGTCATGTAATCTTTCAGAGGACACGTAAAACAGAGAAGTCAATAAACAAGGGTTGTCCAGTGCCTGTGAACCAGACATTTCAGTTATTATCTCACAGCTGACCTGTCAACGTTGGCAGGAGTAAAGAACGAAAATATAATGATTATTTTGCACCTGGCTTCGCTGCTGACTAAGCAGTTGGATTTCCGTGTTGACCACAACAACGATTTCGTAGTTGACTACGGCAACTTCTGTCAACATCAGCTGCCCTGTGCGTGAGAAAAATGCGCTGATTTCTGATGACCATCCCACGTATAACGTCACCACTCGGCAGCATGGCTCAGATGGACAGTGAACGGTATGGAACTTCCCGAACATTACAAAGTGTAGTCCAGCCTACCCGCCCTCCATCCGACATGGTGCCCGACTTCACCCTACCCCCCATGCTACCTCTCTCCCCCCTGTCCCTGGGCCAACTCCGAGAGCGGGAAAGGACCAAATTCGCCAGCTTCATCTCTGATGACAGTGACGTCAGTCCCGTGGCGCCCCCTGTGGCCAGCCGTGTGGGGCTGAAGTCGTATTCTCAGCTGTTGGAGGAGTACATTACTAGGTTCCGATGTCGGCCTCCGGACATCAAGTACTGGCCGTACGGGCCCTACTGGCCCCGTGACCACGAGGGGATCAACTTGGACACGCCGAGATTTCTGCCCACGGTGCCTGGCCATGATGAACCCCGGGCTCCCAGATTGAGAGACGAGGATGGTAGGTGGTCTCTCCCACTCAGTGACAAGAGTTTGTCCAATTCGCTGACTCGTCTTGTTGTTTTTTTCTCCAACACTTCCCCTACCCGTCCATTATAATCCCTCAGCTCCACCCTTTCTTTTAACATGGTTTACATTTTGTCAGATCTTTGAATTCCTTATTTGTCAACTCTTTGTATAGCTTTTACCTTACCCCAGGCCAGCCATTTCCCTTCTTTTCTCCTCCCTCCGCCTCCCGCCCTTTCTGTCTTTGTCTTCTCTTTCTCCCTCTCTGACTCTCAAAGAAATCTTCCTGTCTTTGTCCTTTTGGTCTTTTGTGTATGACTGACAAAGCCAGTTGGCTGAAAATTTGCACCTGTCTAGTTTTGTTATATTATATCAGATACGCCTTCTGAATCTTGTGTGTGTGTGTGTGTGTGTGTGTGTGTGTGTGTGTGTGTGTGTGTGTGTGTGTGTGTGTGTGTGTGTGTGTGTGTGTGTGTGTGATTTTTTTTCTGGTTCCTGTTTGCCCGAAAGAGGGCAATCACCTCGATTTAGATTTGCAAGGTTCGTCGTTGAAGATGGCACTTGACGTATCTTGATATCTGGACCACAGGTAGTTAGGGTTGTCTGGGCACGATGCTCTCCCCACTCTCGTCCCCTCCCCCCTCGTCTGTCTGTCTTCTCTCTCTCTCTCTCTCTCTCTCTCTCTCCCCCACCCTCTGTCTTCTCTCTCTCCCTACCTCTCTCTCTCCTCTCTCTGCCTCTCTTCTCCCTCGCTCTCCCCCTCCCACCCTGTCTCCCTACCTCTCTCTCTGCCTGTCTGTCTCTTTCCTCTCTTTTCTTTCTCTCTCTCTCTCTCTCTCTCTCTCTCTCTCTCCCTTCCCCTCTCCCTTCCTCCCTACCTCCCTCTCTACCTCTCTCTCTCCCCCTCTCCCTTTCTCCCTCCCTCCCCCCCCTCTCTTCTCTCTCTCTCTCTCTCTTCCTCTCCAGTCTTTAGAAATAATTATTCGAGAGCATATGAGATGCTACATTCAAGCAAGAAATCACCACCGCGTGTGGAACAATGTGCGTTCTCAGAAAACTTAACACTAATTACGTGAAGGTTTGTGCTCCTCAGAGTACAACTGCTAGGGTGTACGTCGTGTTTTGAAGACAAAGTACACATCATGTGCTGTGTATCTCTACAGAAAACTATTCTTGGCATGCTGCATGCGTTTTGGGGAAGGGAAAAAACCCAGTGCTGAGCGTTTTTATACAGCGTACGCGTGGTAGATATTTCTTTTAAAAATTATATGTGTTTTTCTCAGATTATAGAGCATCAGTGGAAATGCCATTGATTCTGTCTGTCTCCGTCTGTCAGTCTGTCCGTCTGTCTCTGTCTGTCTCTCTGTTTCTGTCTCTCTGTCTGTGCCCTCTCTCTCTCTCTCTCTCTCTCTCTCTCTCTCTCTCTCTCTCTCTCTGTGTGTGTGTCTCTGTGTGTGTGTCTCTTTCTCTCCCCTCCTCTGCCCCTCTGTCTCTGTCTTTGTCTTTCTGTCTGTCTCAATCTCTGTCTCTGTCTGTCTCTCTCTCTCTCTCTCTCTCTCTCTCTCTCTCTCTCTCTCTCCCTCTC
>JAPXFY010000027.1:18028461-18033461 GCA_030674185.1 Monoplex corrugatus | reverse complement strand
ACATATTTTGTCTGGTGTTCTTTTCAAAGGGATGTTTGACAACCACACGTATTTTGTCTGATGTTCTTTTCAGAGGGATGTTTGACAACCAAAAGTGTTTTGATGGTGTTGTTTTCAGAGGGATGTTTGACAACCAATGGTATTTTGTCTGGTGTTCTTTTCAGAGGGATGTTTGAGTACGAGTTGGTGCTAAAGACAGACCTGTACACCACCCGGCACACCCAGTGGTTCTTCTTCCTGGTGCGTAACGTGCAGCCTGGTGTCACCTACAAGTTCAAGATTGTCAACCTGCTGAAAACTGACAGTCTCTATAACTATGGTGAGTTGATATTGATACTTATCATAAATGGTCTGAATATGAACAGAATCATGTAATGTAGTAGATCCCAGATCACTGTGGAATACCGGGAAACGAGATGGCAGATGAGATAATAATAATAATAATGGTAATGATAATAATGATGATGATGATGATGATAATTGCAGTATTATTACGGCGCCAAATCTTTACAATTCAAATCAAAGCGCACTAGGTGTGCGCGCGCACGTGTGTGCGTGTGTGTGTGTGCACGCGCGCGCATGCGTTCGTTCGTTCGTTCTTTTAACGTCTATTCACATATGTGTTTTGTTTGTGTGTGTGTTGTGTGTGTGTGTGTGTGAGCGCATGCGTGTGTGTTTGTGTGTGTGTGGCGCATGCGTGTGTGTTAATGTATGTATGTATGTGTGGTGTGTGTGTGTGTGTGTGTGTGTGTGTGTGTGTGTGTGTGTGTGTGTGTGTGTGTGTGTGCACTTCCGAGACCATTCACGAACGTACATTCGTCACGAACTTTCCGTCATCTCTGTGACAGGTATGCGCCCCCTGGTGTACTCGGAGAAGGACGCGGCAGAGAAGCACCAGGGCTGGATACGGACAGGTCACCACATCTCCTACTGCAAGAACGTCACCAACAACACCTGCCCTCTCCTGTCCAGGTGTATCCATTACTACATGCTGGAGTGGCAGATGGTTAGTGTCACTTATCTGCCTGGCTGTATAGTTGTTGTTGGTGGTGGTGGTGGTGGTGGCGGTGATGGTGGTGGTGGTGGGTGTGATGGTGGTGGTGGTGGTGGCAGTGGAGGTGTAATGCAGCTGTTACCTGTTTTCCAGATGTATCCTTTACTACATGCTTGAGTGGCAGATGGTTAGTGTCACTTATCTACCTGGCTGTATAGTTGTTGTTGTTGTTGGTAGTGGTGGTTTTGGGTGTGGTGGTGATGGTGGGTGTGATGGTGGTTGTGGTGGTGGTTGGTGGGTGTGGTGGTGGTTGGTGGTGGGTGGTGGCGGTGGTGTTGGGTGTGATGGTGGTGGTGGGTGTGATGATGGTGGTGGTGGTGGGTGTGATGGTGGTGGTGGTGTAAGGCAGCTGCTACCTGTTTTCCAGGTGTGTTCATTATCATTATGCTGGAGTTGCAGATGGTCAGTGCCACTTATCTATCTTGCCGTGTTGTTGTTGGTTGGTTGGTTGGTTAGTTGGTTCAAGTTCCAAGTTTATACTGCTTGCAGCCCAGCCGACTACTAAAGCCATGTCAGAGTTAACACCACGTCAAAAACGACAATTCGGTTAAGATAAAAGACAACAGTTAAAAACCATGCTCACGTTAACCTTGAAAGTCTAAAATGCAATTAAAAAAAAAACAGCGTAAAATCGTATCTGGCGAAATCTATTGATCTCTTGTAAAAACTGGAAAAGTGCATCAAGTTAGTTAGTTACTTAGTTACTCGGTTAGTTACTCGGTTAGTTAGTTGGTTGGTTGGTTGGTTGGTTGATTAGCTAACTAACTAGTTAGTAAGTTACTTAGTTAGTTAGTTAGATCGTTAGATCGTTAGTTAGTCAACCAGGCCCTAGAGATACAGACATCTGCGGTAATGGTCAGAAGATTTGAGCAACACCTTCAGTGACAAATCATGAAGTGGACAAGACTGAACTGTGTGGCCCAGTCTTCCCTGTGAGCTTGTTGCACTCTCAACAGTGGGTAGGCGCTGGTTGAGACCGCAAAAAAGAAAAAACCCACAATGATTTTGACAGGACTGAAGGGGATTCGAACTCACAACCTTCCAATTTCCGTCGGTAGTCCGTTGTGCTAACCACTACACCACGGCGATTGGTGCCTTTCGGCTTTTCGTCTTTTCGTCTATCGACTTCGGCGACGGCCTTCTCCTAAGATGTCCATGAAACTTGGGTTTTCGACTCTTAGTGTGTCATGGTGGGTGACTTGACCGAGCCAAGCGAACTGGTGTCCTGTCACAGTTGCTAGAAGCAGTTCCTATTGGCCTACCAGGGTGTTGATCTTGTTGGTGGTGGTGGTGTTTTTGTTGTTGTTGTTGTTGTTGGGTTTCTTTTAATGTATTTTGAAGAATTAGTCTGTATTGATTTTTCCTTTTCGTGTGCACAGGAATTCCCCAACGCAGACGACACTTACTACCTGGCTCACTGCTACCCCTACACTTTTACCGATCTGAAGGATGACCTTGACCTTCTGCTGTCCAACACGGACCGTAAGGCGTATGTCCGGAGGGAAGTGTTGTGCGAGTCAAGGGCCGGCAACAGCTGTTTCCTTCTGACCGTCACCAACTTTGGTAATGTGTGTCTGTCTGTCTGTCTGTCTGCCTGCCTGCCTGCCTGCCTGCCTATCTGTAGTGCCTGCTGTATGCTGTCTGTCTGCTGTCTGTCTGCCTGCTGCCTGCCTGCTGCCTGCCTGTTCTGATGCCTGCCTGCCTGCCTGTTTGTCTGTCAGATATAAAAATATGTGACCGAGATTTCGTCCAGCCTTTTCTGGGTGGATCTGTGTCAAGTTTTGGTCACAGATGTGGAGCTTTGAAGAGTCTCAAAAGCGTAAGTTTGGAAGATAAAAATCTCGTAAACCAAAAAATAAAAGTGCCTAAAATCAGCATTATGTCAGGAAGATATGTGTATAACCCGACACTCATGCTCCATTTTCAAGGGGAAAGAATCTGGTTCTTTTCATGTTCGTGTAAGTCACCAAAAACTGACATCGCTTACTGAATCGTTAACGTGCGTATGGAATGTTCTGCCCTTTCATACACGTGAAGGAGATGTAGGCCCCGGCATCTCTCCACACACGTTGACTTGAAAGATCGGGAAATCCCCACCCTAGAAACCTCTAGCTAGTACCACAGATGTCATGTACTGTATAACATATCTGTGGGTGATACCTGGCAGGTTCGATCCCAGACCTTCAATTGCAAAGACGAGTGTCTTTGCCACTTGATTCTGACCATACTTTTGATGTCATTCTGTAGATAAGGAGGGGACTAAATCGTGCTACTGACATCATTTTGCTCGGGAGGAAGGACCTAAACCATGCTACTGACGTCATTTTACGCAGAAAAAAGGGCATAAACCATGCAAGTGATGTCATTTTACAGAGAAGGGCCTAAACCATGCTAGTGACGTCATTTTACAGAGAAGGAAGGGCCTAAACCAAGCTACTGATGTCATTTTGCTGAGAAGGAAGGGCCTAACCTGTGCTATTGACGTCATTTTAAAGATAAGTAACCGTCTAAACCATGCTGCTGACGTTATTTCACAGACAAGAGCCTAAACCATGCTACTGACGTCATTCTACAGAGAAGGAAGAACCTACACTGTACTACTGATGTTATTTTACAGAGAAAGAAGGGCCTACACAAAACTACTGATGTTATTATAGAGATAACGAAGGGCTCAAACAATGCTGTTGACGTTATTTTGTAGAGAAGGAAGGGCCAAAACCATGTACCTGACGTCATTTTGCAGAGAAGGAAGCATCTAAACCATGCTGCTGGCGTTATTTTGTAGAGAAGGGAGAACCTAAACCGTACTACTGACGTCATTTTACGGAGAAGGAAGGTCCTAAACCATGCTACTGACATCGTTTTACAGAGAAGAAAGCATCTAAACCGTGCTACTGACGTTATTTTGCAGAGAAGGAAGGGCCTAAACCATGTAGCTGACGTCATTTTACAGAGAAGGAAGCATAAACCATGCTACTGGCGTTATGTTGTAGACAAGGAAAAACCTAAACCGTACTACTGACGTTATTTTATGGAGAAGGAAGGTAGGTCCTAAACCATGCTACTGACATCGTTTTACAGAGAAGAAAGCATCTAAACCGTGCTACTGACGTTATTTTGCAGAGAAGGAAGAACCTAAACCGTACTACTGACTTTATTTTACAGAGAATGAAGGTCCTAAAAAAGCGGTGGTGATAACAGCCAGGGTCCACCCCGGTGAGAGCCAGGCCAGCTGGATGATGAAAGGTCTGCTGGAGTACATCACGGGTCCTGACCCTGTGGCTGAGGTAAGGTCTCCCACATCTGTATTATTGGTTAGAAGACCATTTAGGGCAGGTCCGACTCGCCTATACCAGCTTCATTTTCTCTTGGTTATTCTGCCATCTTCCATAGCCTCTTTTGAGTTTGACTCTTTTTCTGTTTGGCCTACTGCCATTCTCGTTTCGCCTATTCAAGTTTCGCCTATTCAAGTTTTGCCTATTCAAGTCTCTGTCTTTCTCAAACACACACGTACACGCAGAAAACACACTGACACACATACACATACACACATACGTACGTACACATACACACACATACACATTCATACACATACACACACACATACATACACATACACACACACACATACATATACACATACACACACAAACACACACATACATACACATACACGCATAGTCACATACACACATGCACACGCACACACACACACAACAAATGTCACAACAAATGATAAAACTTACCGTTCAAAATGTATGTAAAAAATTGCAGTATTCTTCTATGTATCATTTGAGATCGATTGTTGCTGTTTGTTTTCGTATTCAGCTAAACGCATTGAGAACAAAATATTGTAAAAATGTCAAGTGTATTTGCGGCGAACAGTTCACACTGTTTCACTGTTTATTCTACTGCAAAATGCTACGTTCTTTTTTACCGAAAATGT
>JAPXFY010000027.1:17995961-18023461 GCA_030674185.1 Monoplex corrugatus | reverse complement strand
GCTGCAGCTTGTGATGGCGGTAGTGGTAGTGGTGATGGTGGTGATGATGACGATGATGATAATGATGATGATGATGGTAATGGTGATGATGGTGGTGACAATAATGATAATGATGTTAACAGGAAACAGACAGAGACGGTACTAGATCTGACCAGGGCCATCACCCATCAGATCCTGGAGACATTGACAGTGATGATTATGATGATGATGACAGTAATGATAATAATGTTAACAGGAAACAGACAGAGACGGTACTAGATCTGACCAGGGTCATCACCCATCAGATCCTGGAGACATTGACAGTGATGATTATGATGATGATGACAGTAATGATAATAATGTTAACAGGAAACAGACAGAGACGGTACTAGATCTGACCAGGGCCATCACCCATCAGATCCTGGAGACATTGACAGTGATGATTATGATGATGATGACAGTAATGATAATAATGTTAACAGGAAACAGACAGAGACGGTACTAGATCTGACCAGAGCCATCACCCATCAGATCCTGGAGACATTGACAGTGATGATTATGATGATGATGACAATAATGATAATGATGTTAACAGGAAACAGACAGAGACGGTACTAGATCTGACCAGGGCCATCACCCATCAGATCCTGGAGACATTGACAGTGATGATTATGATGATGATGACAGTAATGATAATAATGTTAACAGGAAACAGACAGAGACGGTACTAGATCTGACCAGGGCCATCACCCATCAGATCCTGGAGACATTGACAGTGATGATTATGATGATGATGACAATAATGATAATAATGTTAACAGGAAACAGACAGAGACGGTACTAGATCTGACCAGGGTCATCACCCATCAGATCCTGGAGACATTGACAATGATGATTATGATGATGATGACGATCATGATGATGATGATGATGATGATGATGACAGTAATGATGATAATGTTAACAGGAAACAGACAGAGACGGTACTAGATCTGACCAGGGCCATCACCCATCAAATCCTGGAGACACGAGGTCTCATACCTCCCAACAGCGTGCTGCCTGATTTCCTCAACAGCAAGAGTACGTTCCGTTTGATTTATCATTGTATACATACATCAAAGATCAGTTCTTTTAAAGACGTAAGGTTGGCCGTCAGGTTTCCTGACAGGAACATTGATCGAGATTTTTTTTGTTTTTTAGTTTTAAGTTTTTCGCTCAATATTTCCTCGAATGCTTGTCTGCATGTTGTTTTTATCACACTATGCAGGCGTTATGTTGCTGCACAGTCTGCATACGCTAATTCAAAATAAACATCCCCCAAATTCCAGAACGACACCCAAAAATCCTCCCCGTTACATTACCATAGGCGAGATCTTTTGTGGATTTATGAGACAACGAATACTGACATGGCTTATAGTATCTTTAAAGTTTTTGTTTGTTGGTCTCCGTACGCACACACAAGAAGGGGGGCTCTGCATATGTGTTGACCTGAAAGATGAGAGAATTCTCCGTCCTCTTCCCACGAGGTGGTACTGAGGATCTCTGCGAATTTGAGGTCTGGTATCAGATAACTGTCGGCAGATTTTGTATGAAGGCGTATGGAATTGTCCGAGTGCACTAAATCCCTCTTGAACAGACTCCAATTTCCTGTTGTAAAGCAGCGATGTTTGAGGTGTTCCAAGAGTGGAAGCTGTTCACGTGTAAATGTATTCAGACATCATATGTTAGGTCTTAGATGCGACAACGATGTGTCGTACACATTAACTTATTGTAAGCAGTATACATTCATCTTTCCTACGAATGTAAACCCCAACGGTGTGCCTTTCAAATTTTTTCACTTCTTGATAAACAACCCTTTCACCATACCCCTCCTGTTGCCTTGCTCTCTCCTCTCTCTCTCTCTCTCTCTCTCTCTCTCTCTCTCTCTCTCTCTCTCTCTCTGCGTGTGTGTGTGTTCGTTCGTTTGTTCTTTGATTTAACGTCTTAACGTGTGTGTGTGTGTGTGTGTGTGTGTGTGTGTGTGTGTGAATGTAATTATTGTTTGAGTTGGGAAATGCATGGTGTTGGTGCTGTTTGGCTTGTATAGGTTTGTTTTCTGCATACATATTTTCGTTATTGTAAACCATTAGGGGTACTTTTTTAGATTGAGTGCCATAAGCGTATATTATTATTGTTGTTTGGTACTTGGTAGAGCCTTGGACACAACAGAATTGTAGCATCTATGTTTGATATCTCAAGTTCGATCACAGCACATAGCGTAGAAACTAACCTGTTCCTAACGTATCTTCATAGGTTGACAGTTTTGATGGTGTCATCCCTTTGATGCAGAATTGTATATTTCCTTTCCTCCCCACCCATTTTAGGACCCCATGTTACATGGACTTTTGTGCGGAAGTCCACCAGATGACTGTGGCCAGACTTGGATGGAAACTCGCATGGAACTGGTTGAGTGTGTCAGATCACTTTTTAACGTTTATAAATTATTGTAGTTCTTCTTCTTTTGTTCGCCATCCTGTGGGTAAAGGGTAGAGATTTTTCTGATTTCCCAAGTCAACATGTGACAACGAATGTGGCCATTTTTTTTACCAGTTCCTACTGCCTGCCCTGTTAAAGTGCAAGACCTGGCGTTGCTGTACCCTGAGGGAATCTTAATGGGCGAGCACCATTCTTGTTTGATACAGCTGATCGTGTAGATGTTTGGGTTATATTGCACCGTACCATGGTTTGTTAGAAGGTGCCTGCAGGTCTGGTACCTCTGTAAAAGAACATTATGTAGCGCTTGCAGCAACAAGGGATAGATACATATGGAGGGCCATAATCGCCAACGCCATGCGGCACGGCACTTGATGATGATGATGATGATGATGTAGCGCTACTCTACAACTTGTGTCTGGAGTGCGTTATGATATGCAAGCAAAGAACGATCCTTAGCACAGTTGACAGTCAGATATCCGGTGCTTGTATTTGTCCATTTGGTCTTTTAGTAGTTCCAGGATCCAGGAGCTGTCGAATTCCTTGACTAACACTCTGTCCCAATTTGCAGACCTCATGGAGACAGAAGCAGAAGCCATACAAGAAGACGCGGAGAAATGGACGGAAGCCATGCTGACCTTGCTCCAGCAGCCTCCCGTTCCCGCCTCTGACCTTAACACCACACCCGCAGCCGACCTTGACCGCACTCAAGGTCAAGGTCGCAGGGAGGAGAAGGTCATCCGGAAGTCTGGGGCCTCTGCGTCGCCTGGGCTGAGCCGAGAGGAGGTGAACAAGTTGTTCGACCGTGCCTCGGTGTCCACCATGGACGGCTGTCTGAACATTCTGGCTGCCCTCAACGTAAGGGACATTCTGCAGGACTCTGAGTAAGTATTTTTTTAATACTGTTGTTTGTTTGTTTTTCTGACCCATTTCGGAGTCTGGGACAAAACAGCATTCAAGAAGATGAAAAGCATTCCTACCAAGAAATGCCTATCAGTTAACATCAGGTAGAGAGTTCTTGAATGTTATATAGAACCGATAATGTTATATGTTGTGAGGCGTGGACAGTCAACACGCAAAGCCAGAACAAGATTGAGGCAGCCGAGATGTGGTTTCTAAGAAGAATGTTGAGAGCTCCATGGACAGCAAAGAAAATAAACGAGACAGCGTTGATGGAGGCAGACACAAGAAGATTATTGAAAAGGACGATTAGGAAAAGACAGACACTATCCATAAGCCATTTTATGAGGAAAGGAGAATTAGAGCACCTGGTCTTCAACAGGAAAGCTGGAGGGAAAGAGAGCACCAGGTAGACCCAGGGAGAAGATATTGGACGGACTTGCAGGATGGCTGTGGACAGAGAGGGTGGAAGATGTGTTTGCGGACCAAGGGATAGATACATATGGAGGGCCATGATCGCTAATGCCATGCGGCAGGGCACAAGATGATGATGATGATGATGATGATGATGATGATACATGACAGTGAGGATGTTCATGCTGTGGGGTTCCATTTTGGACTGAGACTAGGTGACAGAACTGTACTCTACCCTTCCTTACATAATATATCCTGGCGTTAACCAAGCCCGAAAGATACAGACACCTGTGGTGTTGATCAGGAATTTTGAGCAACACCCTCAGTAACACATCCGCAAAACGGATGACACTCGACTCTGTGGTCCTAGTCTTCCCAGTAGGCACATAGCATGCTCAACTCTGGGTAGGAGCCGGCTGGGGCCGTGAGTCCCACTCTGATTTTGACGGGAGTGATTGGATTTGAACCCACAAACATCCAATCGTTGTGCTAACCATTACACTACGGTGACTGGTTGGATTCTGAGTAATTTGCATGTGTGCGCTCTCGTATATAGGTAGATAGGTATGCATGCACGCATGTTTGTGAGCACGTATACACATGTGACCAGTTCTCACAGGTTGGGCCGTAAGTCGCACGCCAGTAAATTCAGACACAGCCCCAGAAAAGTGATGAGACTCTGGGTGTACGTCCAACTTGTCCTCTTTGGGATTTCTTAATGTCTACAATATATTTCGCGATGAAAATCACCTTCAAGAAGCAGAAAAATTGAATAATTATGGTGATACTCCTCGGCAGTACTTTCTTCCTGTTGAAGTAATTGTGTATGTTTTGAAACGGTTATAGCCCTGATATGGCTCCACGCAAGCGGCTGGGCTTTAATCAAAGATAACCGTAAAAGTGCACCGCCACCACAGTTCAATCCCTTATAAAACCCCGACCTTCCAGAATTGGTGCGGAAGTTTATGACGTCAACTTCTGTGTGCTGCACACAGTAATTCAAAATAACCCGATCAGAATTCAAATAATTCAGAATAACCCGTTCAGAATTCAAAAGAGAGCAATTTTTTTATGGCTATAGAAAAGTTGACAATGTATGTTCTCGACCTTCCCTTTCTAATTTTTTTTAAAGCGTGGGTTACGGACATACAACATTTTACATGAGCCCAACTCCTACAGTTTGTTGTCCTAGAGACTTCGTTTTGATATCGTTGGAAAGAAAATGTCGTGCTCTTTTCAGTGATACGAATAATTGTTTATATCCCAAATTCTGTTTATGTTCTCTTCTGTAAGAATCGCTCTCGTATGGATACATACTTACCTATCTTTATGTGGATGGGTATTTGAATGTCTTGGCCCTATAACTATCACACACTCCTTACAAGAGTCTAAATATTTATTTGTGTTCGTATGCAACGCATACACGCATACACACGCGCGCACGTACACACGTATCATGCATTCGTGATGACCGTTAATAAATCATGACCCTCATATGGCTCTAAAAGTCGGCTGGGCTCTAAGCAATATGAACTGAACTGAACTAATAAATCGTGTTAGAGCCCCACCGTGGACATTTCCAACAGTACACACTACTTTAGAAATAAAGCACCTAAACGTAAGAGAAAAACTGGTTAGTTTCTTAATTTTCTCAATTCTTTTTCAAGAATATTCAGTAGTTTTCATTACACTTATACAACTTTACTTATGGTGTGACTCCTCAACATGCACATTGTTTTCTTTGGCTTGTTGTCAGTTGTAAAGAGTACATTTTTATTCACTGATTTAAACTTTTCTTATGTTCTTTTGAACTCCTAAAATGTCTGTCTGTAGAACTGATTTATTTTCGAAAAATTGTTTTCATCAAATAACTTAGAAATACGTATCAGTTTTATATGATTATATAAATACATACACACATACATACACACACACAACATACATACATACATACATACATACATATAATACATACACACATACATGTACATACATACATGCACACACACATACATACATACATACATATATACATACATACATACATACAAACATACATACACACATACATACACACACATACATGAACATATGTACGTACATACACACATACATCCATACATACATATATACATACACACATACATATACGCATGTGCACTTGCATTATATATGCATAATAAATGTAATGAACATTCCGTAAAAGATCGAAACATTAAGTTCAGTGTTTTGATTGCTTGTTTGTACAAACATTCAACGTAGTGATCATGATACATTATGCAATTGATCGTGCATTTAGTAAGATGTTTTGATTGCTTACTTGCTCAAACATTCAACATGAGTAACAAAGGGCCGATGATCTCAAAGCAGCATATCTCTACCTCACATAAACATACCCATGTACTGTGACTAACCTTTTCCTCACACATACACACACAGTCACACATAACTACCTCTTCCCAACACAAACACACACACACTCACGATGACTTTTCCCGTCCTTGATATTCAGCTCAAGCGACAGTGACAGCGAATCTGAACCGGAAATGAAGGCGCCGGACCCCAAACCTCGCAAGAAGAAGCGGAAGTCTCGCAAGCAGCGAGACCGTGACCACCACGACAAGAAGCAGGCAGGGACCGACAAGAAGGATGACAGCTCGCGCTGTAAAACGTTTTCTGTGAGTTGAAAATAGAGTTTGTGGTGTCTTACTCTGTGTGTTGTGTGTCGTGTGTGTGTGTTTGCTGGAAAATGTTTTCCTGAAAGTTTCTGAGGTGTGTGTTCATGTAACTCTCTCTGTGAAACTTTTTTTTTATGTGAGTTTGAGGTTTTGTTTGATTAACTGTACTGTTGTGTTCTCTGGGAAATTATTTCAGGAATTGTTCTGGGTTGAGTTTCTTCTTTCTAACATAATTGTATCTATCTATCTATCTATCTATCTATCTATCTATCTATCTATCTATCTATCTATCTATCTATCTATCTATCTATCTATCTGTCTGTCTGTCTGTTTATCTATCTGTATGTATGTATGTACGTATGTATGTATGTATGTATGTATGTCTGTCTGTCTGTATGTATGTATGTATGTATGTATTCTGTAAACATACTTGATGTAAATATTTGAGTCTGCTGCTTAACGTCTGTGTGTGTGTGTGTGTGTGTGTGTGTGTGTGTGTGTGTGTGTGTGTGTGATCGTTGTATATTCTCTTTCCTGCAAGTCCTTGATATTAATCGTTCTGTGGCTGTATGTTGTTCACTGGTTTTTCTGTGTGTTAAACATCTGGTTGTGTGTGTTGGACATGTGTTGTGATAAGAAGCGTATCTAATAGCATGCTGCATGGGGTTTTGACATGTCTGAGATATGGACTGCTATAATGAATGAAATACAGAGAGTCATATGCCTGCTTAGGTGGCTATGGCTTGTTGTTATGTTCAACACTTTAACTGGAAATGGAATTGTCTCTTTGCTGTCATAACTTTTGTACCACAGGCATCAGTTTTGTTGTTGTTGTTGTTGTTTTTGTTAGCTATCATTTATAACCGTTTGCAACTCCTGTTTGACAAAAGAGAAAGGAGATACGGGTGATTTTCATTTGTATAGAAAGAAAAATATCCTGTGATTTCATTTTTATGTAAAAAAAAAAAAAAAAGAACCCTTCGATTTCATTATCTATTTTCTCTGCGTTAGGAGCAAATTCCAAACTTAAAGTAACAGAACACAAAAGTTAAATAAGAACACATTTCATGTCCTTAACGTCTGACCTGGAATTGTTATTGTGCATAATTTCTTGTTACTCGAGACCAGTCCCAGCCTACAAAATAAATTCTTCACTGTCCATCCTTAATGCTCCAATCATTATGGTGGTGTCAGCTTTACATTTCATAGGTCCTGTTACTATCATTAATGTATCCTGACGTCCACCAGGCCCGAGAGAATCAGGCACCTGCAATGTTGGTCATGAGATTTGAGCAGCACTCTCAATGACGCATTCGTGAAGTGGATGAGACTCGACTGAGTGGTTCCAGTCTTCCCAAATGAGCCCATAGCACGCCCAACTCTCGGTAAGAGCCGGTTTGAGCCGAAAAAATCCTACAGTGATTTTTGATAGGACTGATGGGGATTCGAACTCACAACCTTCCAGCCGGTAGTCTGTTGTGCAAACCTCTACACCACGGCAACTGGTGAATCCCACTTGAATTAAGTGTCAGACTCGCCTGTTTCAGTGCAAGTTGCTTAACTGCTGTGTAAGACTATATTCGCGGATAAACGAGAAAGATAACTCTTTTTTGATAGAATAAAGTAAAGGCAAATCAGTAGTATCTTTGGTCATCACTGTTGATCGTGAGTTGACATTTTACTGTTAGTTTGAGATCAAACCTTCCCAGTAAGTTTGCACAGCCTTGGGGTCCAAAGTACTTCATGTTAAAATCACAAGCCGCAGATTGATAGTTTTAAGTCCAACAGAAAGTGAAGGTACGTGTGCTTTATTAATTAAACCTGCTCTCTCTGAGAGTGTTTTAGTCCAATAGAAAATGAAGGTACGTGTGCTGTATTAATCCTGCTCTCTCTGAGAGTGTTTTAGTCCAATAGAAAGTGAAGGTACGTGTGCTGTATTAATCCTGCTCTCTCTGAGAGTGTTTTAGTCCAACAGAAAGTGAAGGTACGTGTGCTGTATTAAACCTGCTCTCTCTGAGAGTGTTTTAGTCCAATAGAAAGTGAAGGTACGTGTGCTGTATTAAACCTGCTCTCTCTGAGAGTGTTTTAGTCCAATAGAAAGTGAAGGTACGTGTGTTGTATTAAACCTGCTCTCCCCTTTCCTGTAGCCGCCAAATGGGCTGAAAACTTGTCGAGAGAGAGAAGTCATGGTGAGTGCTTTGTTCTTCTTAGAAAAGCACCCAAAGAGCCGCCATTTTATTTTGAAAAAAAAGTAGTTTACTAACGGGCATGCTACTACTTTTTCTTCACCGTTCTGGTTATCATTTCAAATGCAACATCCTGAAAAAAATTGTATCCTTTATTTCTTGTTAACATTCACCACCGCCTGTTGTGGTTTAGTTTATGTCCTGTTTTTGTGTCATGCATGCTGAATGTTTCATGTTATGTAGTACTCATAGTAAACAGAACTGCATGTTTTGACCCAGAGACATTTCACTACTACTAATAATAGCAATACTAAATCACTTGTATAGCGCTATTCACTAAACTCATTTACACTCACAGCGAATTACACATTTATAAGACACTCACAAAATCATTGATATAGTATGCATAAACACTCTTTTTAGAACACACACATTCATTTAACTTTTTGACTCTGCACCCTGTCCAACTGCAAAAACTTAACCCTTTGATTTCCCCACCCTATCTACCACCTTCCTGCAGGATAGGGTGAGGGAATGACAGGGTTAAGTTTTTGCTTCGGTGGCATGGTTGGCAATGCAGAATGCTGGTGGACAGGGTGCAGGAGTCAAAGGGTTAATTTAAGGCTGTCCCATACCCTTGAGGTTGTTAGGGAGTGAAGTGGTAGAGACCCGAATTTTTCCCGGAGCCACATTATCGGGGCGATACCCATCTCTTCTCCATTGTTTTATTTACCTTCCCCAACGTTGAAAACAGTGAGATATCCATTTCACAGCGGGGTAAACAAAGCTGCACGGACATGATTTAGTAGATATTCCACGGGTATGATTCATACCATACAAGCTCATGCAGGCAGATTGGAAGACGGGTGCTGTACCTCTGCGCCAACCAGGCCTTCAGACACGCATTCGTAAAAGTACACAGATGAATACATACTAACTGTGTCTGACCATGCATACACATATCTTTCTGGTCATAAACCTACACTTACACATACCCATACGCAAATGGTTACACGTTGTCTCACCGTTAGATTTAGTTGTTCGAATTGGAATTAAACAAATTGATGGAGAAGCAATTACGTTATGAACAATGGAAGACTGGGATGGACAGGTAAGTCATTGTTGTTTACGTCTTAATAATTGCTAATTGTTCAGCACTTGACTTCGGGATCACGCAAAAGACATCGGTTTATGTATGGACCAGTCTGTTGATCTGTACCGTATTTCGTACAAAAAGACTACAAAACTAATACCTTTGCAGACATAGCTTTCCTTTCCTTTCTTTTCCTATTTATTTCTCTCACTGCCATCACACAGTGAAATGTGGATTGATAAAAGAAGAAGAAAAGTTGTAAAGTTTTCCTCCTTCACAACTACTTGAATTTACATGAGTAATGGTAGTAGGTTCGTATAGTCTGTGCACATGACTGAAGCATTTTTTTTTTCATAATTATTATGTATACAACAAGGACGATTTTTAACAATATTTAACCAGTAAATAGGCATAATGAATACATACGTATAGCAGGTGTAGAGTTACATAGTGATATTGATGTACATGTATAGTTAAGGTAGCTTTTTCAAAATTAGTACCTGTTCCAATTGTAAGTACAATGAATTTTGCAATATTACTTAGTCTTTATACATAGGTATTGTAGATGCTTCGTGTTTAGTCCGTATAACTGTTATTAGCTTTCAATTTCTTTTAGCATGTAACTAGTTCAGGTAAGAAAATATAGGAGTAGGAATATTAATATAAATCTGAACATTATAGCAATAAACACTTTTAACCCTTCAAAGTTGATGTATGGGAATTCCATCAAATGTAAAACATTGTTTTCATTCAGGGACATGGCAGTACATTGCTGTGTTTATGAAAACATTACAGTGGCACACAAACATTTGCAGCCTGTGCTCACAAACAGGGACCTAAGTCACAAACAGGGACTGAAGTCATAAACAGAGATCCAAATTATAAACAGGGACCCAAGTCACAAACAGTGACCTAAGTCACAAATAGAGACCCAAATTACAAACAGGGACCCAAGTCACAAAACGGTACCCAAGTCACAAACAGGGACATAAGTCTCAAACAGGGACCCAAGTCACAAACAGGGACATAAGTCACAAACAGGGACCCAAGTCACAAAGAGACCCAAGTCACGAACAGGGACTCAAGTCATACACAGTGGCCTAAATCACAATGAGCTAAGTGAGACACAGTGTCCCAAGTCACACATAGGGACCCAAGTCACAAACAGGAACCGAGGTCACAAACAGTGACCCGAGTCACACACAGAGACCCATACCATACAGTGACCTAAGTCACACAAGGTGACCCAAGTCACACACAGGGACCTATATCACACAGTGACCTAAGTAACTGACCTAAGTAACAGTGACCTAAGTAACAGTGACCTATGTAACAATGACCTAAGTAACTGACCTAAGTAACAGTGACCTAAGTAACAATGACCTAAGTAAAAATGACCTAAGTAACAGTGACCTAAGTAACAATGACCTAAATAACACTGACCTAAGTTACACACAGTGGCCCAAGTCACACAGAGGGACCTAAGTCACAGACAGGGACCCAAGTCACAAACAGGGACCTGAGTCACAGACAGGGTCCCAAGTCACACACAGGGACCAAGTTACACACAGTGGCCCAAGTCACAAACAGTGGCCCAAGTCACAAACAGGGACCCAAGTCACAAACAGGGACCTGAGTCACAAACAGGGTCCCAAGCCACACACAGGGACCAAGTTACACACAAGGACCCAAGTCACAAACAGGGACTTAAGTGAGAGGTGTGTGAATTGACATACAGCGTCAGGAAGGTGGTTAGGGTATGTCTGGGTGAAACTGGGATGTTAGTTAAAACTTGCTCATTAGGCTTTTGTAAGATTAGGATACGTTTCACTGTGACATTCACCCCAAAGAAAAAAAAACCATCAGATTTAAATCATTATGGTGATAACTGTGACGTCCCGTTTTGCCTTTTCCTATATCACCTTTCCCCGTTTCGCCTTTCGTTTAAAATACTTGATTCTAGGGCAGTGCGCTTTGAACTGAGCGGAGATACCGTTTTACCTTATGCATTTGTGCCAGTTCGCCTTATCATACCTTCAAAACCCAGCATTTTACGTATTAGTCATGCATTAGTCTGCAAAAAAGGAGACAGACTTTAGGGAGAATTAATTGAAAGAAAACGATTAATTTCTATTCATTTTATCATTTTGTGGTTGATGTAGGTGTCTACGTTTAAATAAGCTGGTGTATAAGTCAGTGCATTTAAGGCAAAATGGGACTAAGTTAAAACAGTGACGTATCAAAAGGTGAAACGGAAATAGGCGAAAAGGTGAAATGGGATTTCCCCTACACAACCCATTACAGAACTCTAACACACCATACGTAGTGTTGAGGTTTATGACGTCACATCCGAGAGCAGCATGCTCTAATTCAAAATTGTCCAATCAGAATTCAGACGAGGAAAACCTACAGTGGATGTTCCCAAATTTTCTCCTGTTTTCTCAAAACAAAGATCACACCCACCCACACCCACACACATACACACACACACACACACACACACACACACACACACACACACACACACACACACACACACACACACACACACACACACACACACACGTGACATTTCAACTGCCACAACTTCAGTCTAACACAGTTTTGAGTTCCAGAGACTTCAATTCTATATCACTGAAAAGGAAATTGTATACCTTGTCCAGCGATAATGACACAACTTGATATCTCCTGAAGTCGACTTACGTCCCAGTTTGTGAGAATGGTTCACTGTTATGGTTAGAAATAGTCATGAATATACTGTTAGTACATCGGGTATGTCCTGTTTTCTCTATTTTCTCTATAAAAGTATAAGTGCCTGGTTAAGTATTCTTTTCCATTTTTCAATGCTCTCATGTCCATAGATTTGTGGTCACTTCGTTGGTGTTGTTGTTGTTGATAGTGTGTTGTTGTTGTTTATGGTGCTGTTGTTGTTAGTGGTGTTGTTAACTTTGTTGTCGGAACTGTTCTCCCATCAACAACTTTTAGAAACAGTGTCAACACGTATTTAGAGTAGGAGTGACTTGCGTTACCAAAATAACATGTGAGATTGCCTGGTTATTCTTTTTCTCAAGTATCATTGTTTATTCTGTGATTGTGTATTTGCTCTCTCTGTATGTATGTGTGTACATTAGATACCTATCTGTATACGTGTTTTTGTGCACTGTTTCTGGGGCTTCGTTTTCATTCATGATATGTAAATTCAGTAACGTATTTATCACATGCATATGCTTGATTTTGCACAGTAACTGTTTGTGTAATTCACTTTGTGTAAATACTGATTGGTGCCTTAAATATTGATAACTAATTAATATTCACGAGAGGCTACCTGCTGGTAACTCTTTGACTGTGTATGCTGTGTGGGTGTGACTAACGTGGTGATTGGTGGATTGTACGCTGACTGACAGGGCTTGCCAGCACTGCTGTGTGCTGAGGCCCCGCCCCCTTCCTCTCATGGCCATACCCTCTCTGCTGGCTCCACTCACACTGACTCCTCCTCTGTGCTCACCTCTGCACACCTGGCTAAAAGACAGGTAATCACAGAATGTATGTAGTGCACAGCTAATACATCGTCTTTTTTGTGCTTTATGTGTGTGAGAGTTTCATCTTGTTTTTCAGATCAGCAGGAAATTTGTGGAGGCTTTGTGTCTATCAATGTCTTGAGTCAGCGCCATGTCAAATTGTCCTCCACAATCTGATTTAAAGTTAATAGAAGGAAAAATACGTTTTGTTACTCGTAAGGTTAAATCATGTTTTTGAAGGTCAGTCACAAGTCCAGTAATTTTCTCTTTCTAAAATCCCCTGTGGTGTACACGTTAAGTGAAATACCAATAATGGCAAGAAGAAATACAAAGATTTGCTTTTATTCATTTTATTACAGGTCATATCCAAACTGTATTCATAAATTCTTCTGGGTGCGCATGAAGTAACCGAAAAATTGGCATGGGTAAAAAAAAATTACTTAAATTACAAAGACTAAATTTCTATCGTGAAGACACTTGTACGAAGTTTGCAGCAGTACATGACCTTTAGATATATTGCATGTATGTGTGTTACATTATCTTTATAATGGAGGCAGGTCGTTCATTATAAAATACTGGACACAGTTGTTGGCATTTAGTTTAATTATGGCCAGTGTTGGTATACCACTCCAGAGAACCCCAAAGGACTGCCAATGTTGAAGCAAACAGAAACCAGAAATACACGAAAAGAGAACGAAAATATGTAGGCCTATTCATTTAACGAAACACACAAATTTTCGACCGAAACCTTTGCCAAGGGGAAGTTATCTGATTTGGTGTTTTGTTTTAAATCTTGTAAATTTTTTTCTTGTCTCTTGTGTACATTAGTTAGGGTTTGGGCAGAAGTGATCCATCACCTTTCAAATAAATAACACTTTAAAAAAAACTTTATTCCTCAGGGATAGTAGCATTACGTCCATGTGGATCTTCTTGCAGCTAGATCTTTGCTATTCCACACATACAGTGTTAGCATACATACGTCAAAGAAAACAAACATTTTTATATGATGTAAAGTATTGGCCATGTCTAGGTCTGGTAAAAAAAAGATGGATTCAGCAAGACTTGCACATATGATTTTATTTCCAAATATTCCATTTCCAATATCAAGTATTGATCTTTGTTGGAGTGTGACATGAGTTCAGTGTGCATGCTGTATTCAGGCTTGGAGAAGAAGTGTAGAATGTTTTCAACTGTCCACAAATATTGCTCGTTGGTGTGCATGAAGTTAATACGCGGTGTATGCATGCTGATAGTTGTCATCTCTTGTGTATGCATTTTTCCTAGGTGTGTTTGTGAAATGTATTAAAGTATCCAGCTGTATCGCTTGTTTGATTTGTATTGTGTATGGTCTTAGTACAGTATATTAATCTATCGATTTATTACATAACATGTTGGTGTATGCTCTCTCTCTCTGTCTATCACCTTTCAAAAAAAAACACTTTTGAAAAACTTTCATTTTCAGGGATTATAGCATTATGTCCATGTTTGTGAAACGTGTTAAGTTTCCAGCTGTATTGCTTGTTTGTTTTGTATTGTGTATGGTCTTTGTACTAATACTTAAAGATTTATTACACTACATATTGGTGTATTCTTTCCTCTCTGTCTCTCTGTCTCTGTCTCTTCTCTCTCTCTCTCTCTGTCTCTCTCTCTCTCTCTCTCTCCTCTCTCTCTCTCTCTCTCTCTCTCTCTCTCTGTTCGTTGGTTCGTTTTTAAGTGTAATGTATCTTGCAGCTTAGGACTACATACATTGAAGTATTTTCCAAGTATCCTCATCTTGAGAGACGGAGATGGAGAAAGCGCTGTGCTTAATATCAAACATTCGTGTGAATGAGTTTTAGATATGTAAATGGTGAGCAAACTCAATTAAAAGCCATATGTACGGAGATACATGTAGAGAGAGCGCTTATATATATATGTGTGTGTGTATGTATATATTTGGGGGGGGGGGAGGGGTTGAATTTTTTATATTAAGATAGCGCTCTCTCTATCTCCGTCCCTCAAGATGAGGATACTTGGAAAATACTTCAATGTATGTAGTCTTAAGCTGCAAGATGCATTACATTTAAAAACGAACCAACGACACACACACACACACACACACACACACACACACACACACACACACACACACACACACACACACACACACACACACAACACACACACAACAACACACACACACACACAACACATAATTGTATATATATGATATATTCATATGCATCTAAGGGCCGTGCTTCAATGTGTAAACTCAGATTTTGCGGAACGCATTGTTGGGAACGAAATCGTGCCTTACTTTGTGTCATTGATACCGTCCTGTTTCCATGGCTTTGCACGCCATCTTTCAGCTTGTGCACTCTCGGCTCACACTGACACACCGTGCACGCTGACCCACTCACACATGCACCGCGGGGATGTGCACTGTCATGCCAACACACGTAACGTGCACTCTCATCATGCTTGCTTCTTGTAATTGGGTCTGTTTCTCCTCTTTTGATGCACTGCTGTACTCAGTCTCCTTCTTTTTTAAGAATGTGGGAAGGAAGGGTTGATTGATTGATTGATTGATTGATGATTGATTTGGTTCAGTTTTTACGTCGACCCCTACCTCAGGTGATATGGCCGATGGGGATAACCATCCCAGGGAAGAGGGGAAAGGAAGGGGATAAGTCAGTCCTTTATGAAGTTTGACAAACAACAGACAAATACGGGCCAAGTCTTTAGAATTTCTGATGGGCCTCGGGTATTTTGTCTGTTGTTTTGGACAAAGCCGAACACGATTTTTATCATGACGTCTCTATTACATAATCTGCATGAATGATTATGACCTACGTTAAGTCTCATATTGGCTAGAAACAACAACAAAAAAACAATCAAACGAAGAAGAAGAAAGGAAAGAAACGACAAGAAATATATGAAAAAGTTACCTTTAAATCACCTGCAGGGTTTCATAATCTTTGCTGTTTATATAGATTTTTCATTGATTTCTTTTCTCTTCCTTTCCACCTCTTAATCGCCAGTTCCTCTTCTGTCTGAAATACAGAAGTTGTGACGTATTAAAGTGTCTTCAGTTGACACTTCATAGAACTGATACGTTTGATGTAATGGCTGTTTTTCTTTTTTTTTTTTTTTCAAGGGAGGTTATTTCGTATCAAAAGGAAAGAGATGTGTCTGTGTGCGTGAGTGTGTATGCGACAAAAATGTGTTAGCAAGCTTTATTCCCGCTGTTTCTGGATGGATCTTAACCAATTTTTTGTCACAGATGTGAATCTTTAGTGAGTCGCAGAATCATAATTTGAAAGTGATCGTACCAAAGTGAAGGTCACACAGACCAAAAACGTCTCTAAAAAACAGTACTTTCTCAGAAACTTCTGGCAATATTTAGACGTTTTTCACTGTTGTGATAGTCTGCCGTTGTCCTCGCTTCACTTCGAGCGTTGCTTCATCAGATGCTTCTTCGAGGTCACGGTGATCTTGAGAATTACAAAAATCAAGATTTTCTAGTGAGAAGAAAGAACTTTGAACATTTACCAAAAGACAGATTTTTAGAATGGCTTGACCATTTTCCTTTTATATTTATATTTACGCAGTAATCTTCCGAGTATGTATAGGTATGTACGTATATACGTATGTATGTGTGTGTATGTATGTATGTATGTATGTGTTGTATGTATGTATGTATGTAGGCTATGTATGTATGTATTTTATGTCCATGTGTTTTGTTTTAACCCTTTGACTTCCATACCCTATCCACCAACTGCAAAAACTTAACAATGTGACTCTCATCCTGTCCACCAGTTTCCTGCAGGAAGCTGGTGGGTAGGGTGAGGGAGTCACAGGGTTAAGTTTTTGCAGTCAGTGGATAGGGTCCGGTAGTCAAAAGGTTAATATGTATGTAGATAGGGAATGTGAGTGTATGAATGGAAGGATGGATGGATAGATGTACATATTGCACAAGCACAGTATGGTATGAATTCGCATACATCTGTGTGATAGATGTATACATTGCTCAAGCACGGCATGGTATAAAGTTGCGTATATCTATGTGACAGATGTACATGTTGCACAAGCACGGTATGATATAAATTTGCATATATATATATATATATATGATACATTATCCACCTTCAGCCGATGCCACGCAGGCCAGCGCCAGTATCCGTGATTCAAACCCAGAGGTGCTTGGCCGCTGAGCCAAAACAGATGGAGCTGTACGAAGACGCCCAAGACCCCCAGGTGACCTGGAACCCCCCAGGGGCGCTATCCAGTTTCACATACAAATCCTCATGCTTCTCCGCCCATAGGTCCCGCCCCCCTCACCCTAACCCACACCCCCAATCCGCCATGTCTCTGACTTCCCAGTTCGTGAAAATCGCCAAGGAGGACGGCAAGTTTCTGTTCCTACCAGTCCGGCACATACGGAGAAGTAAAACTGCCGTTCAGTCGCCTAAAATGGATTCTGTGTTGAGGTCTGCATTTACCAGGATGGAATTAGCTTCTGTTGAAGATGGTGTTGGTGGCTTTTCAAACGGATGTTCTCAAACGCTGTCTGGATCTGGCCAATCGCCAACTGGTTCAGTTCAACCGCGACCGGCGTCTGTCCAATCACAGTCGAGAACTGTTCAGTCACAAGCAGGTTTCATCCAATCGCAATCAGGATCTGTCCAAGCCAAAACCGGATCTCTCCAGTCGCAGCCCGGTTTAGTCCAACCACAATCTCAATCAAAAACTGGTTTCGTGCAGTCCAACCTGGATCTGGCCCCCAATCAAAATCGAGAACTTTTGAGACCCAAACTGGTTTCGTCCAATCACGGTCCGGGTATGTGCAATCGCAAAACGGTTCTCGCCAATCGCAAAACACGTGCCAGCAAGCACGATACGGGTTTTCCCGGTTAAGATGCGCATCTTTTAAACCCCATTTAGGAAGAAAGTGGGAGGTGATGCCACAGCCACCGGAGAGAAGGTACTCCGTGGAGAACATGGTAGTGGGACTGACACGAAGCCAGACGTTATGTTCTGCTGGAAACGGCGGGCAGGAGTACCGTTCTCAGAGTGACACAGAGAGACTACAGAAGTCTTCGTCGGCGCCTCTGACCACCAGACCCAGGACTTTCCGACAGTCCTTGCCCTTTGGCCGTCAGATCTCCGTGCATTGTTTTCACACTGCCACCACTGCTTGTCAAGACTTGCACCAAGGCAAGGAATAAATGAGTCAGGAGAAGAGACTCACCACTAAGGAACATTTGAGCTATCCATGATAAGAGGACGCATGAATGTTAGAGACTTAGGCTACTTGTGAATAAATGAAATTCAAGGAGAAAATCGGGTGAAGATTTTGTGCTATGTATTGGTTGCACCGGGGTGATGCACATCAGACAACTGTGGTTTGAGATGTATGCTTATAACTGTGTAAATTTCAGATGTTTCTGACATTTGGCAATGGAGACTTCGAACTGTTGATGTCGTGTTTTCTTATTTTTTTTTCCACAAGACACCCAACGAATCCACTTGAACAAACTCTAGACACAACAAGACAAGCGAAAGTCATTTCTGTAATATGATGTAGCCCACAAGTTGCAGATGCTTAATTTACGTCGCAAGTCACTGTAAATAACTGACGTAAATTTGCAAATAATTTTCTCTGCAAACGTTTTCGGCATTTGCAAAATAACGAGACAGGTCTCCTGACCAAAATTGAAATAGCATGAAGATAAATGTACAGTGTCTCCTGACCAAAATTGAAATAGCATGAAGAAATAAAATGTAAGACAGGTCTCCTGACCAAAATTGAAATAGCATTAAAAACAAAATGTACAGTTTAGTATTAGATCTTAGGAAATGCTTATTTTTGCTTTAAGAAATTGTTGTGTTGTGCCAACATGTAAAACAAATCTTTCGATATACTCGTAAACCTGATACTACTCAGATATGTTGACTAACAGAATTGTGTTAATGGAAACCATTGTGTATTCATCTGCGACTTCTAGGCTTATTCTGTTCAAGCACAAATTGCTTTTTTTTTCTGAAATAATGTATGAACACACTGAACTTGAAGAGTATTTATGGCATACTTGATTTTTAATGTAAAAACTACGTATTGTATTGTGACTCTAAAGCATACTTACAGTTCTAATACTAACAAATGCCGTATGCCAAAAAGTTACCCAATAACGAAGTATACTTTACGAAATAGCAAGATTTTGTTTTGGCATGAAAGAAGTGTACAGACAAGACTGCTTTCCATGTCTACCGTGTTATATTTGAAGATCGCTTGGTTGCACCGTTTATAAAGCAGCGTTTTGTGCACGTGGGTTTGTGTGATATTCGACGTGTCTTGTCCACTTTCTCCTTGCTTTGATTTTCGAAACACTTTACAGCACGACGGTGTTCTTCGTGGTCGGTTCGGCTGTAAACGAGATCATCAACTGATTAATTCAGTCGTTCGTTCATTGAATAGGTTTGTTTCTACCATTTCTCTACCACAGAAGCATTGTCGTACAAAACATCGATGATTAGTTCACTCCCTCTGTAAAGAGCTGATAACCTTCATCAGGTCATGTTTCTATGTAAGATAACAAGAAGCACTACAAGGGTGAGGATGGGACCCGGAGCACCAGTGCCTCGCCACCCTCGGAGGACACCCACCTCCCAAGCCCCCGACGCCAATCGACAGCCAATCTCCTTAAGCAAAGTGGGGGGGGGGGGGGGCAGGGGCGTCCACGCGTAGCATGACCCATTCGGACCCAGTCATCAGCCACCCTGTCCACAAACCGAATGGCAAGGTGGGAAGATAACAAACTCCAGGTCACAGGTCACGTTTCTTTGTAAGTTGATATGTGTGAAGTTGGTAAAGGACTGACGTCCAACTGGAGTGATGTCGTCCACACTACATGATCTTCTGAGTTACTTTGGCATGGTGGCATCTCATTTTCTGCAAGGAGAATAGGCCTGCTTTAGCAAAACCGCACACCACCATAGGTGAGGGTGGATACTTGCCTCAGTTAGCCACATAGCTTTGTTCAGTCGTCATATGTGAGGTATTTCATTTTGCTGTTTGGCAACTCGTTTATTTGCAAGATGGGGGGGGGGGGGGGGGGGGGGACGTCCACATGCTACAGGTGAAGAGTAAATACTCGTGTCAGATTGTAAAAATTGATTTTTTTACCCCCAAATGGGCAGCGTTTCTGTTCTTGTAAATGGACCGACCGTTGTGGACGTTAGTCAAGTTCTTCAAGTTTGGCAGAGGATGTGCAGCGTCAAGGAACAGGCATCTACATCACCTACAGTCTGCCCAATCCTCTTTCTACTCCTCCTCTTCCTCCTCCTCCTCCTCCCTCCTCCTCCTCCTCCTCTTCCTCCACCCTCCACATTTACGGCGGTGTCGTCATCGACGTCGTCGTTGTTGGGATGAAGAAGATGATGATGCGTGCAAGTTTCTAACTTCGTTGGTGTTGATGCGCTTGGTACGGCTGAGACAGGTTTCTGCACGTTTTAGATCCTCTCTGCCTCAACCCTCACCCTTAGCATTCCACCCCACAGTTTTCAGTTGATGGTGAAGGATCAGACCTTTCAGTTTTTTCTTCCCTGACCCCCCTTACCTGGTGTCAGTCTACGGTTTTGTTTTTGTTTTTGTTCTGTTCTGTTCACTGTTTCAGGCGTGGGAGAGTCCTAGGTCGTATTGTTGGCGGGATTTTTTGTTGCACATATTTCCTGTCTCTGTTTTGCACTGAAGTCCTGAAGCAGTAGTGCACAAGACGTCGTTCCTCATGATTCTGAAAATCAAATGAAGGTTGATGATATACAGTGTTAACCATCAGATTGTAAGAAATACTTGTTTGTATATTTGGTTGTGGAAAACACATCAAGATAGATTTGCTGTGTTGTCTTAAAATGTAACCAATATGTTTGACACAATTCAAAGTAAAGCACTTGCTGTTTCAATTGTTAAAAACTCGTAATACACATGTCGTTATATTTTTGACAGGACACTGAAGCAGCTCAGGTTCAGACTATGTTAGATAGTTTTCTTTTCCATACATTTTCATTCCTCACGTTCCAGAAAAAAAAAATTAAATAAATCACGAACGATCCATCTCAGAACATTTATCCTAGTGATTTACGCCTTGAATTTAATCTTTTTTTTTTCTTCCTTTTAGTGTTCTGATTTTTTCTAGATGTGTGTGTATGCAAGCTGTTTTGCCCACACTGTGCAGGCGGTAAGTTGCTGCACAATTTGCACACTTCGTCTTTGATGGGCGTGCATGCTGGGTGTTTTCATGTTTTCCTAAGCCACCAGATACTGATATGATTTACAGGACCTTAAAAGTGTGTATTTTGATGTTCTGCATGTGTAAATACACACGAACAGGTGTCAGGCACTAACAGGTCTGCACACATGTAGACCTGGAAGATCAGAGAAATCACCACCCGTCACCCACCAGGTGGAAGGTACCCAGGCGAGATCGAACCCCAGACCTTCCAATCGGAAACCTGACATTTACCCACTTGACTGCCGCACCCGTAGGGGTTACGTTTCGTTTAAGGCAGCAAGATGTTGGTGCTAGTTTGATGCAGGGCACTTATCACCCATAATATGGACATGAAAAATAAAACACTAGCTCACTATTGTGAGTGGATAAGATTTCCACGTGGCTTACTGTCCTCATTGTCTCCATGGGAGAAGAGTGGCAGAATGGTTCAGATGTTTGCCTGCCAATAACTAAAACTCGAGGTTCCAGGGTTCGCTCCCCCAGAGGCCTCGACTTTTCTCCTTTGTTTGACCGGAAAATCAAACTGAACGTCTGTTCCTTCGGAAGGGGACGAAAAACGAGTCGAACCTGTGTTCCTTCTGGCTGTGCACGTGAAAGATCCCATGGCAGTTGAAAATCGTGAAGAGCAGGGCTGCCTTGGTGTGAAACACTGGAGAGATAGGTTGATTTCCCAAGTCCCACCCCTTGAAGACAAATTAGCCATTTTGCCTTTCTGAAGTCCTGGTAGAAAAAATATGTGAATATGAATATAGATTTGAAGCGAGGGAGAGGGGATGGGCGCCACCCTCGTGGTGCTGGCCCCAGAAAAAGTTGAGGTCTCTGCCACTTCACTCCCCTACGACCCCAGGGTTATGACACTATCGAGATAGGACTTCAGGACCTGGCCAGCTCGTGGGTCTATGTGCAGGCAGGCTTAAGGCTTGGGCCATGATCATTCTGGATCTTTTCCATCACATAGCACCTGTGATGTTAGTGCATATGGAATTCATTCCGAGCGCGGAGAAGACATCTTGAGAAATTGAAACTGAAACTGAAACTGAAACTGAATTGTCTTCATGGCCACGTGACATCTGCACGTGCTGGACTGGAGTCACGTGTATGTATAAAACATATGCTATGGGCGCGACAGTCAAGTGGGTCAGACGTCGGGTTTCCAGAACCTGATTGGGGTACTCCTGAATGGTGAGATAAATGCTACAGATTTTCCCCATCTCCCATGTCAACGTGTGTGTGGGACCTGTTAAATGCCTGAACCCCTTCGTGTGTATACATACAAAACATGCAAACCACTACATATCGTTAAAGACTGTGTAAGTCATGTCAGTATGAGATGGCTTATAGAAACATTGGAAAACACCCATCATGCACGCACATCGAAGACGGAAGTATGCAGACTGTGCAACAACATACTGCGTGCACAATGGGCAAAACATACACGCATCTGAGAAATATATCAGAAACACTACAAGAAAATTGAAATAAATGAAATGAATGTATAAATAAATAAATAAATAAATAAAAAATAAATAAATAATAATAAGTAAATAAATAAATAAATAAATAAATAAATAAATAATAAATAAATAACGAATATTAAGTGCATAGCTTTCAACTCCGAAGAAATTCAGAAGAACACTTACAAAACTTTTTGAGTTAAAAAATAGAAACTATCGTCCTACTGATTAACAACTAGTTTTGGGTTTAGAAAGAAACTTCTGTTGGTGAATTCTTGGTGGTTTTCTTTCTTTATTTTTTCAGTTTGCACCACAACGCTTGTTTTTGTACACACTTGTTTATTGTTTGTGTTATGATTTTTGCTCAGTCTTCTGTTTCTATCCTGGCTTCTTGTTTTTCTCATAATTTTTGTGTGTGTGTGTGGTTGTGTGTGTGTGTGTGTGGTGTGTGTGTGTGTTGTGTGTTGGGGAGACATGGGTAAGTGTGTATAGGGACATTGTGTTGGAGTTTTCACTGTTATGATGATCTATTGAGGTATAATGATAACACGTGTGCGCTGAAGAAAAGAGTTGCTTGCAGGATTCATGGTACCTTTTCAATCTTTCTTTGAAAACATAAGGGAGTGGGCGGGGGGGGGGGGGTAGGTTGGTTCATATCGACTTGAGACAGGTGTGTGTGTTTGTCTGTGTTTATCTGTCTGTGGCAGAAATGTGTGAAAAGATTTTTCCATTCCTTTACGGATGGATATTGACCAAGTTTGTGTCAGAGATGTGGACTTTTGAGGAGTTGTGAAATTAAAAGTTCGAAAGGTGACAGTTCCAAGATCAAGATCACACACACACGCGCGCGCGCGGCGCCGCGCACACACACACACACACACACACACACACACACACACACACACACACACACACACACACACACACACACACACACACACACACACACAAATTATAGTAAGTTCTTAAAGTCAGCACTTTATGAGGAAGATCTGTGAACAGCACTTGCTCACAAATTTCTGACAATATTCAAAATCCATTTTCTGTGCGCTGACAGTCCACTATTATCATCGTTTCGAGATAAGTTCTATTTCAGCTGAAACTTGCTTGAGGTCTTAGTGACCTTGAGAAGTACAAAATGTGGATTCTTAAAATGTGTTTGTATGAAAAGGGAGATCTTCAGAATGGCTTGACCATCTTGTTTCTGTCCTTTATGGCTTCTAGCTATATGACAAATCTTTTGTCTTCGTGTGTGTGTGTTGTGTGTGTGTGTGTGTGGCTCGCGCGCGCGCGCGCGGCGCATGCCCCTTTAGCTCAGTAAAGAGCCACGTGATAATCCGGGGGTTGTGGGTTGGACCTTGAAGCGGGTCACAATAATCAGTGAGTTGGATGGCTCAGTTGATACAACCCTGGACTCAAGATCTGGATATCTCGAGTTCATTTCCTCCACCTACAACATAAAGCCTACCCTAGTGCACTGCCCGCCATAATGCCTCAGTTATTCTGGTGGTGTCAGTTTGGTGTTTCATAGGTCCCTTTTCCCCCCATACCATTTCAGAACCTTGCAAGCGCATAGAGTTTTGCACAGGCTCAAGGAGTCTGCCAGATCATTACTAGCATTTTTGGATGGAGCGCATATGGAATTGTCTGAATGCGATGAATCCCTCTTGAAAACTTCAGATCGTTTTGTGCCTTGTCGTTTGTGGTTGTGGGCGTTGACAAAGACGAGACAGGACATTGTGAGAGAGCTTACGTCTGAGTGAGAGACACAAAGAGAAACCCAGTCAGATGTCTGTCATCACTAAGTGGCCGGAGCAGAAACCAGCTTTCAGCCGATTTGTTGTATGTATGTATGTATGTATGTATGTATGTATGTATGTATGTATGTATGTACGTATGTATGTATTTATGTATGTAGAGTTGATTAGAATGTGTTCTGATTTCAGTTTGAAATTGTTATTTTGAAAACATGCACTGGCGCTGTGTTTGATATGGGATAAATGTGTTATAAGTCAAAATGTGTTTTGTAAATCCTGGAGTATCATGGGATTTTTGTTTGGTGTGTGTGTGTGTGTGTGTGTGTGTGTGTGTGTGTGTGTGTGTGTGTGTGTGTGTGTGAGTGAGTGAGTGTGAGTGAGTGTGTGTGTGTGTGTGTGTGTGTGTGTGTGTGTGTGTGTGTGTGTGTGTGTGTGTGGTGTGTGTGTGAGGTGGAGCGCGAGCGCGAGCGTACCTGTGCTAGTTTCCTGCTTGAAATTGCGAACTAGACAGTAACAGGGATACTGGATATCTGCGTGAAAGTATCCATGTATTAAGGCACTTTCAGGTGGATACATGTTACAGTTGTTGATTTGTTCACTTTCATCTTGCATTTATTCGGGAAACAGCGTGGTTTTCTTTCAAATTTTCGGACCTGTGATATTGTCTGATGTAAAATATCAGTGTTGATTTACTTTGTGAGTTATTCTTACTTGGGTGTGTGCATATGCGTGCGTGGTTCGAAGCAGGTGCGTGGATATTTCACTCAGCGATCTGCTCAACATGTCTTGCAAACTTTTTTTTTCCACACACACCACCCAACGCAGCCAGTTAGTAAACATTTAACTGTAGGTTTTTGATGTTGTCATCTGGCAATGTAGATCTTGTTGTTTCCTTGTCTTTCGATGTGACTGCTTTCGGTGTTTTGCAATAATTCAGTTATGCCATGTGAATGCATGTTCCCTCTTTTTTTTTTTTTTATGCATGTTGCGTATTTTCTTGTTCCATTCTTTGTTACATTCTTTCAGTGGTCTGTGAGCTTGATATGTTTTGTGTAATCACATATCGTGACGTGAGGCTTTCTATGTGATTTATCTTTCCATGTATCCTTAAAAAAGACTCACCGATCAAAAATGATGTGGCATACATTTCAGTACGGTTTTTTTTTTTTTCAACGAGTTCGCTCTTGCTTTGATACCCACCCACTCTCCTCCCCTCCTCTCTCTCTCTCTCTCTCTCTCTCTCTCTCTCTCTCTCTCTCTCTCCTCTCTCTCTCTCTCTCTCTCTCTCTCTCTCCCCCCCCCCCGCGCTCCTGGTGGGTAAAGGATGGAGATGATTCTTATCTCCCAGGTCAATATGTGTACAAACATGTTAATGCCTAGACCTCCTTCATGTCTATACAAGCGCATCCTGTAAGTCATGTATGTGTCCAGTGGCTTATGGAGAACATAAAATCACCTAGCATGCATGCCCACGAAAGACGTAATATGCAGACTGTATAGCGACATGCTTCCTGCATGTGTGGGCAAAACAGCATGCATTACTCGCATCCGAAAATAACTGGAACACTAAAAAAAAAAAAAAAAGTTGTCTTATTGATGCCATACATAATTAGCTGTTGTGTCTGTTTGTTTGTTTTTTTAATTTTAAGTGTGACTTATACAGTATGAAAGGCTTGCGATTTCTCAAGGGTTGTCTTCAAAATATAAGATTTATCATTTAACAAACAGAGGAAATCAGTGAATTAAGACTGGTTTACTTTCACACATTTCAGTCAGTGTCATTTTACGACTTGCTTCAAATCTGCTCTGAGGACTCATCTTTTCCAGCTGTAATCTGTGTGTGTGTGGTGTGTGTGTGTGTGTGTGTGTGTGTGTGTGTGTGTGTGTATGTGTGTGTGTGTGAATGCGCGCACGCGAGCGCTCATTTGTGCGTACATGTGTGTGTGTGCTTATGCGTGTGCGAACATGTGTGTGTCGTGTAAGAGACAGATATGTAACAATAGGTGTTATACTTTGCATAACCGATTGGCATATAAGAGTGGATGTTTTACTATAAATCATTTTCTTCGTAGCTACTTTAACGTATTTTGGTCATCTGTTTTCATCATTGTGGTAGGTGTTGACATGTATTTGTTTAACTGTCTGCCTTTGTCTCTTTTAACAAGTGCTTACGGCTCTTATGAGATGAGATGCTGTACAAGTTATTATTATTGTTATCATTATTATTATCATTATCATTATTATTATATTATTATTATCGTCATCATCATCATCATCATCATTGATGTTGTTGTTGTTATCATATCAACATCATCATCATTATTACTATTATTAGCACTATCATTATTTGTAGTAGAGTAGTATTTTGCCATCATTATCATCAATGTTATTCTATCATCATCATCATCATCATCATCATATATTACTAGTAGTATAGTATACTGTTGTTATTATTATTATTGTTATTATTATTATTATAATCATCATCATCATCATTATGATTATTATTATTATTCAGATCATAAAAGAGGTCAGTAGACTGACATACACTTTGTTGATAACGTAGATGTTTATGATGTAATGAACTCTGAAAAGGGCGACAAAAAACGTTGAATACTTGTGGTGATTGTCAAGATAACAACGATGAAGTTGTCAGCGTGTCTTTACTGTTGCTTTCAGGCGGGTTCCAATTCCGTGCTGGACAGACTGAACAAGGACCGTAAATCCCAGTTCCAGAGCAAGTACGAAGGTCGACACAACGGTGGTGTCCCTTGCTTCA
>JAPXFY010000027.1:17968461-17993461 GCA_030674185.1 Monoplex corrugatus | reverse complement strand
CACCCCAGAGACAGAGATTGAGGATCCTGTCTGTTGCTTGTCCGTCAGTAAATACCTCCCCCCCCCCCACCTCAGTGACCACACTGATGGGATTAGATGATGATGATGATGACGATGATGGTGGTGGTGGTGGTTGTGGTGGTGGTTGATGGTGGTGATGATGATGACGACGACGATTGTGGTGGTGATGATGGTAATGATGAAGACGATGATGATGTTGGTGGTGATGACGGTGATGAAGATGATATGTGATGATAATGATGATGACGATAACGATGATGACGACGATAGTGATATTTTATTCATGTGAACAGTGTGTGGAGGAGCCGGCCCTGTACCAGTACCCGACCCACATGTACCCTCAGCTTTTGACTCAGGAGGATTTGAACCATCGACTCCAGGTGGCCCTGAGTGAGGGCACTGCCAATCTCTCTCGCACGCTCATGGGCATGAACGTCCGCACCAGTTATACCCACGCTGGTTAGTCTTGTTTTCTGATTGTTCTGTTTTTTTTCTTTTTGATTTTTGTTTTTGCTTGTTTTTTGATTCTGTGAGTGAAAGAGTTAGAGGTGAGACAGATGGAGGAGAGACAATTCGAGTGATTGAATAGGTTTCTGTGTTTACTGTTGTGTCTCTGACCTGCGGGGTTACTTACTTTGAGGCTCCCCGTGTTGTGTGACGCATGAGGCAGTAAGAACGCTCCAACGGACTCGGTCAGCAGAAATGTCTAAGAGCATCTCGCCGTGTCTACTGACCAGTGTAGGGCACCGTCAACCGTCTGGCGCCAGTTCATTTTTGGTCTTCCCCTCCTTTGCCGTCCTTCTGGTTGGTTCCAGTTCAGGACTTGGTTGGCAGGTCTGGGAGATGGTGGTCTAGCAGGCATGGCCTAGACAACTCGTTCGACGCTTGCAGATGATGCTGGTATCTGGGATCTGTTTGTTCACCGTCAACTGTCAGGCACCAGTGCATTTTTGATCTTCCCTCCTTTGTTGTTCTTCAGGGTGGTTCCAGTTCATGACTTGGTTGGCAGCTCTGGAAGATGGTTTTCTGGCAGCATGACCAGCCAACTCGTTCGAACGCTTGCAGATGATGTTAGTAACTGGGATCTGTTTGTTTCTTGACCTTATTTCATCGTTTGTCTCAAAGTCTGCCATTTGATGCCCAGGCTCTTGCGTAGGCACTTTAAGTTAACCCTTTGACTCCTGCAACCTGTCCACCAGCATCCTGTATTGCCAACCGTGCTAGCAAAGCAAAAACTTAACCCTTCGAGTCCCTCACCCTTTCCACCAGCTTTCCGCAGGAAGCTAGCGGAACAGGTGAGAGAATCAAAAGGGTTAAGTTTTGGCAGTTGGTAGAGTGGGTGCGGAAGTCAAAGGGTTAAAATTAAAGGAGTCAAGCTTCTCTTGATTTGTTTTCATGATGGCACGTTTCACAACTGCACAGCAAAGCTGACAATTTTAGTTTGAGGGAGATGTTCTGGCTGTTCCAGAATTTTTGACATCTTGTTGGATGCTGCTGTTGCTTTGCCCATGAGACGGTTGATTTCTTCAGTCGTATCACTTGAATTGTTGATTGAACTGCCCAGGATTGATGTTTTAGGTGAAATAATTTTAAGTTTATAAGACATCATTAAATTCGGTAATGGCCCGTTAACTCAGTTGGTTAGTTAACCCTTTCATATGTATATATATATATACACACACACACACACATATACATATATATATATATATATATATATATATATATATATATATATATATATATAATATATATATATATATATGTGTGTGTGTGTGTGTGTGTGTGTGTGTGTGTGTGTGTGTATGTGTGTGTGTAGATATTTGCATGAAAAAAGCACACAGAAAAACACACACATTACAGACACAAAATCAAAGGAGAAGAAGAAAGTAAAGGAGCATTGAGAACATACAAGGAGGAAGGGGAGGCATGTCGACTAAGTATGATGAAAGTAGATGAACCATAGCACACGCAACGTGAAGGAAAATGCAAAAGGAATTATAATGAAATGTTGTCTTCGGTATGTCAGTTGATCAAGTGCTTTACGACAGACATGAAAGATAAAAGGCGAACACATGTAAAGCAAATACTTGCCAACTTTTAACAATAACAGCATCATGATGATGATCATGATGGTATCAATAATGATAATGGTATTAATAGTAATGATGATGATGATAGTAATATTGATGATGGTGATAATAATAATGATGAAATAATGATAACCATTATCAATGTAGTAGTAATAGTAATAGCAGAAGTAATAGCAATGTGTTTTTTTAATCATAACAAATAATAACATTGAAAACAGCAATAGATAGATCGATCGATCAGTAGATAAATGGACAGATAGATAGACAGATAGGTAGATACAGCGGCAGATATATATATATATATATATATATATATATATATATATATATATATATATCTGCCGCTGTATATATATATAGATAGATAGATAGATAGATAGATAGATAGATAGATAGATAGATACAGTAGATAGATAGATAGATAGATAGACAGACAGAAAAACAGACAGACAGATAGATAGATAGATGGACAGACTGATAGACAGATAGATAGATGGACAGACAGACTGATAGACAGATAGATAGACAGACAGATAGATAGATAGTAATAATAATAATAATAATTACAATATTTATATAGCGCAAAATCTTGATAAAATCAAATCTAAGCGCTGAAGCAGACACACACGCAGGCACGCACGCTCGCACACACACGCACGCACACATACAGACACACACACACACACACACACACACACACACACACCCACACACACGCATGGCTATAAATGGGGAGAAAGAATAAAAGCAATAAAAGCAAGAATAAAAGCAATGGAAAATTATAGAGAGCATAGCATACAATTATATATTATAACCATGTGATTCCCTCCGAGCGGAGACAGGCTGCAGAGGGGAGGGTTGAGTGAGGTTAGGATTTTATGCAGGAGAGAAAAGGTGAGTTTTGAGAGCGGACTTGAAGGAGACAAAAGTAGGTTGCTGACGGACTGAGAGAGGAAGTTTGTTCCAGGAGAGTGGACCAGAAACAGAGAAGGCTCGTGGACCATAGGTATTGAGCTTAGTGCGTGGAAAGCGAAGAGTCAGAGGATCAGAGGCAGAGCGGAGGGTACGTGAGGGAACATAGATCTCAAGTAGGCTTGACAGGTAATCGGGGGCTGCGTTATTGAGGCTTTTGTAGCACATGGTGTCTAGTTTGTACTGTATGCGCTTTGATACAGGGAGCCAGTGAAGTTGTGCCAGGAGAGGAGATATGTGGTCAGCTTTTTTCTTTTTGAGTACAAGGCGTGCAGCATTGTTTTGAATGCGCTGTAGGATGTGAATGGTGGAGGCAGGAAGACCAGACAGGAGTGAATTGCAATAGTCAATGCGAGACATTATGAAGGAGAGAACGAGTTTTGCAGTTGTTTCGACAAAGAGATACTTCCTGATCAGCTTTATACGATGGAGATGATAGTAGCAGGATCTGGCAGTTTGAGAAACAAAGTTGTTCATGGAGAGGGTAGAGTCAATGCAGACACCAAGGTTTTTAGCTGAATCAGAAATTGGGACTGATGTGTTACATAATGGGAGAGAAAGAGGAGGCAGCTGAGAAAGTTTCTGACGGGTGCCAATGAGGATAGCTTCTGTTTTGTCGTCATTAAGCTGAAGTCTATTGTGTGTCATCCAGTTCTTAATGTCCGAGTAACACTCAGTGGTGCGAGTCAACAGACAGACAGACAGAGAGATAAACACATACAAACAAACAAACAAAAGATATAGATAAACGAACGAGGGAGGGGATGAGACATGTCAGCTCTAACCTTATGATGAAAAAAAAAAACAACAACAAGAGAAAACAGATGAACCATAAAACATTCAGATATCGATAGCTCAGTTGGTTAATGCGCCGTGCTGGTAACTCAGAGGTCGTGGGTTTGACTTCCAGAGAGAACCACAGTTGCTTTTTTACTGTCTGGTTGTTGTGGTTGCTGTTGTTGTTGTTTTTGATCTTTTTTTGTTTGTTTGGAGAACATAGTTTTTTCTGTTTTCTTTAATCAGTTTTGGTTTGGTTTTGTCTGTATCTCATGGTCCCATTAGCTTAGCTGTATTAATGATAATTCCATTTGTATAACGCGAACAATCCATGTCATAGCACGCTGTCTGCACTTCTCATAGCCAAAAATACTGAAATGCACATATGCCTGCGTGCACACACACACACACACACACACACACACACACACACACACACACACACACACACACACACACACACACACACACACACACACACACACACACACACACACACACATCCTCTTTATCTTATTAATTTATTTATTTACTTATTTATTTATTTGTCTATTTTTTTATTTTTTTATTTTTTTTATTTGTCTATTTATTTATTCGTCTGTGTATTTATTGTCCATTCATTTTTAATCCTTTTTAATTTTTTTCATATACATGTATATATATTTCGTGTAAAAGTACATATGTAAATAGATGTTAACCCTTTGACTCCAGCATCCTGTCTACGAGCATCCTGCATCGTCACCATGCTAGCAAGGCAAAACCTTAATCCTTTGATTCCCCCACCCTTATCCACCAGCTTCCTGCAGGAATCTGATGGATAGGGTGATGGAGTCAAAGGGTTTGGTTTTTAGAGTAGGTGGATAGGATGCAGGAGTCAATTAAAAGAAATAACGAACGGACACACACACACAACACACACACACACACACACACACACACACACACACACACACACACACACACACACACACACACACACACACACACACACACACACACACACACAGTGGTAACAGTTTCTTAGAGCAGTGGATTTTCTTCCAGCGTACCGTCAGGAGGCGTCCCTGGCAACGTTTTGTAAGTCGTCCATAGAACGCTATGCGCTGACGTGACTTGTTTTGTATTGTTGGTTTGCCGTGGCTACATTTGAGCGTAGTCTGTGTAGTGTTACTGTCGTCATTATCACCGTTACATTGTTGTTATTTTCATCAATAAGGTTGGTGGACACCAAAATATTTTAAAAAAATGCTTGCAGCTTCATATTATTATTATTGTTATCGTCATCATCATTATTATCGTTATTGACAGAAAATAATAGAAAAAAATACCGCCAGTGACACGTTTTTAAAGAAGGTAACAACAAAAGGTATTGACTTCAGTTCCTCAGAGAGAAGACAGGTTGTCTGCCTTGGAAAAGACAAAACTGACAAATCAACACCAAACTCAACGACAAAAAAAAAAGACCACAAAAGATTACATGTCTAATTTGTGACAGAAAATAACTTAGAAACTAATATACATGTCTAATTTGTGACAGAAATTAACTTAGAACTACATCAGTACATGTCTGGATTGTGAGGGAAATAAACTTTAAGACAGAAGTACGTTCTAGTTGTGACAGAAAATTAGTTTTTGACAGAAAAGTAACTGAAAGAGAATAATATGTCTAGTTTGTGACAGAAATTAACTTTAAAACAGAATTACATGTCTAATTTGTGAGACTAAATTAACTTTAAGACAGAATTACATGTCTACTTCGTGACAAAAGATAACTTAAAGACAGAATTACATGTCTAGTTTATGAGAGAAATTAACTTTAAGATAAAATTACATGTCTAGTTTGTGAGGGAAATTAACTTTAAGACAAAATTGCATGTCTAGTTTGTGAGATAAATTAACTTTGAGACAGAATTACATGCCTAGTTTGTGACAGAAATTAACTTCAAGACAAAATTGCATGTCTGGTTTATGAGAGAAAACTTTAAGACAGAATTACATGTCTTATTTGTGACAAATTAACTTTTAAGACAGAATTACATGTCTAGTTTGTGAGAGAAAATATCTTTTAAGACAGAATTACATGTCTAACTTGTGAGAGAAATTAACTTTAAGATAGAATTACATGTCTAGTTTGTGACAGAAAATAACTTTAAAACAGAATTACATGTCTGGTTTGTGACAGAAAATAAATTTAGAACAGAATTACATGTCTAGTTTTTGACAGAAAATAACTTTAAAACAGAATTTCATGCCTAGTTTGTGAGAGAAGTAGCTTTAAGACAGGACTAAACGTCTACTTTGCAACAAAGATTGATTTATGGCAGATTTTTTGTTTCCATTTCCACTGTTATCATTGGTATCAAGATTGTTACTGGTAAAGTTTGCAATCAACAAAATATTCAGAATATAGCAACTTTTGTTGTTGTTGTTGTTGTTGTTGCCTCTGTTAAACTTACAGAAATAATATTATGAGTGAGCTTTATGGCTAGTTTGTGTTAAACTTACAGAAGATATGAGTGAGCTTTATGACCAGTCTGTGTTAAACTTACAGAACATATGAGTGAACTTTATGACCAGTCTGTGTTAAACTTACAGAACATAATATTATGAGTAAGCTTTATGGCTAGTCTGTGTTAAACTTACAGAAGATATGAGTGAGCTTTATGACCAGTCTGTGTTAAACTTACAGACCATATGAGTGAGCTTTATGACCAGTCTGTGTTAAGCTTAGAGAAAATTTCATGAGCTTTATGACCAGTCTGTGTTAAGCTTAGAGAAATTCAATGAGCTTTATGACCAGTCTGTGTTAAGCTTACAGACATATGAGTGAGCTTTATGACCATCGTGTTAAGCTTAGAGAATATTCAATGAGCTTTATGACAGTCTGTGTTAAGCTTAGAGAATATTTCAAGAGCTTATGACAGTCTGTGTTAAGCTTACAGACCATATGAGTGAGCTTTATGACCAGTCTGTGTTAAACTTACAGACCATATGAGTAAGCTTTATGACCAGTCTGTGTTAACTTACAGACCATATGAGTGAGCTTTATGACCAGTCTGTGTTAAGCTTAGAGAATATTTCAGTGAGCTTTATGGCCAGTCTTTAAACTCACCGAACATTTGAGTGAGCTTTATGGATGAGAGTTTCTGTTTTGATGCTTGTGAAGTAGTTGCTGTGCTTCTTGTGTACACCATACACGGAAAGCTTCTTTGCGTGTTTCGCAAAATTGTGACCATTGCAGGAATCACAGGTAAAGAAGAAAACTACTAGTCATAATGAAACACGCAATAGTCATAATGAAAGACGCAGACAAGTAGTGCGCTGTTATAGATGCAAGCCTTATTTTTTGTTTATTAGTTTTTTTTCAACGCTGATTGCTTTTTGACTGTATTCAAGTTGGCAAGCTTTCTTCATTTCGTTTAGTGAGACGTTTACATTGGCTGAAGTCGGTAACATTCCCACATTGTGATCAAACTAAACTCAGGTCGTTAACATTCCTACATTTTTTTTATCCAACCAGGCTGAAATTGGCAATAATTCTACCTTTTTATGTAATAACGCCAAACGGCTGTGGCAGTGGCTAAGCAGAATTTCCTTCATCAGGAAACAAAAGCAGACAGTTTCCTTCATCGGGAAACAAGAGTAGACAGTTTCCTTATCAGGAAACAAGAGTAGACAGTTTCCTTCATCAGAAACAAAAGTAGACAGTTTCCTTCATCAGGAAACAAAAGTAGACAGTTCTCGACATCAGGAAACAAGTAGACAGTTCTCGACATCAGGAACAAAACAAGACCGCTTTCTTTATCAGGAAACAAACGTTTTCTCCGTCTTCAAAAAACAAAATTACACCGCTTTTTTTTTCATCAGGAAACCAGATTAGACTGTTCCCTTCATTATGAAACAAAAGTAGAAAATGTTCTTCATTAAGGTACAAAGGCTGACAGTTTGTTTCATCAGGAAACAAAGGTAGACAGTTTCCTTCATCGGGAAACAAAAGTAGACAGTTTCCTTCATCAGGAAACAAAGTAGACAGTTCTCTGTATCAAGAAACAAAACTGCACAGTAGAAAGTTTCTGTCTTCAAAAACAAAATTAGACATTTTTTTCATCAGGAAACGAAAGTAGGCTGTTTCTTTCATTTGGAAACAAAAGTAAAAAAAAAATTCTTCATTAAGAGACAAAGGCAGACAGTTTCTTTCATCAGGAAATGAAATAGACAATTATCGTCATCAGTAAGCAAAAGTGGACTGTTTCTTTCATTAGGAAACAAAAGTAGAAAGTTTCCTTCATTAGAAAACAAAGGTAGAAAGTTTCTTTCAGCAGGAAACAAAAATACTTGTTTCCTCAACAGGAAACAAAAGTATGCATTAGGAAACAACAGTAGACAATTTCCTTAAGTTAGGAAATAAAAGTAGACCAATTTCTTCATTAAGAAACAAAAATAGACAGTTTCCTTCATTAGAAAACAAAAGTCGACAGTTTTCTTCGTCAGGAAACGGAAGTAGACAGTTTCCTTCAATAGGAAACAAACATACACACGTTTCTACACCAGGAAACAAAAGCAAACATTTTTCCTCATTAAGAAACAAAAGATATCAGATTCTTTCTTTAAAAGAAAAGTAGACAGTTTTCTTCATTTGGAAACAAAAGTAGACAGTTTTCTTCATTTGGAAACAAATGTAGACAGTTTTCTCCATCAGGACACATAAGAAGATAGTTTTACATGTATATTGACTGTCAGACAAATGTGTTTCGTTGTAGCGGCACCTTTTTTGTTTAAATATTAATACTTATATCATTATCGGAAAGTTAACCATGTTTATCGTGATCTGACCTTATCACACTCTTCTCAATTTATTATTGTCACATCTGAAGAAGGAATGAAGCATTTTGAAATATGGGTGTTTGCTTCTTGCAATTCGTTGTCAAGTCGTGTTTTTGTGTGTTCGAAAATTGGCATTTTTGTAAAAAGTAGTTGCTGGTTTGGACTTGCAAAGTGCGTATGCCTTTTTGCCTTGTTTAGAGTTATGGAAGTCTGAACAAGGAGTTGGTGTATAGCGTGTGTTTACATGTAAGTGTAATCTTTGATTACGAAACTGAAAATAGAGACCTTATAAAGATGAAAATAGAGCCCTGTTTATAAGGTCTACTTTCGCTTTTGTTGTGTTGAGTTTTGAAACTGTATATCGAGCTTTGTTAAGTTTTAATTCGATTGTCGAAGCCTAAGCAAGGATTAACTAGTCTGTTATTTATAGATAAGTTTCACACTTATCAGTAAGGTCTGGATCTGTTCTGAATACAAACTATCTAACCGTGAACCTGCTGCGTTTATCTTCATAGACACTTTTGCAAGACTGGTAGTTTTATCTGTAGGAAGTCGTAAGGATATTGATACTGAACTGTTCTCTTTTTTGTAAAGTTTTTTGCATAATCCATAAGTATGGTAGCGGAACGATATCGAAACGGCGATGGCACGAAACGTGCGGTACCGCATGCGGCAACAACAGTGTTGAAATCCTTATGTACAGTGTGGCATGGCTGTATCTTTGAGAAGAAAATTTCTCACGTTGCAGTGCAGCGTGTACTGTTGGCGGGAATAGACAGCGCCACACACACATATTTCTCTGTGGGACTTTAGCGGCAACCGTAGAATCACTCCTATGTCCAAAGGACTTTAGCGGCAGCAACATAATCACTCCTATGTCCAAAGGACTTTAGCAGCAGCAACAGAATCACTCCTATGTCCAAAGGACTTTAGCGGCAACACAGAATGACTCCTATGTCCAAAGGATTTTAGCGGCAGCAACAGAATCACTCCTATGTCCAAAGGACTTTAGCGGCAGCACAGAATCACTCCTATGTCCAAAGGATTTTACAGCAGCAACAGAATCACTCCTATGTCCAAAGGACTTTAGCGGCAGCAACAGAATCACTCCTATGTCCAAAGGATTTTAGCGGCAGCAACACAATCACTCCTATGTCCAAAGGACTTTAGCGGCAGCACAGAATCACTCCTATGTCCAAAGGACTTTAGTCGGCAGCAACAGAATCACTCCTATGTCCAAAGGACTTTAGCGGCAGCAACAGAATCACTCCTATGTCCAAAGGACTTTAGCGGAAACAGCAGAATCACTCCTATGTCCAAAGGACTTTAGCGGCAGCAATAGAATCACTCCTATGTCCAAAGGACTTTAGCGGCAGCAAAGAATCACTCCTATGTCCAAAGGACTTTAGCGGCAGCAACAGAATCACTCCTATGTCCAAAGGACTTTAGCGGCAGCAACAGAATCACTCCTATGTCCAAAGGACTTTAGCGGCAGCAACAGAATCACTCCTATGTCCAAAGGACTTTAGTGGCAGCAAAGAATCACTCCTTTGTCTGAATAAAAAGGATACCGACAGTGGTATCGCAGTGCTATCTGTGCCGTTCTGCACTGATGGATTCAGACCATGACACTTCCTTTGGAGCAATTAGTGCCATGCTCAGTGCCTTTCAGCTGCCGTTCAGTTTCCGTGCTTATGGATTTCCAGCTGTAGTAGAGTTTTTATTTGTGGCCATCCTAAATTTTTAGAAGTGCTATTTTTATTTTTGTTTGTTCGTTACACAAACTACAGACTGTTCGTTACACAAACTACAGACTTTGCTCGTTACACAAACTACGAACTACAGACGTCTCTCTTTATCTTTGAAATAAGGGAAATCATTGTGGTTGTTGTTTTATAGTTATTGTTGTCGATGTTTTTGTTACATCTTTGTTGTCATCATCGTTGCTGTTCTCGTTGATGCTATTCTTGTTGTCGTCTTCCTTATCATTCTCGTTTGTTGTAAACAACCACACCTTTTTTTCATTTTTTTTTTTCATTTGAGGGGGGGGAGGTTGTGGGCTGCAACTCCCATGTTCACTCATATATTTATTTGCGACTGGGCTTTTATGTGTATTGCTTTGCTGCTGTTTTTGTTGTTGTTGTTGTTATTGTTGTTTTGTTTTCTTTTTACCTTGCCATTCAAGCAATCAGACTTCGTTTTCGGGGGTGGGTGCTGGATGATTACACTTACACGATGAATGTTTTCTTGTTTCCGTAAGCCACACAACACTGACGTACATGGCTTGCCGGGATCTTTAACGTGCATATTTGATGTTCTGAGTACGTACACACACGAAGGATGTTCAGGCACTGGCAGGCACTACACATGAGTTAACCTGGAAGACCATGAAATATCTCCATCTTTTACCCATCAGGTGGTGCCAAAGCAGACTCAAACTTAGGCCTTCCAGTTGGAAGATCAGTGTCCTCCTAATTATTCGACTGTTGCACCTGTCAGCCATACCTGTTACAATTGTGACTGCCCAGCGTTCAAACAAACAAGTGTTTGCCTTGTCTGTTTTTTTTTTTTTTTTTTTTTTTTTTTTTTGTCTGGTTGTTGAAGTTTGATCTTCGGTTTGGTTGGTTGGTTGATTGTTGGTTGTTTGGTTGTTTATACCTGTTACCTTTTGATTCTTGAGTCCCTCATCCTGTCAACCAGCTGTAAAACTTCACCTTTCACTCACTTCCTGCAGGAAGCTGCTGGACAAGATGAGGGGATCGAAAGGTGAAGTTTTAGCATCGTTATCGTAGCTAAACTGTGCAGTAAGCTGGTGAAGAAAGTAGTTTCAGTTTCATTTCTTTAAGACGACCTCTCTGCGTTCGGAACGAATTCCATATACACTAACGTCACAGGTACCATGTGTATGATGGTCACTGGCAACCAACGCCATAAAGGAGCCTGTGGTAAAGAAAAGTGAGGGGGGGGGTGAAAGAGTGAAGTTTTTAGTTCGCTGTCTTGGTTGAAAATGCAGGAAGCTTGTGGGTAGAGTGAGGAAGTGAAAGAAAAAAAAACTGACCTGTTCTGTTGTCTGGAAAATGCAGGAAGCTGGTTGGTAGGATGAGGATGTGAAAGGAATAAAAAAAAAACCTAACCTGTGATGTTGATTTCGACAGACAACCTACAGGACCTTCACCCCACCATCAATGGCAACTATCTGTTGGCGGCCCATCTTTCCACCCACAACAACAACAATAAAACAACAACAGCGGGGGCAGTAGGGGGCAGCTCAAGGCAGCGCCAACACGTCTTGTGCCAGCAGCCCTGCAGCCTTGATGAATCCTCTGCATGGCACCGCCACCGGTCATGCTGCTGCTGCTGCTGCTGCTGCCTTCGGTGGTAACCGGTTTCAGCTTCAGGCTGATGCTGGGCAGGAGAACAGGTTAGAAAAGGGGGTGGCATTGTTTTGTTTTGTGTGAACTTATGTGGGTGTGAAATCCCAAACAAGTGTGACTATCCATGTTCAAGTAACCAGAAAAAAAAACACGAAAAAAGAATCAAAACGTCATATTTAATACACCCAAACAAGACAGGCACAACATTTTCGGCCAACTGGCCTTTGTCAAGCGTAATATCACAAAGGACATAACTCTTGAGAGTCACGTAGAAATTATCTCCCATATTGCAGAACTTCTCAAATCTAGTTCCTACGTGACTCTCAAGAGTTATGTCCTTTGATTAATATCAAAAAAATTCTCCTTGCTTCCCTCTTATTTCTTTGGTAATATCACAAACAAACAAACACCAAATACAGAGAAGTTCCAGTCTTTTCCTCCTAATCTTTTTATTTGGTGTTTGTTTGTTTGTGTTCTTACGCTTGACAGAAGGCCAGTTGGCCGAAAGTTTGCGCCTGTCTTGTATTATGTGGGTGTGGTTTTATGTGTTTTGTTTGGTTGTTTTTCTGTTCCTTTTTTTTTTTTTTTTTTTGTTTGCTCTATCCTTGTGTCACTACCCCCACACTGCTCATTGTGGCTCTCCAGCACGCCTCCAAACTCACAGAAAACTTAGTTAACTATGAGAGGTTGTATGAGAGGGTTTTGGTTGGTTTGGTTGGTTGTGGTTGGTTGGTTGTTGGTTGGCTGGCTTGTTGTGGTTGTTTGGTTGGTTGTTGGTGGCTGGCTGTTGTTGGTTGTTTGGTTGGTTGTTGCTGGTGGTTGGTTGTTGGTTGGTTGTGTTGGTGGCTGGCTTGTTGTTGGTTGTTTGGCTGGTCTGGTTGTTGTTTGGCTTTGGTTGGTTGGACTGGTTGGCTGGCTGGTTGGTTGGTTGGTTGGTTGACTGTTTGGTTGATTGGCTTGCTGGTTGGTTGGTTGGTTGATTGGTTGGATTTTGTCTCTCGCTTGATGGTCCCTGCCCTCCCCTCTCCCCTCCCAAGTTATGTTCGTACGAAAAGTTAATGATTCAGGCGCATGTGCAGCTTCTTTTTTATTTCAATGGGTTATCTGTGTGCTTTGATGGAGCGTAGGCCTCTGGTGTGTGTGTGTGTGTGTGTGTGTGTGTGTGTGTGTGTGTGTGTGGATGTCTGTTCGTGCCTGTTTATGTCTATATATGAAAGAGAGAGAGAGAGAGAGAGAGAGAGAGAGAGAGAATGTACGTACACAAATGTTGTGTTTATCAACAACAGTGAATTCATTCGTATAGATATGTCCCATTGACATCGTCACGGTTAATGTTTCTATATGTTTTTCTAGAAATCTCATCTTTAAGGAAAGCAACCCGTTTAAATTATTGTTACTATTAAACTTTGACTAATAAGCCAGGGTGGCCGATGTCAACAAGAAGTCACCCAGCGTTCAAACCAAGCAAGAGCGATATTTTTGAAGATGCAAATATCTTCACTTCCAAAGAAATGGCAGTGAAAACAGTTTAGTAAACTTATGTAATACGCATGGTACTTAACGGAGCTGAAACATGGACAAAGTTTAAAGCCATTGAAAATAAACATGAAGCATTAGAAATGTGAGTATACAGGCGACTAGTTAGAATTAATTGGTTTGAGAGGATAGCAGATGTCACCGTACGCCAACATCTTGGAGTGCGGAAAAAAACTTTTTCGAAAAATACAAGTGAAAATAACTTGCATATTTTGGCCATATTACGCGACACGAATCACTTCCCAAGGCCATCCAGATAGGAAGCATGGATGGAGAAAGAGTAAGATGACACCAAAGAGAATAATGGGCAGACGACATCAAGGACTGGACAGGTGACAACTTGGCTGTCAGTATGCGCATACCGTAAGATAGGACACACTGGACAGCCATTGTATGTTGACCTGTGATGACGTGATGACAAAGGATTGAATAATGCTTTCGGAATGACCCTTGCCTCTCAACGAAATATAAATAGAGCTCTTATCATCCAGTTAGATGCAGCTTAAGTGTGGTTTCATTGCTTATTCCCCATTGGTCCCTGTTTATTGTGAGCTTTTTTTTTTCTGCCACATCCTCTGCACTGTTTTTGTGTCACTATCCCCACGCCGCCCATTTCACTTGTTAACACACCTCCACATCCATTGAAACTGAGTTCACCACGAGACCAGGACATGAAGGGCCACAGAATCTGGGACAGTTTTTGTCACAAATTTTGCGGTGATGAGAATGGAGGTGATGGTGATGATGCCGTGGAGATCCATTGTGGATTAAAATCGTGTTTGACAGGGTTGTACTCTATGATTACTTTTATGATTATATGTTGGCATCAACCAGGCCCGAGAGATACAGACGCCTGTTATAGGGGTCAGGAAATTCGAGTAACACCTTCAGTGTCGCATCCTTAAACTGAATGAGACTAGACTCCGCTGTGCGGCTCCAGTCTTCTCAACGAGCCCATAACACGCTCAGCTCTGGGTAGGAGCTGATATTTAAACTTATGGGGGTTCGAACCTCACGACTTCACGGTCAGAATGTCCATTGTGCAAACCACTTCACCACGTTGACTGGTTATTGTCGACTTTTTGTATTAAAGGTGTGCACAGTACTGAGTGGTATTTTACGCCATAAATGTTACTGCATTTGTTCATTTTGTTCTTTTGGTGCATTTCATGATGTGTGTAGGTGTGCACATTTCATTACGTGAGTGTGCACATAATTTCAGATTTTATGTGTGTGTGTGCATATAATTTCAGATTTTATTCTTAAAATCCTCACTTTGATGTTGTGCGTGTGTGTGTGCGTGTGTGTGTCCCCCCCCCCTAACTGCACCACCACCACCACTACCATCAACCATCAACAGCACCAGCGAAGACAGCGACAGCGGAGGCAGCGAGGTGCTGAAGTCGCAGTCGGCGGTTCCCATCTCGGCGCGACGCACTCCGTACTACCTGGACCTCCTGCACCGCTCCCCCACCCTGACCTCCTGGCCCCACAAACTGACCACAACCACCACCACCACCACCCCGTCCACCTCCCACAGCGCCGGACACGGGTCCCTGGCCGCCATTCTGCCCTCACCACCCGTGGCCAAAAGACCAGTCCGATATAAGTAGGTTTAATCATAATAAACGACGGTCCCCCTTTCCCCACTTCCCTGGGATGGGTATGCCCGTCGGCCATATCACCTGAGATGTCGACGTAAAAACTGAACCAAATCAATCAATAAACGACTGGTGCGGGCCCCTGTAGCTCAGTTGGTTTGAGCTTCGGATTCACATGGTTGTGGGTTCGACTCCCGGGGTGCGCTACATTATATTAACCCTTTGACTCCCGCACCCTGTCCACCAGAATCCTACACTGCCAAACATGCAGGAAGCTGGTGGAAAGGGTGAGGGAATCAAAGAGTTGAAGTTTTTGCAGTTGGTAGATGGGGTGTGGGAGTCAAAGGGTTAAAACTGGCCACCTCACCGTCCCATCTTAACATCATTGTTGTTCTGTTGGTGTCAGTATAGAATTAGGTCCCCCTTCCCCCACTCCCCTGGGATGGTTATTCCCGTCGGCCATATCACCTGAGGTGGGTGTCGACTTAAAAACTGAACCAAATCAATCACTTAAATGACGGGTGCGGGTCCCAGTAGCTCAGTTGGTTTGAGCGTCGGATTCACATGCTAATGGTTGTGGGTTCGAATCCCGGGTTGCGCTACATTAAAACTGGCCTTCTCATTGTCCCATCTTAACATCATTGTTATTCTGGTGGTGTCAGTATAGAATTAGATAAGTCCCCCTTCCCCCACTTTCCTGGGATGGTTATACCCATCAGCCATATCACCTGAGGTGGGTGTCGACGTAAAAACTGAACCAAATCAAAATAAAAGACGGGCCTGGTAGTCAGGTGGGTAGTGTGTCAGACTCTCAGTCGGAAGGTCTGGGGTTCGATCCTGCCTGGGTATCTCCCGTCTGTTGGGTAAAGAGTGGAGATTCTTTACATCTCCCAGGTCAATATCTTTGTACACCTGTTGGTGTGTAAAGCCCTTTAGTGTGTATAACGCATACAGAACATCAAATATGATCCAGAAACAAGCACAAAAATAGAATCAGAACGCATTTTTGCTACTTGCAACCAGACAAGACAGGCGCAAATTTTCGGCCACGTTCAAAATCACGAAAACAGAATGAGAACACGTATTTAATACGATCAGACAAGACAGGGGCGAATTTTCGGTCAACTGGCCTTTGTCAAGCGTAAACGTAAAAACACATAGGAACAAACACCAAATACAAAAATTGGGAGAAAAAGACTGAAACTTCCCTGCTGCTTTCGTCCATTTTAGTCCTTTTCTCCCACTGGACGAAGCAGCAGGGAACTTGTACTTGTAGTCTTTTTCTCCTAATTTTCGTATTTGGTGTTTGTTTGTTTATGATTCTACGTTTACGCTTGACAAAGGCCAGTTGGCCGTAAAATTTGCGTCTGTCTTGTCCGGTTGTATTAAATACGCGTTCTGATTTTATTTTCATTTTGTTGTTTTTTTCTGGTTCCTGTTTGCTTGAACGTGGGCGGTCGTATTTGTTTTGGATCAAATATGATCATTGAAGACCCTGTAAATCATGTCTTTGACTGGTGGATAATGGAAACACGAAAACACCCAGCATGCACGCCAACCGTAGACATAGTATGCAGACTATGCAGGAACAGACCGCCTGCACTATGTGGGGCAGAACATCGTGTGTACATGATTTCGAGAAAAACGGAAAACTAAAAGTGGGAAAAAAGGTAGATTTTGAGGTTCCAAGATCTGTAGGTGGCTGCGAAAAGATAATGGCTTGTAGTCTGAAAAAGATGAATTTAGGACAGATGGGGAAAGTCGGAAAAAGACAAAGGGTTTGACTACAAGCCTGCCAGTAATTATCAGGCAGACTCCTTGAGCCTGTGCAGAAACCTATGCACTGGCTAGGTCTTGGGGACGGAGGGATTGGAGTTGAACAGGATCTCTGAAGCACTAATCTGACACCTCCAGAACGATTGGGATATTAATCAAGATGGGCAGTGAACAAGCCAATTTTTGTGCAGCGGGCTGGGATTGAACTCTAGACATCAGATCTTGAGTTTGCCGCTGTCAACATAACCAGCCAAAGAGAAGAAGAAGAAAAAGAAAGGACCCTACAGAAATGGAATGTAGCAGACTTAAGAATAACAAACAAACACACACACACACACACATATGTATATGCATGTATGTATGTATATGTATATGTATATATATATATATATTATATATATATATATATATATAATATATATATATATAATATATATATATACACACATATGTGTGTGTATGTGTGTTATTCTTAAGTCTGCTACATTCTGTTTCATATATATATATTATATACAGGGGGGTGCAAAAGTAGGTATACAGTTACGAAAAAAGAAAACATGTACAATACTCATTGCATTTATTATACAAACAAATGAATATTGCATATACATGTAATAACTAGCACAGCTTAATCCCCTTAGATACTCAAACTGCTTGCCGTCGGTATTCACACACTCATCTAATCGAGAGCGGAATTAAGCATTATAATAATGATGTGATACTTACTGTATACCTACTTTTGCACCCCCCTGTATATCATGAGCTGCGAAAGAGACAGACAAACTAAGAGAACAAAAGAGAAAAAGATTGGAAAGGACCATTGAAGGACATTGCAGCACATAAGGGGAGAAAAGAAAGCAAAAGAACAAGACGGTAAAGCCATTCTAACTTTGTCTTTTTATACAAAATTTACCACATAAAATCCAGTGGTCACAGTGACCTTGAAGCAGTTTTAGTTGAAATAAAACTTGACATATATCGAGGACAATAGTACTCTGTTACAAGAAGAAGAAGAAAAGAAAAGTGATAATGTAAATATTGTCAGACGTTTTTGAGGAAGTACTGTTCACACACCTTACTCAAAAAATTACTGATTTTAGGCGATTGCTTGAGGTTTGTGTGACCTTGACCTTGACCTTGACATCTTGTCTTCCGAATTTATGCATTCGTGACTCCTCAGTGGTCTACACCTTGACCCAGATTTGGTAACAGATGCATCCACAACACACACACACACACACACACACACACACACACACACACACACACACACACACACACACACACACACACACACACACACTACGCACGCACACACACACACACACACAACACACACGCACACGCATTCCTCCAGATTAAGGTGAAATGAAAAGGGAAATTGAAAGAAAAGGTGCTTTGTGTACTGCGTGCATTTGATGTCTGTTTTTATTTTGAAGTAGGTTTGGTTGAAATATTGCCCTTAGAATTGAGTCCAAAGATGTGAGAATTGGGTTCAAAGATGTGAATAGTCTTGGTGGTCAAAAGAGCTATAATAATGGTGATAACAATAAAAAAAAATAATAATAATAACAACAATAGTAGTAACAGCCGTTCCATCTGTATAGCGCGAACAGTTCATGTCAAAGTATGCTTGCTGCTTTGATATAGCAACAACAATACATGAAAAACACTACACAAAAAACTAGTCTGGGGTTGCTTTGTCACTGCATCTGTGCAGTATAATCAGACACACAAAAATGCAACGTAAACATAGTTCAACAAAAACAAGAACTGCTCATAGCATAACATTAGAAATGAATGGTACTAACACTAGATCTAGTTCACAAAAATACGCAAGAAATGCATAAATCACATGTTGAAAAGTCTTTTACATATCTACGCAAAGCAAACACGCACACATAAATACAGGAGGGTGCAAAAGTAGGTATACAGTTATGAAAACAGAAAACACGTACAATACTCATTGCATTTATTATAAAAACAAATGAATATTGCACATACATGTAATAACAAGCACAGCCTTAATTCCTCAGATACTCAAACTGCTTGCCGTCGGTATTCACACACTCCTCTAATCGAGAGCGAAATTAAGCATTATAATAATGATGTGATACTTACTGTATACCTACTTTTGCACCCCCCCCCCCCCTGTACATTCACATATACACATATATGTATACACATGTATACACCGAGGGGTTGGTCACTGGTTCCATACAGTACTGCAGCAATAAGAGGTAATAATACTATCTCTAGTACAAAGATGTAAAGATGGTAATACTACCTCTGGTGCAAAGAGTGTGCAAGGAATAAAATCGTATAGAATTAGAATCATCTGATAAATACAAGTCTCTCATATTCAAAGGCATACGCATACATTCACACACACCATACACACTCGCATGCACGCATACATACCACACACACAAATACACATACATACACGCATGCATACACACGCATTTGCGTGCACGCGCACACTCACACACACACACGTACACATGCACACACACAAATGTACACATACACACACACACACACACACACACACACACACACACACACACACACACACACACACACATGACGCCCTCGACAGCTTACATCACAAACCCAAATTACTCATTAGATTTATCATTTACTTAGTTCACATCTTAATTAACCAGCCTTTGATTTTTTTTTTCAGTCAGTAGCAAGATTCGTGAATTAGCCCTTTCACTCCCACACCCTATCCGCCAGCTGCAACAACTAACCCCTTTCACTCGCTCACGCTATCCAGGAAACTGATGGATAACATGAGGGAGTGGATGGGTTACAGTTTTGCTTGGCTGCCCTGTCTGATAATGTAGAAAGCTGGCTGGCATGGTGAGGGAGTCTAAGGGTTAAATAAACTTGAAAACTCAGTGATGTATTTTTCCTCCTGTCCTCTCCTCTCCACCTACAGATCCAGTCAAGGTCAAATGCAGCGAATCCTTCGACGGCATAGTTCTAAAGCCTCGCCCCACGTGCTGGCCTCCAGCATCCAGCCAATCAGCAGAGACCCTCCCCGTCACTATGACAACCAGCAGTCGTCACCCTTGCCTACGCCGACGTCACAAGTGACGGCCGTGCCAGAACGACCTCAGTATGAACGACCACGCATTGGCCGGGGACCTTTGGTAAGGCGTTGGCTTGAGGCTGTTCGTCACTCTTTGTCATGTGGTTAATTTTTGGATATATCGAGTTCACCTGTTCACCTGTCGGCGACATCATTCTTGACCTTAGCCGCTGATGTATGCCCCGTCAGCTGTCTCCATCCCCTTCTGTCTACAGTCCTTCTTTAGATTTCGTCTTTTGGTAACTTCGTCCACTTGGCTATGTTCCTTACATAGGAAGTCGGCGGTCTTCCTTGTCTCTTGCCCCCTCCATTTTGCCCTGGGCCGCAGTCTTCATAACATGGCTGCTCTGATGTCTCATATACACTCGCATGCACGCAAGTAATTGGTATGAAATCTCCTTTCCTGTGATATAATGAAGTCCCTAAAATAAGAAAAGCAAAATTTGGTCTGACAGTGCCTTAGGTGATGATTTTCATTTTGTTTTGTTAATGTCCTAAATTTCATGATAACCGTGTGAAGTTTATTCCACAAAAATATCTGTCTGTTAAATCACTAAAAAGGAACCTGAACACAAAAAAAAACAGACGAAAAAACACGAAAGAAGAACCAGGGAAAAAAAAAACACGAAAAAAAAAAAACCCCACATTAAATCAGTGTTTTCATTGTGTAATATCGTTTCTGAAAGGGAAAAGGATCAACTGAAATAATAAGGAAAACTTTTCAATTGTTCTAAAATTGTATGAATATATTCTGAACATTTGAATATCCTATCGGAAGCTAATTTCAAACGCCCTTTTCCGGTTGAACTGTTCTGTATTTTCTCAGCTGATTGTTATTTGTTCATTCCGTTTGAATTTGGTGTATTTGCTGTAATCCTTTTCTGTCATGCCGCCTGTCTTGGGTATGTCGAGCTGTACAGACCCCATCCCTGTCCAGGTCAGATTGTTTTTTGTTTGGTTGGTTTACTGCCCACATGCGGCAGGTAGTACTGGGTTACTTGGTTAGCAATAGCAGAAGACAGCTTCAGGTGGACTGAAGCATTGCGGAATGGACAGGGAAACCATTTACAGAGACCCAGGCTCTGGCACAAAACCGACAGAGCTGGAGAATCCGGTGAACAGTTTTTCAGCGCAATGCTGCAGTTCTTCACGGAGAAGAAGAAAAGAAGACCAAGAAGAATCCTTTTGGCCCCAACTGGGGTTAAAGGATCTACTAAACAGTGAACGTAGATCAAGATCATAATGTAACAGGTCTTTCGTTTTTGTTGTTTTGTTCAATCATATGTAGTGCACAGGGTTCAGTCATAGTTCGTCTGTTGGTGGTACTGAACTTCTTCAGGGAGAAGAGTGGCAGAATGGTCCAGACGTTAGCCTGCCAATAATGAAACTAGAGGTTCCAGGGTTCGCTCCCAGTAGAGGCCTCGACTTTTCTCCTCAGTTTGACCAGAAAATCGAACCGAACATCTAGTCCTTCGGGAGGGGACGAAAAACGATGTCATACCTGCCTGCCATCTGGCTGCGCACGTTAAACATCCCATGGCAGTTGAACATCGTGAAGAGCATGTTATTTCCCGACTGCCTTGGTTAAAAAAAAACATTGGAGAGGTAGATTGATTTCCCGGGTCCCACCCCTTGAAGACCAATTAGCCTTCTTGCCTTTCTGAAGTCTTGGTAGAAAGAAATGTGAATATGAATATGAATTTGAAGCAAAGGACTTGGGATGAGCGCTGCCCTCGTGATGCTGACCCCGGGAAAATTTGAGGTCCCTGCCACCTTACTCCCCTACGACCCCAGGCTAATGACACTATCTAGGTAGGACCTCAGGACCTGGCCAACTCGTGGGTTTATGTGCAGGCTTAAGGCTTGTGCCCTGATCATTTTGGATCTTCTCCATCACATGGCACCTGTGATGTTAGTGCATGTGGAATTCATTCCGAGCGCGGAGACGTCATCTTGAGAAATTAAAAGTGGTACTGAACTATTTTTTGTTGGTTTTTTGTTTTGTTTTGTTTTCGTTTTTTTGTGTTGTTTTCTTTGTTTATTTTTTCTTGGTTTTATTTGTGTTGATTTTACGTTAAGAAGTGCTATGAACAGTTTTTGTGAATGTGTGTATATGTTAACATGTGTTTGTGTGTGTGCGCGTGTGCATGTATATCTGCATGTGCACTTGAGTTTAAATTAATGTTGCACGCTTTACAATTGATCATTTGTTCATTGTTGAAGCTGTTGTTACAGTATTGCCCGACAGTACCGGATAAGAGCTTTGACGTCTGTTGCAGATACGAGGGTTACGACATCCGGGCATCCGGCAGGGCTATATATGGGAATGACGCAGGCCCCCCTCTAGGCCTGATGACTGGTACTATAAACAGTGACAGTGACACTTTGTCATTCACCTCACAGATAGGACGGATATTCGGTGATTCATCTCACGTATGCGGCATATGGTGAATTACCTCATACGAAAGACATACGGTGATTTACCTCACACATACACACACACACACACACACACACACACACACACACACACACACACACACACACACACACACACACACACACACACACACAACACACACACATACACAACACACACAATGTCATATTTCTTGTAGATTGGGTAACGGTGGTTCTAGGCAGACAGGGGCGTATTATGTGATGGTTCATGAGGAAGGTGACAGATATTTCCTGTCAGTCTTGGAGTGGTGTTTAGGCAGACAAGGAAGTCTTTGTGAATCAGCTGGACTAAAAACACTGAAAGGAAGGCGAGCAGTAACTCTTAACACCTCATGATTCACCGTGACTCGACAGGCCTTTCCAGCTTCAAACTGAACCAGCGACAGCTCCCTCTAGAGGCCTTCACCAGAGGCATGAAGAGTGGGGGAGGTAACTCACATTTCAGCTCGTGGACCTTTGCTGATGGATTTGGGTCGAGCGCATATGGAGCTGTCCGAGCGTGGTGAATTCTTTCTTGAAACAACTCCAGTAACTCGGGTCGTGGACCATCAAGCACAGTGCTGCAGAAGGCTTGGGACAGGACAACACACTTAGTTTGAACGCCATGGTGATAATAACACAGGAGCCGTGGGTTCGAACCCTGGTGCGGGACACTTTTTTTTTTCTTTTTTTTTTTTGCTCAGCGAGCTCGCTTGCTCATGTAATAGAGCCCTGTACTGAAGATTTATTTTATTGTGGTGAGTTCAATCCCAGTCTGCACCATAACAACTGACCTGTCCATTGCCCATGTGTGATGCTCCCTATCATTCTGGTGGTGTCAGCTTAGTGTTTTAGAGACGCCTTACGCGCCCCCTTCTGCTCTCCATCCTCTACCCCGCCTCATTTCAAAATCTTGCCAGTGCATCGGGTTTTGCGCAGGTTCGAGGAGTCTGCCAGTTAATTACTGACAGATTTGGAAGGAGCGAATATGGACCTGTCTGAGAGTGCGATGGATCCCTCTTGAGCGAATTCAAAACTCCCAAAACATGCAGTTGCCTCCCCTCCCCCTCTGTCTGTCTGTCTCTCTCTCTTCTGTTTCTGTCTCTCTTTTATCTGTCATTGTCATTCTCTCTCTCTCTCTCTCTCTCCCTCTCTCTCTCTCTCTCTCTCTCTCTCTCTTTCTCTCTCTCTCTCTCTGTCTCAGTGTCTGTCTGTCTGTCTCTCTCTCTTTCTCTGTCATTGTTGTCATTGCCATCATCATTCTCTCTCTCTCTCTGCCTCTCTCTCTCTCTCTCCTCCTCTCTCTCTCTCTCTCTCTCTCTCTCTCTCTCTCTCTATCTATCTATCTATCTATCTATCTATCTGTCTCTCTATCTCTCTCTCTATCTATCTATCTCTCTCTCTATCTATCTATCTCTCTCTGTATCGCACGCTGTTTACCTCATGTCTGTCTCTCTTTCTCGGTCATGTCTCTGCCTACATGAGCAAGTCATGAGCTGGCCTGGCCTGTCGTAATAGTTCCGTGTAGGACACACTTGAAACTCATGCTGGAGGAAGTCAGACAGAGAAAAATGTTGATGATATTTCTTTCGCATCGAAAGCCGTGCTGATGGTGTGTACGTGTGTGTGTGTGCTTTATCTTCCTGTCATCACCACAACGAACAGCTCAGAGAGCGACGTCATTCTGCACATTCACACCGGGGACAGTTTCCGTTCCATTTCCACAAACCTTGGCATCATGATCATGGCGTGGGAGTGACGGAAACTCCTGCATCAACGTTTGAAGAATTTTATTTCCTGTCGGTGGTGTTACTGCATGCAATCGGTGATAGGATGTGTGACAACAGAGGATGTGTGACAACAGTATGAACGATATACAGTCATTGACAATATGTGTGAATGTACCAACAATGCACGCTTATTCAATATTTGACTAATTGTCTTGTTGTTGTTGCAACATTGACTGCAGACACTTGACCGCATTGACAAAATCGAACCAACAATATGCTTTTATTCAGTTGTATGACTAACTGTCTTGTTGTTGCAACATGGACTGCTGATACTTGACCGCATTGACAAAGTCGAACCGACAATATGCACTTATTCAACAGTATGATTAATTGTCTTCTTGTTGCTGCGACATTGACTGCTGATACTTGAGCGCATTGACAAAATCGAAAAATGAAATTGTGTTTACTGAACTGAAGAAGTGAAGCACCATTCCCCAACCTTACAAAAGATTGCATGGGGGAGGGGGGGGGGGGTTTAAAAAATTAACTGGGGTTAAATGCGTGCGACTCAAAAGACAATGTGAAAACAGATTTTTTTTATGATTGCTGGGGTATGTGGATTTGTCCTCTAAAAGAACGTTAGTTATAAACAGTGAGAAACAAACTGAAGCAACTTTTCTTTTCTTTCTGTATTTCTATTTTTTATTTATTTATTTTCTATTCATGACTGACATTTTTCAATTTGTGAAAATCTTGG
>JAPXFY010000027.1:17950961-17963461 GCA_030674185.1 Monoplex corrugatus | reverse complement strand
AAAAACAAAGAAAAGAGAGAAAAAACAAAAAAAACCAGGTTGTTCTGTACACTCGTTCGTTCGGCTTACACTTCATTAGCACAGATGTGCCATAAAGCCGCTTTGCTACCCATCCTAGTTTTCTTTAAAAAAAAATAAAATAAAAAAAGCAAAGCAGGAGGGGGGGGGGGGGGGCGAGTATGTAAGGGAGACAGAGCAAAAGAAAGGATGGGTTGAAATGATTGTTTAAACTTGATGTGAGACGGAAATGACTGTGTGTGCTTAGTGCAAACTTTACGCTTGAAGGTTGTTTTTATTTTGTTGGGGGGGGGGGGGGGGGGGGGTTCGGAAATGACTTTGTGTGTGCTCAGTGCGAATTTCATGCTTGTGTGCTTTTTTTTGTTTGTTTATTGGGGATTTTTTGTTTGTTTGTTGTTTGTTTCTTTGGGGTCTATTATACGTAGAAGGCCTGGTTACTGTAGAGGTGGAACTCTACCTTTTCAGTTTGCGTGCACGAGTTTGCACGCGTGTGAATCAAACCCGTTTTAACCTTTGCGCGTGTGGCCTGCAGTCTTCCCAGATATGGACTGGTTCCTTTGTTAGGGAAGATAAAGCGATAAGGGAGAGGAGATGAGCACCGCTCTCATATTGCTGGCCCGGGAAAATTTGAAAGTTGAGGTCTCCACCACCTCACTCTCCTACGACCTGAAAGTTATGGGAAAAACCTTTCTTTTGTTACTAATTTTGTTACTGCGTGAAATCAGTTTGTCAAACACGATGGACAAAGCAGCGTAAAGTCAGTTTCTTATTGTTGGATAATTTTCAAATTTATTATATTGTTTTCATTTCCAGGTTCCAATTCCATTTCAGATATACTTTTGTTTTTCGTATCTAAAGTTTAGACTGCATTCGTAATCTGAAAAGGCCGTTTGGAATAATGTGTTGATTTTGTTGTTGTTGCTGTTGTTGTTGAGTTAATGGTTGGTTTGTGTGTCTGTTTTGTTGTTGATGTTTTTGTTGTTGACTGATTCACAATATCATGTGGTCCCTTCTTCTTTTCTTTCCTTCTTCTTCTTCTTCTCTTCTTCTCCTCCTCCTTCTCCTCCTCCTCTCCTCTTCTCTTCCTTCTTCTTCTCTCTCTCCTTCCCTCCTCCTCCTCCTCTTCTTCTTCTTTCTCCTTTCTTCTTCTTCTTCTTCTTCTCCCTTTTCTTTTTTCTTCTCTTTTTACCTTTTTTTTTTACTCTGTCATTACAATATATGCATACTTTACATAATGATGAACTCGGTCAGACAAGCGAGTAGGTACAGTAGTCTTCAATGCCTGGTGCAGGTCTTCATGTGGGATACAAACGAAACCCGATGCTGTAAGCATATGTTCCTGCGCGTGGGTCAGGAAGGAATCCTGAAGCTTTTTGTTTGCATTTTATTTTTACATAGCGTACACCCTTCAAAACGGACACACACTCACAAAAACTTCTGTCCATCCTTAGATAATTCTTTACGAAGGTAACGAGGAAACTCAGTCCTAACTTTGGTGAATGTGAACCACACTGAGTCACTGAGCCTTAGCGAGCATCTTTCATGTAGTTGCATCACCATGGGAATGTCTTTGATTCTTTTCCCTGCCCCCACAAGAAATCGCTTATGCATGAAATTCTTTTGCACGCTCGTGGAATCACACTTCCTGATCAGAACTAACAAGACACGGATTTGCTGAAGCGCATATGGAAGTACTGAATGCGAGGATTCCCTCCTTAATGAGTTCCAAAAAATCAAGCGAAAAAAAGAGGGGAATATACTTCAGCTTCACAAGACCAACAGTCATGATTATCTACCTTGTTACTCTTCTCTCAGATACATAGCCTACCTCTCTGTCTCTTTCTCTCTGTCTGTCTCTCTCCTCTCTCATTCCCCGATTCTCAGCAGAATGGCACACCTGGGTAGAGGTAAATCATCAAAGTCGGAAGCAAGCTGTGATGTGTTTGTGCTTAAACACCTGGCTTTCGATGGCTGGAGTTTTGTTTTGTTTCTGTTTTCTTTTTGATTTTCCTGTAACACCTGGCCCGTGTGAGGTCGCTGTGAATTAATCATCCCTGTCTCCTTTATAACTCCCGTCCTTAGTCTGAGGCTCCCCCCCCCCCCCACTCCCGCCCCTTTACTATCCTTCTTCCTTTCCACTGCTTCCTTCCCTCCTCTCTCTCTCTCTCGCTCTCGTTCTCTCTCTCTTTCTCTCTCTCTCTTTTTGCCTCTCGTTCTCTCTTTCTCCTCTCTCTCTCTCTCTCTCTCTCTCTCTGTCTTTCTCTCTCTCTCTCTGTCACTCCATCTCGCTCTCTCTCTCTCTGTCACTCCCCTCTCTCTCTGTCACTCCCCCCTCTCTCTCTCTGTCACTCCCCCTCTCTCTCTCTGTCACTCCCCCCCTCTCCTCTCCGTCTGTGTCAGCTCCCCCCTCCCCCACTCCCCCCTCTTCTTCCTTCTTCCCTTTTCCACTGCTCCTTCCCTCCCTCTCTCTCTCTCTCTCTCGCTCTCTTCTCTCTCTCTCTTCTCCTCTCTCTCTTTGCCTCTCTCTCTCTTTCTCTCTCTCTCGTCCTCTCTCTCTCTCTCTTCTCTCTCTCTCCTCCTCTGCTCTCACTCCTCCCCTCTCTCTCTCTCTCCTGTCACTCCCCTCCTCTCTCTCTCTCTCCCTCTCTCTCACTCCCCTCTCTCTCTGTCACTCCCCTCCTCTCTCTCTCTCTCTCTCTCTCTCTCTGTCACCCTCCCCTCCTCTCTCTCTCTCTCTCGTCACTTCTCTCTCTCCTCTCTCTCTCTCCCTCTCTCTCCTCTCTCCCATTATGATTCTTTAAACTTTTGCTTCAGTTTCCGTTCAGGGTTTATGTTTATTTTCCCCAGTTTTTAGACTTATAGAATTACTGCTCGATGGTTTCATTTCTTTCAGTCTTAGTCTTTTTTTTTTTTTATTCAAGTCACAGACCAATAGAAAAATGTTGCTTGGCGGTTTTGGTACTTTTTTGCGTATATTATTTATTAATATTCTCTCTCTCTCTCTCTCTCTCTCTCTCTCTCTCTCTCTCTCTCTTCTCTCTCTCTCTCTCTCTGTCTCTCTCTCTCTCTATCTCTGTCTCTTCTGTCTCTATCTGTCTCTCTCTCTTGCCTCTCGTCTCTTCTCTCTCTCTCTCTTCTCTCTCTCTCTCTCTCTCTCTCTCTCTCTCTCTCTCTCTCTCTCTCTCTCTGTGACTTTTTGAAAAACAAATGTGGGTGTATATGAAGAATGTGTTTGACATTCATTTTATGATGTTACCATGCCACTTAGTTGCTGGTGCTATGTGTAAAGTCTGTAGTTAGTTAGTGTTGTGGGCAAGGCTGTGATGTGATGTACACCATGGTCTGTTTTCGTCTCTCTGTCTTTTTTTTTTGTGTGTGTGTGTGTGTGTGTGTGGTTGTTTAGGGTATTGGGTTTTCCCCTCTGTTATTGGAGGCTTTCTTTCCTGTTTTTGTTTGTTTGTTTTTTTTGTGGGTTTTGTTGTGTGTTGGTTTTTTGTTTTGTTTTTTTTTTGTTTGTTTGTTTTTTTTTTTTGGGGGGTCCATTCTTTTAGTGGCTGAATTGATTTTTATGAATTGTTGTCACTGCGTGGTATCCTCGTTTTCCTTCCTTGTTATTTGTGTGTGGTGTGTGTGTGTGTGTGTGTGTGTGTGTGTGTGTGTGTGTTTTTTGTTTTTTTTTTTTGTTTTTTTTTTTTTTTTGTTGTTGTTGCTTTTGTAAACAGGATGATTATTACGTAGACTGGAGAGGTATGTGTCGTCTGTGACAAACATGTTTGGAAACGATTTTCTGAACTTCTGATGAGTGGATCTTTAGCAGATTTGGGCCAAAGGTGTGGTGGACTGTTGAGGAATCGTGAGTGTACAAGTCTGAAAGGTAAGGCACCGAAATCAAAGTCACAGGGAACCCCATAAAAAGTGCCTTAAATCTGCACTGCTCACAGACGGTTTGTTAAGAGCACTTTCTCGGGACTTTCTGGCACCGTTTTCTGTTGTCACTGCTGTGACAGTCTGGTTTTCTGCAAGGTCACAGTGACTGTTCACTTCACTTGTTTGTGCAATGTCGTTGTTGTATAGAGAGGGAGATTATTTATATGGCTTGACCATCTTGTTAATTGTTATTTTTAAATAGTGAATGAATGGTTGTGGAGTATTGTGACCGCTTGGTGTTTTCATTCTGTATCTGTCTGTTGCTGTCTCTTATCCCCCCCCCCTCTCTGTCTCTTTGTCTCTGTCTCTCTCTTCTCTCTCTCTCTCTCTCTCTCTCTCTATATATATATATATATATATATATATATATATATATATATATAATATATATATATATAATGTGGTATTTAGGTATGGTTTTCCCTCTGTATTGGAGCTTTTCTGTTTTGTTGTTTGTTGTATGTTTGTGTGGGGGGGGGGGGATTTCTCTTTCTCTCCCCTATTGACTTAAACAATGGATACCAAATTTTGACATCTTTGTGTGTGCTCAGATGGCTTTTGCGATAGTAGTAGTTTGTTGTTGTTGTTGTTGTTGCTGTTGTTGTCGTCGTCGTTGTTGTTGTTGTTAACATTGGAAACCATTTTACCTGAACAATATCTACAATCTTTTTGAGTATAACGAAATGCGTGCTGTGAGCTGTTGTTTGGTTGGTTAGTTGGTGAATATTATTAGTACATGCCAATCTGTGTATTGTATATATTATAATATTTCTCTCTCTCCCTTCCGATCTCCTCATCCTTCTCCTCTCTCTCTCTCGTACGAGCCGTATAGTCCACATCATCTGTAAGATTGAACTGAAGCACTTTTTATTCCTATAAACTGCTTTGGCTCTAACAAACATTCAGATGTATTTTGTGACATTTCATTGAGTTACTGTAATTTATAATGTACTGATAATTGTCTTTTTGTTCTTTTGGTTGGAGAGATCTTTTGGTGTGTGTGTGTATGTATATGAGTGTGTGTGGTGGTGTGCGTGCGTGCATGTGTGTTTGTGTTGTGTGTATATATGTGTGTGTTCGTTCGTTCTTCGATTTAACGTCTTTTCACTATGAGTGATATTAGACGGTGTGTGTGTCTGTGTCTGTGTGTGTATGTATGTGTGCTTGTAAGTGTGTGTATGTGTGCATGCGCGCGCGCGTGTGTGTGTGCGTGCATGCATGCAAAAGCAAGTGCATTTGTATTTGAACAGTGTGACAAGCTATTTCAACATTTTGGTCACTCAGAAAATGTTTCCGTCCGGATTTTTATCCCCAATACGTGACTTATTTTCTATTTATGTGATAAAGTGTGTTTTAATGTGATAACGATGATTCGTACTATCACGGGAGTGTGTGAGAGGTACAGTTCGATGTATAATTGACACGATAATGTTCAAATGAACTGATCTTGTTCGCTGAGAAATTGGGTTTGTCTGATTTTCTTTTTTCTTTTTTTTTTTTTCTTTAGTTCATCTTGGTTGTATCTGGTTTCCTTTTGTCTTGTCTTTTTTTCAATTTTATTGTTTGTTGTTAAAGTGTTGCTGTTGGAAGTATTGTTTTTCAACAGTTGTCATTTTTATGACAAAAAAATCATTCCGTCCTACCATGTTTCTGTATTTGAAATGTTCATAATTTTGTGACCGATGGACACGCTAGTTTTATATTCCCCGTTAAATGTAGACACGAATTAGAGACGTGTAATATTGTTGTATCTGGGTGCGAATGGCAACGAATGTTTTTGTAGAACACTATGTTTTGTATGTGAGTTCTCAAGATGAAAATGAGTCAGATCCAGTGCCTGTGTGCTCTGTATGTCTGTCTGTCTGTCTGTATTTAATGGAGGTGTCTGCACACGTCTTTCTTGTTTGAAATGAGAATGATTGGAGTTGGTTTGAGTCGTCTGTGTGAGCGTCTGTTAGTCAACTTGTACTTCCAGATTTGTCATGTCTTATAAAATGGAAATGATTTAAAGCGACTCGTGTTTTATCGTGTGTGTGTGTGTGTGCGCGTGCGCGAGTGTGTGTGTGTGTGTTGTGTGTGATTTAAATTCACTCCTGTGTTGTGTGTGTGTGTGTTTGTGTGCGCGCGCGTGTGTGTGTGAGGTGTGTGTGCGTGCGCCTGTGAAATATTTAAATCAATCTCAATCTCTCTCTCTCTTTTTTTCTCTCTCTCTCTCTCTCTCTCTCTCTCTCTATCTATCTATCTATCTATCTATCTATCTATCTATCTATCTGTCTATCTATCTATCTCTCTTTCTCTCTATCTCTCTCAAGAAGTCTGCCAGAAAGCAGACTGCAGATTTGATGAGCGCATATGGAATGGTCTGAATGCGACGAATCTTTCTCGGGTTCCAATGAATCAACTGACAAAGGTAATGGGATGGGAAACAGACTGTTCCAAGTGCATTTCAGCCTTACGACATTTGAAGGAAACGCGTAAGAATAATTCAGTAAGTGATAGTGGTGATGATGATGATGATGATGATGATGATGATGATGAGGTGGTGGTGGTGGTGTGATGATGACGACGATGATGATGATGGTGGTAGTAATGGTGGTGATGATGGCGACGGACGATGATGATGATGATAATGGGCTAACGTGACTGAGTGACTAATTACACTAACGCTGTATAGATCTGAATTTGTGAGAGAAAATGTCCATTGGCTGTCCCTATTCTTACATTGTTTCCAAACGTCGCCGGTGGTGGTGTGATGGTGATGATGGTAGGTGATAGTGATGATGATGGGTGTGATGACGACAACGTCGACGATGATGATGACGATGGTGGTTGTGGTGATGATGTTGGTGATGGTGAGGGATGATTGACGATGATGATGGGCTAAAGTGATGGAGTGACTAATTACATTAACACTGCATAGATTTGGATCTGTCCCTATTCTTACATTTTCCAAAACGTCGCCGTATCGGCTGTAGATGACAGATATGGTGTAACAAAGTCTGATCGTCAGATACATGTCACCGATACAATTTCAAACAATGATACAGTTTTTGAACAAACCCAGTATCCGTCTGTTGATACGAACAGGGAAACGTGTAACGTGCTTGTAAGATTGAGGTTTGGTATGTGTGAAAAAATACCAAAGGTGGATGTGAACTTTCGATCTGATGTTATCAGTCCATTGTCACTACATGTAAAGAGATAACCACAAATATCAGGAGAAATGTTAATATTCCCTGTCCGCCATTTGGACTTGCTATTGACGGCGAAGGTCTGCTTTCGTTGTCCAATTCTTCAGACACTTGGGAAACAATTGATATCTGAAAAGTTTTTCAATCAGCCAGATTTTTTAAGTCCTATTTTTTTTCGTGTCTAAACATGTTATATTGGAAAAGTTTTTCAATCAAACAGATTTTTTTCAGTCCCATTTCCATTTTTCTATGGCTTAACATTTTATATCCGAAACATTTTTTGATCAACCAGATTTTTTCAGTCCCATTTTCTATGTCTAAACATTGCATATCCGAAAAGTTTTTCAGTCAAACAGATGTTAGCGGGGTGTCAGTCCCATTTTCTACGCCACTTTACTGACCACAATGTCTGAGACAGTTTTTCGACAATGCTATATGATGATTTATGACGATGGGAGCGATGATGATGTTATAGCGTCCCATTCTGAATGGAGACTGTTTGGCAGGGCTGTATCGACACTTCTTTTTTCATGAGACATCCTGGCGTCAGCCAGGTCCAACAGATACAGACACCTGAGGTATTAACGGGAAAATTAGAGCAACCATTTCAATAAATAATCCGTAAAGTGGATGGCGCTTGACTATGCGATCCTAGCCTCTCCACTGAGCCCATAGCATGGTCATCTCTGGATAGGAGCCGGTCAGGGCCATGTTACGACAAGCAAACAGAATCCAAGGAGGAACACTGCCATCAGAAAGAACTTTGAAGGACCACCAATAATGAAAAATGAAGTTACAGCAGCGATGTGAAAGATGAAACAAAGAAAACCCGCAGGACCAGACAATATTACTATAGAAATAGATACGGTTCTAGATGAATTTGGTCTTGGAAAAGTAACAGTACTCCTAAATCAAATTTATGACACCGGAAAATCCCTACAAAGTCAATTTTCATGCACATCCAAAGAAAGTGGGGGCTATAGAATGCGAACTCCATCATACAATCACCTTAATCAGTCATGTGACAAAAATTATGTTAAAGAATAATCATGATTAGGACAAGGAATGAAATCAAACCAGAAATAGCAGAACAATGTGGATTTGTTGAAGGAAAAGGAACTGTTAATACCAAAGAACTTTCATAGGCAGACCAATTGAGTTGAATAAGGATTTATATTTATGTTATGTTCAGTATACAAAGGCTTTTGATCGGGTAAGACACGAAGAAATGATCAACCAACTGGAAAAGCTCAATATCGATGGAAAAGATCGAGAAAAAAAAAGGAATATGTATTGGGAACAAAGAGCAGCAATGAGAAGTAGAAAATGAAAATTCTTTTCAAAACAGCAAAAGAGAGGTTTGACAGGGATGCGTTTTCTCACCAGGCTTGTTTTCACTTTACAGTGAAACTATCATGATAAACCATGATGAATGCCCTGGGATACAGTTTGCAGGAAAAACGATAAACAATCTTCGTTATGCAGATGACACCGTTCTGATTGCGGAAATTGAAAAAACTTACAAAATCTTGGGAATATAATAAAAATAGAAAGCAGTAATAAAGGGCTGGAGCTAAACAGTAAGAAGACTGAAATCATGGTAATCAGTATAAAAAAATCTCCCCATGTAAAATAACATAAATGGCACAACATTGAGACAAGTTGATACGTTCAAATGTCTGTGAACAGTCATCTCCTCAGATAGTAGATGCAGAGTAAAAATTATTGGTCAAGTTAAAATAGCATTGAAGAAGATGAAAAGCGTTTTACCAACAAATGCCTATCATTGTATTCAACTAACATAAGGAAGAGAGTTTTTCAGTGTCATGTGGAACCAGCATTATTACAACGGATGTAAAGCACGGACAATCAACAAGCAAAGTCAGAACAACATTGAGCCAGCTGAAATGTGATTTCTAAGAAGATTGTTAAGGGTTCCATGGACAGCAAAGAAAACAAACGAGTCACTCTTGAAAGAAGCAAATACACACACACACACACACACAACACACACACACACACCACACACAACACTAAACACATAACACACACACACACACACAACACTACACACACAACACACAAAGAATTAACACTAACACACAAGCTAACACACAAAAATAAGAAGTTTAGAAAAAGAAAGCAACATTTTAGGATATTTATAAGACAAGAGAAATTTGAGCACCTAGTCAAAACAGGAAAGCTAGAGGAAAGAGCACCAGTAGACCTAGAAATACAGACAGTCTACAGATGGTGGGGACAATAAGGATAGAGAGATGTTTGCAGCGGCAATGGATAGGTTTGTATGGAGGGCACACGATGATGATGATAATGATGTTCATTAATCATTCTTTTTTCACATGTTCGTTGATACTGGATTTTGTTAATGTTCATTTCAATAATGCTTGTTTTCCTTTTTTTATATATATGTAGTCATTGATTATGCTTTTTTCTACATGTTATTCGACAGTTTTTTCACGTGTTCATTAATTATGCTTTTTTCATTCATCGTTTTCCTCACGTGTTCATTAATTATGGTTTTTCATATGTTCATCCATAATACCCTTTTTCCATGTGCTCATTGAATGGATTTTTTCACTTGTTCATTCATAATGTGTTTTCTTTCACGTGTTCATTGATAATGGTTTTTTGTTCATGTGTTCATTCTTTAATCACAGTTTCATTGATAATGCTTTTTCACAGGTTCATTGATAATGCTTTTTTACGAGTTCTCTGATCCTCCTGCCGTCATGGTGAAATGGGAGAAATCAGATAACCCTACGTGCCCGATCTGCTAGTGCAAACAGACATGGAACATGTCCAGAGCTCATGCAGTATAGCACTAACCCAAGAAGTGCAAACATGGAGGCACAACCAAGTGCTTCAAGAGATCACACACGCGATCAGCACTCCGGAGGGAAAAATCGTTCCACCAGAAGCTCTGACAACCTACACGGCAGGAGGCAGCAGACTATGCCCTGAAAAAAAGGTGATACCCAGAGCATGGAAGCGGGAATCTGTTGAATAGGAGCGGATACTGGAATACACAGCGTTTTCATAATGTAAAAAACACAAATCGCAAAAGACTTACGACATAGTTTCCATTCCCATTCATCAAAACTAATTATTATAACAGAAATTCACTGTGCCGTGAGAACAGAAGAGGAGGATGTCCGTATCTCAAAACTGAAAATATGCCAGTTGCCGGCAACTTGAGGAAACTGGCTTTCAAGCTAAAGTCCTGCCATAGAGGTTGGAGCAAGGGGGTTGATAGGCACATCAGCCTGTGACCTCATGAAACAGTTCTCGATTTCTGGGAAAGAGAAGACCAGAGCCCTGAAGGCAATGGCAGAAGCAGCTGAAAAGAGGTCCAGCTGATCTGGTCAAGGAGGAATAATAGTAAATTTCATAAAGCTTAATTTGCCCTGCATGTTGCCGGTGTCCGATAGCTAAGTGGTTAACCCTTTCACTCCCGCACTATATCCACCAACTGCAAAAACTTAACCCTTTGACTCCCTCACCCTTTTCACCAGCTTCCTGCAGGAATCTGGTGGAAAGGGTGAGGAAATCAAAGGGTTAAGTTTTCGCTTTGCTAGCACGGTTGACAATGCAGATGCTGATAGACAGGGTGCGGTAGTCAAAGGGTTAAGACATTCATCCCATGGATGACTTGGCCTTTGGACACATGACCGCCTTCGATGCGCAGGTTTGAATCCAGATGGAGGAAAATTTGTATTTAAAAGAATGGCGACAGCAGAGCGGCATCCAGAGTCATGACTTGGAAGCGGCACGGTCCTCTTAAATTGTCAGGAATTAAAGGCCGAAACACTTGTTGGATGGGTTCCTCCTCTGATCCTCTGAGAGCCTTCTGCTGTCTGGCTCTCCCCAGAGTTTTCTGGTTCTGAACTTATTTCAAATCATACTGAAACACTGTGGAGGAAAAAATCGGAAGTATATTGACATACACATACCTACATATATAAAGAGACATCAAGACACATTATGTACATGTATACATAACATGATGCATGCAGCATGCAGACATACATACATACATAATACATACATACATACATACATACATACATACATACATACATACATACATACATACATACATACATACATACATACATACATACATACATACATACATACATACATACATACATAAACAAATATACGTGAGAGACGAATTTTTACGCTCAGTTGCTTGTAGAACATGAGTAAAGAAAGGAAACCTTAGTAAATGGATGGACATATCAGAAAATCAATATGAGAAAGAGAGAGCCAGAGACACTCATTCATTCATCCCGTCAAAACCGGCGACATAAAATATGTCTTTATGTCCCAAAGTCAAAACAGAGATCAGTGAACTCAGTAGGTCAAACTCTTGATGTTTCTCTGCCAGACGTTCCGCCCACTGTGACATAAACACATTTACGACACGTGCCACAAATTTCATAACGCAACGTACACGAGTGTGAGATGTCTCGACTTCAGTCTCAGCCCACGACATGGAAACTTCCCTGTTTACCGTCCACCAGTCATTCTGATGGTGTCAATGTTTCATGCATTCTCCCACCCCATTTCAAGACCTTGCCAGCTTATATGTGTGTGTGTGTGTGTGTGGTGTGTGTGTGTTGTGTGTTGTGTGTGTGTGTGTGTTGTGTGTGTGTGTGTGTGTGTGTGTGTGTGTGTGTGTGTGTGTGTGTGTGTGTTGTTGTGTGTGTGTGTGTGTGTGTTGTGTGTGTGTGTGTGTGTTTGTCTGTTGCTTGGTGTTTTTTTGTGTTGTTGTTGTGTTTTTTTTTTTTTTTTGTTCTGGCTCAAAAAGTCTGCTGGATCTTTAGTGTCAGGAGATTGGAGCCGAAACACTTGCTTGACTAGGGTTTCTCTCTGAGGGCCTTCTGATGTCTGGCTCTCTCCATATTTTTTGGTTCTGAACTTATTTCTAATCATACTGAAACATTTTGGAGAGAAAAAACTGGAAGCATAGATATAGAATATACACATAGCTACATATATGCATCATCATCATCAGGTGCCCTGCCGCATGGCGTTGGCGATCATGAACTTCCATCTGTCTCTATCTCTCGTTGCCCCTTGCATCTCTCCCACCCCCCTCGTCCCAAGCCACTCTGCAAGTCCGTCCAGCATTTTCTCCCTGGGTCTACTCGGTGCTGTCTTTCCCTCCAGCTTTCCCGTTGTGACCAAGTGCTCCAAATCCCCCTTCCTCATAAAATGGCCTATAAATGTTGCCTGTCTTTTCCTAATCTTCCTTATGAGTGATCTATATTGTATCTGCCTCCATCAAGTCTGTCTCATTTGTTTTCTTTGCTGTCCATGTATAACATATATGCATAG
>JAPXFY010000027.1:17918461-17945961 GCA_030674185.1 Monoplex corrugatus | reverse complement strand
GTTCGTTTGTGATCTTATGTCTTCACTTGACAAAGGCCAGTTAGCCGACAATTTGCACCTGTCTTGTCTGGTTGTATTAAATATGCGTTCTAATTCTTTTTTTACGTGTTTGTTTTTTTTCCTGGGTTTGGTTTGGTTTGATTTGGTTTGGTTTGGTTTGTTGGTTTGGTTTGGTTTGGTTTGGTTTGGTTTGGTTTGGTTTGGTTTGGTTTGGTTTGGGTTGGGTTGGTTTGGGTTTGGTTTGGTTTGGTTTGGTTTGGTTTGGTTTGGTTTGGTTTGGTTTGGTTTGGTTTGGTTTGGTTTGGTTTGGTTTGTTTGTTTGGTTTTGGTTTGGTTTTGGTTTGGTTTGGTTTGGTTTGGTTTGGTTTGGTTTGGTTTGGTGTTGGTTTAGGTAAGCATATTTGCTTGGTTTTAAAGACGGTGGGATGAGGAGTTCCATGTTGTTTGGCCTTAAAGAGAAGGCCAGGATTTCCTCCTGCGAGTAGGCCTAGCTTAGAGAGAGAGAGGGGGGAGAGAGAGAGAGAGACAGCGACAGAGACAGAGGACACAAAGAGACATAGAGAGACAGACAGACAGAGACAGGGAGAGACAGAGAGAGAAAGACACACACACACAGACAGACAGAAAGAGAGAGAGAGCAGAGGCACTGCCTGGGCAGTGAGAAGCTCCCTGAGTTGTGTTCTGGCAACGGAGATGGTAAATATTGCCACGGAGGCAAACTGTATGGTGTAGTATTCTGTTGGTCTTGTATTTTCTTAGAAATCCTACTTCGGCAATTGTTTACAGTCTTCTTACAAGGCTGCACCCTGACGTCTGATACTGTATACACCAAGTGCTTTATGGTCTGTCTTCCTGCTTTATAAAAAAAAATTGTGTGTGTGATGTGTTTGTGTTTGTTGTGTTGTGTGTGTGTTGTGTGTCTGTATGTGTGTGTATGTGCGTGTCTGTATGTGTGTGTATGTGTGTGTCTGCATGTGTGTGTATGTGTATGTCTGTATATGTGTGTATGTGTATGTCTGTATGTGTGTGTATACGTCTATGTATGTGTCTCTCTGTGTGTGCATGTATGTGTGGAAGAGAGAGAAAGACTCACTGGAGTTTCTGGAACCTAACTGTATTTTATCTTGTCTATCATTATCATTGATGAACTGTCCATGCTCAGGCACCTTTTTAATGTAATTCTTTTTACATATAGTTTATGGCAGATTTGGGTGGAGCGCGTATGGATTTGTCCTAATTTGAGAATTCTTTTCAACAAACTCCATACTATGTCCGTATGTGTGTGTGTGCGCGCGCACGCGCGCATATACGCTCGTAATTATACGGGTGTGCAGGCTATGTTCCTAGAATTTTTTCAACAAAGAAAAACCTGTTTCGTGACTATGAATTGATCTAGACGTTCAATACATGATTCACATAATTCCCTCTTCACCCCACCATCCCTCCCCCACTCAATGGGAATTCCCGAAACCGATTTGATCCTTTTCCCCATCCCCCCGTGCCACAAGATCGAACGGGCAAAACAAGGAAAAGGAAACAATTAGAATAACGTCAATGAGGGAATTCCCACATTCACTCGCGTTTCTCGCTTTTAGCACTAAGTTGCCGATGTCGTATGAAATGAGACCGTTCATTGGTCTGGTCATTTTTTAGCGGGGGCGTGGAAATTGTTAAATTAAAGATCTGACGATTAATCTCAGCGTGGTCATTCTGGACAGAGGTTTTTGAATGCCAGAATTTGATTCGGAAGTTGCGCAGAAGAAATATTGTGAGAAAAGGGTATGTTTCTGTAGCCGATTTGAGATCGAGCTTAGGGTGTGTGTGTGTGTGTGTGTGTGTGTGTGTGTGTGTGTGTGTGTGTGTGTGTGTGTGTGTGTGTTGTGTGTGTGTGTGTGTGTGTGTGTGTGTGTGTGTGTTGTGTGTTGTGGTGTTGTCGTTGTTTGTTAAATTAAAGATTGTGTTATAGACGTGTGTGTGTCGTGCGTTCGTTATGTTCTTTTTAACTCTTTTTCACAAATATTGTGATATGTGTAGTTGTGTGTGGTTGTGGTGTGTGGTGTTGTGTGTGTGTGGTGTGTGTGTGTGTGTGTGTGTGTGTGTGTGTGTGTGTGTGTGTGTGTGTGTGTGTGTGTGTTTTCGTTCTCCAAAGGGGTGTAGGAATAGCCCTACAGTTTTGTTCGTTTTTTTTAAAGCGGTACAATTTGTTTGTGAAGTGTTGTTCTTGCAGCAATTTCAAGAAGAAACAAATAGGTACAGGAGACGCAAAGCTGATTTGGTAAGATTGTTTGATCTGTACTTTTGTTTTCACGGGGGGAAAGGCAACATTTATAGGGATTTTATGAGAAAGGAGAAATTAGAGCACCTAGTCACAATAGGAAATTGGAGGGGAAGGCAGCACCAGATAGACCTAGGGAGAAAATATTGGACGGACGTGCAGAGTAGCTGTGGACAGAGAGGGTGGGAGATGCACTTGCACCGACAAGGGATAGATTCGTATGGAGGTCCATGATCGCTAACGTCATGTGGCAGGGCACATGATGATGATGATATCTGTAGGCCTATGTCTGTCATTCTCCCCGTGTGTTTGTCTGTCTGCCCGTCTGTCTATTTTACACCCAAGGACATTATACTCTCTCTCTCTCTCTCTCTCTCTCTCTCTCTCTCTCTCTCAGCTGCTCCCTTCCCTTGTCCCTCTCTGTCTCTGTCTGTCTCTTTCTCTGTCTCTCTCTCTGTCTCTCTCTTTTGTCTCTCTCTCTCTCTTACATCTATCTATCTGTCAATCTATCTATCTATCTATCCATCTATCTATGTCTATCTATTTCTCCCACTCCCTCCTCCCTCCCTCTCTCTGTCTCTGTCTCTGTCTCCTCTGTCTCTCTTCTTTCTCTTTCTCTTCTCTCTCTTTTTAAAAAATATTAGTTTAGATCCTTCAGGGCGAGGGCTGGATGTCGCGGTAGTTAGGGAAGAAGTGTTGTGGTGGCCTTTTGGTGGGCTCACCATGGCAGTTGTATCAGCTAGAGGTCTCTGTTGTTTAAAGCCCAGCCGACTACGCAGGGCTTATCAGGGCTACATAATGAGTTGAAAACATACACAGTCCTTCAACAGGATAAAAGAAAAAAGAAAAAAGAAAAGAAAATTAAATACACATGTCAATGCATTCGCGCACATAATCTAAGGAATGCCCCTGGTGTTGACCGTTCCATCCAATTTATCACACAGGGGATTTAAAAAAAAAAACGTACCCGAATACAAATTTAAACATAACTAAAGATCCAAAACATGTGCGACTGCCCGCGCCCAAGCAAACAGGAACCAGAAGAACAAGAAAACCAATGTAAGCGCGTATTTAACAAAACAAGACAAAACAAGCGCAAATTTTCGGCCAACCGGTCTTTGTCAAGCGCGAACGCACGGTCACAAACAGATCACAAACACCAAACAATGGATAATAAAAACAGGACTAAAAACTTCCCTGCCGCCTCGTCCAGTGGATAAAAAGGGGACCAAATGGAATGCCCATGTCTTCATGAGCAGTAGTAAGAAGTGGGGAGAGGGGAGGCAACTATGATGTCAAAAGGGAAGTGAGGTGAGTTCTGCAATTTTGAGAAGTGGACATGCCATATCGGTATCGCCCTGTTCTGAAGAAGGCACAGGTCAAGAGCCAAGAGGTAAGGGAGTGGATTGTGCCCAGTGCAATGAATCAGGTAGACCTGGGAACAGGAAGAAACATGAAATGCATTTCTGAATTCTGTTGCGCAATGGATTACTTACGGTTTGTCATTAAGACCATATGGTTTGCGTGTTCCAAGTTTATTTATGAGATGGGATTCTCTGTCTTTCCTGTCTATGGTGCTGTTATTGTATAGAAGCCACAGACCTTTCTATCGGATGTCATTGATTGAGTGGTCTGATTGGTTGAAGTGATTGGGGATAGTTTTATCCCTTTAATGACGGATATCAGCCAAGTGTTCTTTGAAACGTGTATCAAGGGTGCGTCCAGTTTCACCAATGTACAGTTGGGAACATTTAGAGCAGCTGATCAAGTAGACAATGTTATAAGTTTGACAGTTGAAATGTTTTGTAATTCTCATATGAGATTTGGGGCCTTTGACTGTGGTGGCTGTGCATAAGAAAGGACATGTCCTGCATTTAGGTTTGTTACATGGAGAGGTTCCTGGAGGTTGGCTGACTGGTTTGCTGAGATTTGAACACACCAGCAAGTCGCGGAGATTTGTGTTTCTCTTGTAGACGATCAAAGGGCGCCGGTCAAAGGTTTCACCTGTAGTGGGACTGGATTGCAGAATGTCCCAGTTGGACAAGATGATCCTTTTTACGAGGTACATGGACGGGTGGTAAACTAGACTGAGGACTGGCCGATCCTCTGTGGCAGCTTTGGGCTTCGAATAGAGGGCATTTGGCCGAAAGACAGAGTTGACTTTTTTCCGGGCTTCATTGATGACCTCGAGTGGGTAATGTCTGCGCAGGAAAAATCTAGTCATTTCATCTGCTTTGTCCTGGAAATCGTCTTCGTCTGAGCAGAGGCGTCGTAGTCTCAAGAACTGCGAGTAGGGAATGCTGTTTCTGGTGTTGGAAGTGTGAGATGATCGATAGTCCAGGTAGGAATGTGAGTCTGTAGGTTTGTAGTGGACTGTAGTAACTAAAGACACCAAAACATATAAAAACGGGCATAAATCACCTAAAATTGTTTCCGCATATCTCATATCTCTAGAGCCAAAATGCACTTAACACATGTACCCGATTATCAATCCTATAAGAAAGTACACAAGATTTTATCGAACACACACAGGTGAATGGATCAGCAAGGCAGAAAATGATAGGAAGTAATGACAGAAAGCAAAAGAGGAAGAAAGAAACCAAGAGAGTGACAGAAAAGAGGACATTTCTAGCACAGAATGTCCATTTGATTTGGTTCAGATTTTACGTCGACACCCACCACAGATGATAATTATGGCCGACGGGGATAACCATCCCAGGGAAGTGAGGGACGATTTCCAGAAGATGGGGGATACTATTTATACTGAAAGAGTCCCCGGCATCCCCACGGGGGGGTTCTGAGCGACTAATGCCAGAGCAGGCAAGTCTCCCGACCTCTAAGGACTGACTGTCCGACTGTGTGTGTCTTCTTTAGAGCTTTTACATGCGTTCACAGAATGTTGTTTTAGAGTCGAAAGTTATCCTGTTTCAGAAAAGAAACAAACTAATGTAGATGTTCACGTTCATGTTGCTTATAGCCCAGTCAACTACTACAGCGATTACATAAACATATTACAGAACATAACAGATTGAAGGGCGTGTAAATGTAAACAATTCAAACCAATGAAATCTTTGACTCCCGCACCCTATCCACAAACTGCAAAACTTAACCCTTTGACTCCCTCACCTTATCCATTAGCTTCCTACAAAGAGGCAAGTTTTTGCTTTACTATATCTACGATTAATTAGAAATATGTATTGGGAACAAACAGGTGCAATGAGAATAGAAAACGATATAAGCTCTTTCCAAAGTATCAAAAGAGGAGTCAGGCAAGGCTGTGTTCTGTTACCAGATCTGTTTTCACTTTACAGCGAAAACATCATGAGAAACCTAGAAGAATGCTGTGGATTAAAGGTTGGACGATAAATCATAAACAGCATTCGTTACGCAGACGACACCTTGCTAAATACAGAAAATGAAAGGGACCTGTGTAAAAAGGACCTACAAAATCCTGTAAATATAAAAGAAATAGGAAGCAAAAATAAAGGGTTGGAGCTAAATAGCAAGAAGACGGAGATCATGGTAATCAGTAAAAAACATGAAATCCCCTCATGCAAAATAACAGTAAACGGCACAACCTTGAGACAGGTTGATAAGTTTAAATATCTGGCAACGATCATGTCACCAGCTGGCAGATGCACATCAGAAATAGCCAGCAGAATCGGCCAAGCCAAAACAGCATTCAAGTAGATGAAAAGCATTTTTACCAACAAATGCCTATCAATTAACATCAAGAAGAAAGTTCTTGAATGTTATATAGAACCGATAATGCAATACGTTTGTGAGGCGTGGACAGTCAACATGCAAAGCCAGAACAAGATTGAGGCAGCCGAGATGTGGTTTCTAAGAAGACTGTTGCGAGCTCCATGGTCAGCAAAGAAAAACAAACGAGACAGTCTTGATGGAGGTAGACACAAGAAGATCATTCATAAGGAAAATTAGGAAAAGACAGGCAACATGTATAGGCCATTTATGAGGAAAGGGGAATTGGAGCACCTGGTCACAACAGGAAAGGTGGAGGGAAAGAGGGCACCAGGGAGAAAATATTGGACGGACTTGCAAAGTGGCTGAGGTCAGAGAGGGTGGAATATGTGCTTGCGGCAACAAGGGATAGATACATATGTAGAGCCATGATCGCCAAACGCCATGCGGCAGGGCACATGATGATGATGATGAGCATGGTTGACAATGCAGGATGCTGATGGACAGGGTGCAGGAATCAAAGAGTTAAAACAAATATATTTACAAACAATCAGTCAGTAATACTTGTTCCGAGTTTTTGCTGTCTTATTTTAAGAATTTGGAAGAACTGAAGATCTCATGTTTCTAACCACCATCATGAAAACTGGCCTGTTCGCTGTCCACCTGAACGCTCCAATCACCACAGTATTCTGGTGATGTTAGTGTTTCGCAGACCACGCTCATCCCCCATCAACTTTTCAAGACCTCAGGGCGTAGGGTTTTGCGTAAGCTTAAGGAGCATTCTAGATAATTACTGACTGGAAGATTTGGACGGAGCGCATATCAAGTCGTCCGAATGTGATGAATCAAATCCCTCGTGAACAAAGTGAAATGTGGAAGGCAGGTTATGTCATACGTCAGTGGTGATATCTTGCAAGCCATCTCACTCGTTCTTCTGGCCCGAATAAATGCCTCAAGCGTTCATGACTGAACGAAAGAATGTCATGCATGAAGAATAGTTGTTGGGTTTGTGTATGTGTGTATGTGTGTGAGTGTGTGTGCGCAAGTGCGTGAGAGAGAGAGAGAGAGTGTGTGTGTTTGTGTGTGTGTGTGTGTGTGTGTGTGTGTGTGTGTGTGTGTGTGTGTGTGTGTGTGTGTGTGTGTGTATGTGTGTGTGTGTGTGTGTGTGTGTGTGGTGTGTGTTTTGACAAGGTCAAAGGGACGGGTCAAGACAGGACACAAAAAATGTCAGAAAAAACGAACTTCGCTTTCTCTTGTCTCTTTACATTATAAACAAGACGGTCACTTAACATTCCGATTTTTTTATTTATTCATTTATTTATTTATTTATTCATCTATTTATTTATCTATCTATCTATTTATATTGGTCAGATGCGTGTGTGCATATATATGTTTTGCCTACATTGTTATTGGACACTGACACGACTGTCAGTTTCAGTTTCAATTTCTCAAGATGACGTCTCCGCGTTCGGAATGAATTCCATATGCACTGACGTCACAGGTGCCATGTGATGGAGAAAATCCAGAATGATCACGGCACAAGCCTTAAGCCAGCACATAAATCTATAAGCTGGCCAGGTCCTGAGGTCCTACCTAGATGGTTCCATAATCCTGAGGCCGTAGGGGGGTAAGGTGGTAGAAACCTAAACTTTTCCTGGGGCCAGCACCACGAGGGCGCCACACCTCGCTTCAAATTCATATTTCACTTTTTATTTTTTTTAACCAAGACTTCAGAAAGGCAAGAAGGCTAATTGGGAGGAACCTGGGAAATCAACTTATCTCTCCAATGTTTGATACCAAGGCACCCGGGCAATGCCCCCGCTCTTCACGATTTTCAACTGCCGTGGGATCTTTAGCGTGCGCAGCCACAAGGCACACGGGGTCCGACTCGTTTTTGGTCCCCTTCCATACGACTAGGCGTTCAGTTCGATTTTCCGGTCAAGCTGAGGAGAAAAGTCGAGACCATGACTGTCAAGATCTTTGATGTGTATAGGCTACTTGATATTATGCGGGCATTGTAGCAACAACAACAACAAAAAAAAAAAAAAGGGGGGGGGGGGGGTGCTAGGAAATAACAGGTTTGCGTTCATGTTGATCCGGGAGACAGGCAAGATCTCCACCCTTTACCCACAGGGTGGAGGAACCCTGGCATGATGGAACCCAGACCTGCCGATTGGAAGTCTGATGTTTACCCACTGGACTACCGGTTATGTCTGAACAAAGAATGTTCGTCGTCATTCACTTAACTTTTTTTTTTTTTTTTAAGGAGATAACTGCCCGTTCAAGGCACGACGATAAAACACGGAAATAAACTCCCACTGTCTCTTGCCACTTTATACAATGGACAAAATTTCGATAAGGTCACTGAGACGAACACGTAGGCCAACAAACACACATACAGGAATGCATCACACATACTTTCTCTCTCCCTCTCTCTCTCTCTATCTCGCGCGCTCGCTCGCTCGCTCTCTGACAGAGAGCAAGAGAGAGAGCGAGAGAGAGGGAGGGGGAAGAGAGAGACAGAGACAGAGAAAGAGAGAGAGACAGAGTCAGAGACAGACAGGGAGAGAGAGAGACACAGACAGACAGACAGACCAAGAGAGAAGGAGAGAGAGAGAGAGAGACAGACAGACAGACAGATCGACAGACAGACAGAGAGAAAGAAAGAAAGAAAGAGAGAGAGAGAGAGAGAGAGAGAGAGAGAGAGAGAGAGAGAGAGAGAGAGAGAGAGAGAGAGAGAGCAAAATTAATGTTTATTTTCGAGGGTAGCGGTATTAGCCAAATAATTTTGTTTTGTTTTGTTGTTTTTTATCTGCCTCTCGCCTTTTAGAAGATCTGTCCTAATACAAGAACGCTACAGCATAATTCCCATGCAGTCTATATATCAATACAAGTGACAGAGAAAGAGGTTGGATGAGCGTTTCTGTGTCAAGTTTTTTATTTTTTATTTTATTCATTTCTTTCTTTCAGTATTTTTACTGAAAATACTTTACCAAGTCGCATACCCAAAGCAGTCGCGGTTCTTCCCGATCGTTTTATGTCTGACGTCGACCGAATCCGATGCCTGTTTCAGTCTGGAATCCTGGGTTTCCATACTGCTTGACGTAAAACTATTTCGTCACTTCTCAAAGAACTCAGCAAGTCTTGGACGAAAAGGATTTCAAAATCGATCAAGCGTGCCACTGTGCCAGGTGCCTACATGCGCGTGCTCGCGTCAAAGAGAAGTATTACTAACTTGACTTGGGCCCAAGGGATTGGCCGGCTTGTTGCCTCAGCAAATCACCGTGTAGAAAAACTACTGCGCAATTTGACCTGACAAAATTCGATTATTATAAATAAGAAATGTACTGCGCTTAATTTAGGACTTGATAAAACAGTAATAAACAAGACACCTACCGGTTTCGACCTTCTGTCTTAAGAAATATACAAAAACAACTTACAGACAGCTTTACAAGACAGAAATACGCTAAGGCAGAAATTCGATTACTATTTTCTTGCCTTAAAAAACAAAAGTGGGTAAATGTCATCCACAGAAAAAAAAGAGAGAGAAGACAGACAGACAGACAGACAGACAGACAGACAGAGAGAGAGGGTGGGCACGCTAAATAAACAACTTATACCAGTCATGAACAATGAATAGCAATAAAACTTGGTGATGAAGCAGAAGTAAAATTGGAAAAGGGAAAAAAAAAAAAAAAAAAGAAAAGAAAAGAAAAAAAAAGACAGAACAAGAAAAAAAGGGTGGGTGGGTGGCGAGAGGGGGCAATAAAACAAAACAAAACAAACAAACAAACAAACAAACAAGAACAACAAAACAACAACAACAAAATGATAGAAATGAATGAAACTAAAGAAAAACTGTTCTATGATAACACGACTTTATCATCTGAAATCAAACAAACGAACACATAAAAATCGGCAAACACGCACATGGCAACCAAACTAATATATACATGACAACCTTCAAACCGCTATGCGTGTACACAGATTGTTTACACCGTACTCTTTCTATTCACTGTATTCTTAATGTTTAAAACCAACTTAAAGAAAGTCATAAGGCAGAAGAGATAATGAAAGTTTGGGACAGGAATTTTTCCAGAGAGATTCATCATACTCAGACAAGTCCATATGCGCCACACTCTGGTAAGTCTGCCAGCAGTTATAAGGCAGACTCCTTTATCCTGTGCAAAACCCTATGCGTTGGCAAGTTCTGGACAGGTGAACAGGAAAAGGACCTGTACAACACCAGAACGATTAGCATTAAGATGGGCTTGGTTGTCATTTACATGTAACCAAGACTGCTCCCATGATAGGCTGACACGACACTAGTATATAAAATATAGACTAGGTAAAACATATGCTAGGTAGGGCCTCAGGACCTGGCCAGCTCATGGGTTTATGTGCAGGCTTAAGGCTTGTTCCATGAGCACCATACACATGGCACCTGCGACGTTATTGCACATGGAATTCATTCCGAACAGTTCAGTTCAGTTCTGTAAGTTTTAAAGTCCTACCACTCTCAGAGTATATGAGGAATAGCGAAAAAATTGTTTGAAGAAGCCTCAAAAAAATGTTTTGTGCATTGTGAGAAACCGATGCTTTATTCGGTTCTCTGATCCACCCTGGATGGATTTGATGGATAATATGGATGATGGCATTCCGAACGCGGAGACGTCGTCTTAAGAAACTGAAACTGGGCTTGGTTGATTGGCTTGATTCATGTTTAACGCCAGCTCCCATCTCAAGTGGTATGTATGTTCGACAGAGAACTCCATCCGAGTAAAGGGAGGCAAGGGAATAATGGATGATGAAACGGTGATCTAAAAATGGGCTGTGAGCAAGCCAAGTTTTATGTTGCAGGGTGGGATTGACATTGAGACGAGAAATCTTGATTCCATGGCGCTATCAAAAAGAGACAGCAAGAGAGAGAGACAGAGAGAGAGAGAGAAGAGAGACGGAGAAGAGACAGAGGAGAGAGAGACAGACAGAGACAGAGACGAGAGAAGAGAGAGAACAGAGAAGAGAGAGAGAGAGAGAGACAGAGAGAGACAGAGAAAGAAGAGAGAGAACATGTGCATCCCCCTGTTCCCCAGTTAAAACATAGTTTTCTTCTCTTCTCTCTCTGTCTCTGTCTCTCTCTGTCTCTCTCTCTCTGTCTCTCTCTCTCCCCTCTCTCTCTCTTTCTCTCTCTGTCTCTGTCTCGCTCTCACTCACTCACTCTCTCTCTCTCTCTCTCTCTCTCTCTCTCTCTCTCAATCATTATGAACAGTTACCAAATGGGCTGGGAGTGGTTGTAGTAAAAATATCAGTTAGATCAAAGGTGTAATGACATTGAAATACATAGAACACCAAACTGACTTAATGCCAAGTCAATGACATATTGATGGCACTAAAAGCGATTGCAATTTATAGTTCTTTGGTACTGGTGGTGCTGCTTGCACAAAGTTGAAACAGTAAACTTACATCATACTTAAAACTGCTATTTTTCGAATCTTTTGTGAAAAAAAAGCATTTAATAACATCTTGTCATTAAAGTACAAGAACTGATGAAACTGTATATCAGTATCAATTTTCATTGTTATTTATCTAACAGGTTTTGAAATCATTTATTTATCTGTCATAATTAATTACCATCCAAGATTCATTGATTCTTATCATTAGGATCGTTCTCAATTTTTCAGACGCTTCTGGCGGGAGTTGCCTCTTGCTGAAAATACTACACTTTGGTGATTCTTGCCAACATGCCGAATAATGATATCGTCTTATCAAACCAAAACAACCAACCAACACACCAACCAACACAACCAACCAACTAATCAACCAACCAAACCCAAACCAACCAACCAACCAACCAACCAACCAACCAACCAACCAACCCATCCACCCACCACCAACCAACCAACCGACCAACCAACCTACCAACCAACCAATAAAAAAAAGAGAAAAGGAAAGAAAGAAAGAAAGAAAGAAACAAACAAACAAACATAAATGGGTAGATAGATAAATAAATACATGAATAAATTAACAAATAAATTTGAAAATGTAAGCGATACTCAACTCACATGTTCTGCTGAAATAAGATTACTCATTGCAGAGTTAGCAGGTTTGCCAAGGGCTGAGGCGACCGTTTAGTGTCTTCTTGAGAGATCTTTACTGTTTATTTATTCCCATTGCTGAAACTGGTTATTTATTTATTAATCATTATTACTTCAGCCTAGAAGAGCAGAAAGCATGGTTACCCATCAGGTTAGAAGAAAGGAGCGAAAAAAAAAAAAAAAAAAAAAAAAAAGAAACAAACACATCCTTTTCACAGAACTGTTTGGTCCTAAACAGAAAAGAGCCAGTTGACTGTATGTTTTGTAGATATTTGACCATGTGAAATTTGCTGTTTCCTACATTGTCGACCAGCCCACAGGCCTGGTCCCTCTGACTTCGGCCTTCTAGTTTTTTCTGTAGGGATTACTCTAGCCTTTCTGTTTCAGTTTCATTCTCAAGATGACGTCTCCGTGCTTGGAGTCAGTTCCATATGCACTGACGTCACAGGTGTCATGTGATGGGGAAGATCCAAACAAATCATGACCCAAACTTTAGGCCTGCATATGAAACCCATAGCTTGCCAGGTCCTGAGTCCCTTACCTGGCTACGGATTATATCTTATGCTAGTATTCGTATTTGCAGTCTGTCCATGGAACAGTGTTGGCTAATTGTAATGACATGTGTACCGTGAACAGCTAATGGCCAAAAGACCCAATGCTGTAGGAGCAGGGGACAAGACCTTTTTTGGGGCGACCCTAATCTATCCAGTGGCTCTGTCATAGGACACATCGAATGATTTTCAGCTGTAACCTTGCTGAGTGCTATCTCGCCCCATTCTAATAAAGACAATTGCCTGTTGGCCTTGTGAATATAATAGAAATAGAAAGCAAAAATAAAGGGTTGCAGCTAAATAGCAAGAAGACGGAAGTCATGGTAATCAGTAAAAAACATGAAATCCCTTTCATGCAAAATAACAGCAAACGGCACAACTTTGAGACAGGTTGATATCTGGGAACGGTCATCTCACCAGACGGCAAATGCATATCAGAAATGGCCAGCAGGATCGGCCAAGCCAAAACAGCATTCAAGAAGATGAAAAGCATTCTTATCAACTATCAATTAACAGCCTATCAATTAACATCCGGAAGAGAGTTATTAAATGTTATATAGAACCGATATTGTTATACAGTTGTGAGGCGTGGACAGTCAACACACAAAGCCAGAACAAGATTGAGGCAGCCGAGATGTGGTTTCTAAGAAGAATGTTGCGAGTTCCGCGGAAAGCAAAAGAAAACAAACGAAACAGTCTTGATGGAGGCAGACACAACAAGATCCTTGGTAAGAAAGATTAGGAAAAGACAGGCATCAATTATAGGTCATTTTATGAGGAAAGAGGAATTAGAGCACCTGGTCACAACAGGAAAGATGGAGGGAGAGAGAGCACCGGTTAGACCCAGGGAGAAAATATTGGACGGACTTGCAGGGTGACTGAGGACAGAGAGTGTGGAAGATTACTTGCAGCAACAAGGGATAGATACATATGGAGGGCCGTGATCGCCAACGCCATGTGGCAGGGCACATGATGAGGACCAGTTGGTCTGGGACTGCTATTTTCATCCTGGCAAGACTTGCTTCTTTTTCAGCTAATCTCCACATCTGCTATTCAACAGTTGTGAGGTGCTGGACTGAGGATGTTTGTCCCCCTACCACGTCGGACTGGTTAGTTCTTTTGATGGAGCAATGGACTCAAGATTTGATATACCTGGAGTTCAATTCCTGCCTGCAACACTAAAAACTAGGCATGTTCACTTCTCATCATAATGCTTCGATCAATAGGATAACGTCAGTTCAGTGTTCATAGGTCCCATAACCCCCCCATCCCCACCCCCTTTCTCTCTCTACTGTCTCCTAATATAAATGAAGGTAAAAATTGGGTGGCCTCGGTGTGGCTTGACATCATAGCTCCCATGGGTTTCCTCCTGTCGGAACTTTGATGAAGGAACTTGACGTTGGTATGGTGTGTTATGAAACCGGAAGGAGTGGCGTGGGATTAATCCACTGAGAAGTGCAGAAATTTGAACAGTTTCAAAAAAAAAAAAAAAAAAAAAGAAGAAGAGGAAGAGAAAAGAGAGAGAGAGAGAGAGAGAGAGGAGAGAGAGAGAGAGAAGACTGACACTGACACATAGTTTATTGTGAAGGCCGCCGACCCATACAAAAACCAGGGATGAGAGAGAGAGAGAGAGAGAGAGAGAGGAGAGAGAGAGAGAGAGAGAGAGAGAGAGAGAGAGAGAGAGAGAGAGAGAGGCAGGGCTGAGTGTTCATGTGGGTTTCACATAGGCTTTACGCGTAACACTTGCATACAATTCGTTCGTTATTTCTTTCAACGTCTATTCACATATATATGCTTTAAGGCGATTGCATCCAGTCAGTGCATCTGTTTGTAAATACGAATGATTAAACCCTCTGCGTGGACTTTCACAGATAAAATTTTATGCAAGCGCAGAAGTAAACGAATGCCATTCCTTCCTCTTCTTTTTTAAAAGGTAGCACCTTCGACTGGGATTTTTACCACGCTCAGATTTTCCATTGAGGTATTATTCAGCGGAAGTGCGGAAGAATTTGTCATAGTTTCTTGACTATCAAACATTGTCTGTGTTTATTTTGCAATACAGACAAATCTTCTCTCTGGTAGTGATGGTATAAAGGTGATACAAGAATATTTGTTGCACAACTTTCATTAATTGTTGCAAGTTCAGAACTTGATGTAGTAGCGGAAGGACATTTGAGTAGTGAGTAAGGCGCCCTTAGTTTATGGCAATAAAGAAATTGAAAGGGAGAGCGAGACGGATACATAGTGTTGTGTGAACTTTTCGTGTTTTATTTCAGGTTTTGTGTGCGTACATTTGTCAGTGTCAACCCAGGATACAGCACATCTTCGACATAAACACTTTGTGTAATGCCTTGGAGGATTATCAGCGTCGTTGTTGCTTTGTGTGTGTTAGCAAACGCGCAGCAACGCGGGAGGCTTCTTCGATGGGTAAGATTGCATTCCAACATTTGTGTTTTGTTATTTACCCCGACTTTTGACTTTATTTTTCTGACAGTTTGTTGTTTCCACTTTGTATTAATACCATACCGGTTTGACAGAATTTGCCTTTGTGTTGTACCTGTTGTGCAGATGTGTAGGTTGTTTTTTATATTATGTCGTGCGAAAGGGGTGTGCGTGCGTGCACAGGTGACCTCGGCTCAGGTGTCACGCACACTAATGTTGACAGTGCGGTTACGTACTGTGACCGTCAGTGCTTTACTCACACCTGAGATTTTCCAATCTGCAGTTCTTTGAGATGCTGGATTTTTCACCCTATAGATTTCTATATTCAGTTGTATCAGTTTTTTTTCTCTTTTTTTCCCCTGCCTAGTGCGTCGGGTCATCCAATGGTACGGAAGCTTCGTTTGCAGTACTATAGTTAGGTAATACTCATGTTCGGTGTCTAGGATTAGGTTGAGATGAGGACAGTAACTCTCACGGCCCTTATAGGTGTTCTTGCCATGACAGCTTTTACACTTTTTAATCGAATATTGTGTGTGTGTGTGTGTGTGTATGGTGTGTGTGTGTGTGTGTGTGTGTGTGTGTGTGTGTGTGTGTTTAAGTAGAATATGCCTGGTCAGTGGAACAAATGAACAGCAACTGAATTCAATTTCAACATGAAAGTTTAAGACAAAGTGCAGGGAAATGTCAAACCAGACCAAACCAACCAACCAAGAAAACCTCAAACAAACAAACAAACAACAGAAACACACAAAAAGGAAAACAAAAACAAAACCAATCAACCAACCAACCAACCAACCAACCAAACAAACAAACAACATAAACAGCCAATCAGCAAACCAGACTTGAAAAAAAATGTGCCTGATATTTCAGAACATGATTCATTGTCATCCTAGTTGTCATGATATGTGGCCATATATATGGTAAATTCTTCAAACTTTGTGCCATTGAAGTGGCATTAAAATGGGACTGGAAACAATAACGAAAAGATTAAAACCTAACAACCAAAAGAAACACGAAGTGTACATAAAACAGAAGCAGGAAAATTCCAGTGTTGATTATGGTTGCTTATTGATAGGTAGAAATAGACAAAACTAAGGAAAACCAGAGTGTTACATATTTTGCATTAAAAAGCCATTCACAGAAAATTTACCATTTTATTTTGAATGCATCCTTAAGGGTAACAAATAATGCATGATACTATGATGAATGAAAACAGTGATGAAGGTAATCAAGAAAGTCTGCTACTGGGCTTCACCCCAGGAAAACTTAAGAGAGAGAGAGAGAACATTTCATTAGGTTTCAGGTAGGCCTATGACTGAATAACCAACTATTGATTGTTATAAATGGGAATTGCACAATTTGCAAATTGATTTTGATCAAAACGGATTAAGTTTAGGTAATTGGTAATTGATCTTATTTAAATTTGTTGTTAGTGTATTATGATTAGTATTGATTTTTTTTAAATGAAAACAAGCGATAGTGTTAGATAAAAAAAATTTTTTTTTTCAATTCGTTAATGATAATTACCATTTTGTTGTCGAAAGTGTTAACAGAAAGGAAATTGAACTCCATTATCAACTCGTCAACTATCCTATGGTCTGACTTATGTCTTAGATGATTATACTGTGGGAATCTAAAGTCAAATTTAACCTTTTATAGTCAGTCCATACAGGTCCCATGTGTTGTAGAACAGAATTGTGGGAATGTAAATTTGAAACATCAAAGAGGCCCAATTATTCTGTAGGAACCTTTGTGGCTGCAGGGTAGACCTTTAGCTGTAAAAGGAGTTCAGGAGAGGGATTCAGGTGAGAAAACATGGACTGGGGTCTGGTGCATAGTTCACACGCTGTGCAAAAGGTCAAACACGGTGTGAGATTTCATCCTGCACCTTCAGTCTGGGTGGTTGTGGAGTTGGAGCCAGTTCAGTAACCTTTTGCCATTTGGAGGAGTAGTGAGCTTTGCTTACTCCTATGCTGGCTTGTACAGGATTTTTTTGCAGAGCTCTTTGTCTAGTTAGTAGTGGTAGTATTACTTGACTACTTGCTGTTGCTTTTTTATTTCTTTTTAGTAGACTGGTAAACTGTATTAGAGATGAAAAAAGTAGAATAGAAATTTTGCAAATCATTCACTTAGTGACTGCAGGTTGAAAGTTATCAGAAAAAATTATTAGAAACCAGAATCTCATGAATAGAAAATAAAAACACCTAACACAAGAAAATAGATGCACAGTTTCCACTGGCTAGCCTTTGTCTGGTGTACACTAAAGACAACATCTGTCTCTCTTGAGCCTGGTTGATACCAGTGAAGGAATTGTAGAGTGAAGCCCTGTCATGTAGTCTCAGTCCAGAATTGAACCCGGAGCATACATAATCATCATCATTATTAATATTATCCCCATCGTCGTGCATCATTAAAACACTGTGACCAGTGACCAGTGAAATGGCTCAGAAATGGGACATAAAAACAAAAACAAAACAAAACAAAAGAAAACAACAACAACAACAACGATAACAAAACCACAAACAAAAACAAAGCCCGAAATTGTGAGCAACTAAGATCAGATTAAGGGTAAATTGACAGAGCAGAGAGTTCATGAATTTCCCTGATTTGGTTGTGCTGGAGAGCTGGTCTTTATTTGTCATTTCTTTAATTATTCATACACTGCATCTTGTGTCGTCAATTAGACATGATATGTGTGTGCTCTTAATTATCATATTTTCCTGTTTTCCTGTTTGTTTGTTTGTTTGTTTTTTTAACTGCGAAATAGACTGAAAAAAGTGAAATGTACCAGGTTCAGAACAGAACAAACTGAAGGTTTGTCTCAGAATGACCGTATAGTTGTTTGATGTAGAATAAGATGGGAACTGAACTTGAAACCTTTGCTGGAGACATTCTGGTCATTGGACAGCATTATGAGGGTAACACCTTCTTCATTGTCTTTGTGCTTTATCTTCCTCAGTAGGGTCAGATAGCCAGTCATAAATAACTGATTGGACTTGACACCACATCCGCATGCATATTTCTGTCACTATCAGAAGTTGGCTCTTGTTGAACCACTTCAAAAAGATTGGACAGTTGGACTAGTCATTGTGATGAGATAGATAGCCAACCATCCAAGGAGGCTGTGGATTCTTACCAACAACTGCCTATCAGTTAACATCAGGAAGAGAGTTCTTCAGTGTGATAATATCACTGATATAGACCAATACTGTTGTACAGATGCAAAGCCAGAACAATCAACAAGCAAGGTCAGAACAAGATTGAGGCAGCTGAAATGTTGGTTTTTAGAAGAATGTTAAGAGAAAACTTTCCACTTTACTAAAGAAGAAATCTTAGGAAAAGACAAGCAACAGAACATTTTTTGAGAAAAAATCAGTTTAAACACATAAATCACAACAAGAAAGTTAGAGGGAAAGAGAGAACCAGGAAGACCCTGGGACTGGGAGAGTAATAAAATGTTAGAGTTTTGCAGAATGGATGGAGACAGAAATGGTAGGACTAGGAGATGAAGTAATAAAAGATAGATCATCGTATAGATCATCAAACTCATGCCATGCACCGATGCGGCAAGGCATATGATGATGATGATGTGATGATGAGTCAGATACAGGGATGGAATTTCAGTTCAGAATAGAACTGTGTATCATCATTACTACCATCCTCATTCATGTCATCATCTGTAGCAGTGTGAGAACATTTTTCAGTTTTGTGGCCCTTTATTATGTTCTGCTGTCTTAGTGCCCTCATGAGTTTCATTGGGTTGGGGAGAGGAGAGCTGAAATGAATGGCATGGGGATAGTGACAGAAATGGTGCAGTTGATGAGGGAGAGAGAGGAGAGAGAGAAAGAGAGGAGAGAAGAGAGAGAGAGAGAGAGAGAGAGAGAGAGAGAGAGAGAGAGAGAGAGAGAGAGAGGAGTTTCAGTCTATTCTTGGTCCTTACATAATATTATCATATCACACATTATCAGTATGTATTCACTGTCACCTAAAATGAGAAAAATGGGATTTATTACATTATGTACATTCGTATGGTTCTTTACTTTTATTACGTGAGAATTTTAACAATTTGCATTGACTGCATGCTGGAGGAGGGAATGTTTGGAAAAGTTGGAATCAGATACTATATTTACTGATTCAGTGTAACAAATGTTTTGTTAATAAAAGTAAAATGAAAACATGATAATATTATCAAGATACTGTGCACTAATAATGTTACTGATATCAAAAAATGATTTTACTTTGTCACACTACATTCTGTCATCTCATGCATCACATGAGACATGCTGATAAAGAAAATTATATCAGTTATCATCAGGATTGTTCTACATGGAGAATTTTTCCATTTTGTCATCAGTAAATACCTTCTTTTGTCTTTAAACACTAAAACAGAACTAGTCTTCCTTGGTAAAAATTCTCACCATTGATATTAGTTATTGCTAAGTATCAGATATATTATTAATATCACATTTATATATATAACATAAATGTTGGAGTGGAGGTGTGGCTTAGTGACTAAAATACCTGCCTAGGACATGAGAAACCCGGGTCTGAACCAGGGATTTAGCTCCACCTTTCACAAGATTTCATGGGGTGGTCTAGGTGCTTGTCGTTTGGATGAGAAGATATTAAGATCCCATGTGCAAACACACTCAACATACTGTAAAGATCCTACGACAGCAGAGATTTCCTGGCAAAATTCTCTGGAAAAAACCCCAACTTTCATAGGTGAACAGAAATTGATGTATGCTTACATACACTACAGAAGAAGAAGAGGAGTAAAAAGAAGGTGGTACTGCTCTAGGGAGACAGCCTCCCCCAGGAGAGCAGATTAAATTTTACATGGTAAATCCAGTAATCAAAAAGAAATGATGTGAAGTACAAAAATACAATAAACAATAGTATTATACACAGTTCATAGTAACTCCAATGACCAAATAGAAATGATATGAAATACAAAAATACAATAAGTAATAGTTTTAATACACAGTTTTTGTTCATTGAACTTACTGTTGTTGTAATTAGTCCTTGGTAATGTGTCACTGTCATGGTCATGTATGAACAGATGTGGAAAACATGATGGTGTCGTTTGTCTCATGGTGATAGTAATAATGATGATGATAATGATATTGCTGTCACAATCAATTTGTAACAGTTTAAATTAAGAACTTCTGTCAGCCAGCACTCCATGCATGATAAACATAGAACAATATATGACGGTGATATGTGTATTGCATGTACATGACCATATTGCTTGATGATATTACACATATAATGATATGTACTGTAATAATTATAAAAATTGATGGTTTACTTTACTCTCTTAGCATTCAAATTCTTTTAAAACAGCTAAATTGGAAATAGTTTATTGTCTACATGTTTGTTTTAAAATAAACATTGGTTTTTACTAAAGTTACAGAACTTCAGTAGAAGTATGAAATCCAAAACAAGTGTGACTGCCTGCGTTCAGGCAAACAGGAACCAGAAAAAAACATGGAAAAAGAATAAGTACGCGTATAAGACAAGACAGGTGCAGATTTTCGGCCAACTGGCCTTTGTCAGATGTAACATCACAAACAAACAAACATCTGATACAAAAATTAGGAGAAAAAAACTGAAACGTCCCTGCTGCTCTGTCCAGTGTGAGAAGATACATCTGGCTGACAAAAGTTCTAAATTTAAACTGTTTAGTGTTACAAACTGATTGTGACAGCATTATTATGTCATTATAGTCAGTTTATTCATTTTCTCATGCTGGACGGAGCAGTAGGGAAGTTTCAGTCTTTTTCTCCTAATTTTTGCATCTGGTGTGTGTGTGTTTGTGATCTTAAGCTTGACAAAGGCCAGTTGGTTGAAAATTTGTGCCTGTCGTGTCTTGTTGTATTAAATATGCGTTCTTATCTTATTCTTTTTGTGTGTTTTTTCTGGTTTCAGTAGAAGTATTTTTGCTTACAAATATTTTTTTTTGTACACGGTGCCATAAAAAGTGAATAAAAAAACCCCCAAAGATATAGGGCTGGCATGGGTATTATTGTAAACCTGTTGCATTATCAGTATCATGCCTAAACAATGAAGAGCTGCGCTGTTGTATTTGATGGCTTGCTTGGCTTCATGAAGCATGAATGGTTGATGCATGACTGATCATGGCAGTTTGCCATTTAGATGGAATGTAAATTACTGCAATTATTATGATGTTATGATTATCAGAAAATTGCTTTCACGATTCAGTGTTACATTTGGTGTGCAGATGTAAACCATTCTCACAAAAGGGGACACAAGTCGTTGTTTGGTGTTTTCAGTTTATTATTATAAATATAATGGAAAGGCATGAAATTTCCTTTCCTATCTTATGTATAAAAAAGAAAAATGAGGTCTCTAGGACCAAAACTTAGAAGCTGTGGCCAGTTCAAATGTCACATGAATCAGTACAGTGTATTATTCTTGTTTAAATGAGAAAATGAACAAGAAAGTTTGAGAGCATTTATTTTTGGGTTTTCCTTAAGAGCTAGAATAATGATCTCTTGGGAATTCTTATTGGGCTGTGAAATGAAGTACAGCGTTCAGCGCTTGGAAGTTGACATAATAAATTTAAAAACTGTGTGGTATGTTAGAAGTCTTCTGTAAGGAGGGGTTGAGTTGTGTTGAGGATCTGATTTATAACTGCCAATTTTTCTGGTAATTTCAACAAAGCATTGCCAAAGGGTATTACCATGATTATTTGATTAAAGAAAGTTTTTTTAATGGTGAAGTATCATGAAACTTACCACACACCAAAAAACACACACACGCTTGAATGCAACGTGCCCACACCCACACATACCACTCCAAAATGCCCAAGAGCAAGTTTCCCTCCAGACAAACCTTCAGCATTTCTCTGGGGTTTTCTCCATGTTCAGTCTTTACGTCCCTCATCGTTTAGCTTCAAGACCTGTGAAAATGATAGTCCGGTTTAATTTGTAAGTTTACACATTGTGATTTAAGTAAATGTAAAGACTAAAGTGCGATTGTACAAATGCTGTCAATCTGCAATTGTCTGTCAGTGTAAAAGTTTGTATATTGTGTGTTAACACAGTCATTGGAAACTTAGACTTCAAATGCACATATCATAATGGCAGCTGTGTATGCTGGGAATAAGTGGACACAAGAAACAAACAAACAAGAAGTGAATTCAACTAAACTAAAAACAATGTCAGTATTAATAAATGTCTTAGTTTACTATTGTAGTAATTGTAAATATGTGTAACATTATTCATGTAATGATGTAGTGTGCATCATGTGTAAATTATTAGTGCAGTGTGCACGGTATGTTGGCATTGCTGCTTGTGTGATTTCTTTCTTAATTTTTCTCTGTTACAGTGTTGGTGTTAGTGTTATTTTGGAGAATTTTGTGGCAAATCAGCTTCATGAGTACTTGGTCCTGATTTTGTCCCCAAAACATTGAAAATGTTTCCATCATAGGACATCAGTTTTTCATGACAGTAGTGCTATTTCTGGAATGGATCATTTTAATTTTATTCATTGAACAAAATAATATTGAATCAGTGATTTTTCTGATCTATTACTGTACTTAAGAAATCTACTTTTTATATTTATATGGTCCTAATGCAGGGGTTATGTGTTCTACCCTAAGGCAAGCAATTGGATTTCTAATGGTTGTGTTATTTCAGTTTATTAAAATGCTATGGTTATAGTGTTGGATTTCTAATGGATGTGTTAGTTCAGTTGATTAGAATACTGTGGTTATAGTGCAGGGGCATGGGTTCAGTCTTTATGTGTGCCACATTTGTGGCCTGTTAGTTTGGTTGATTAAAGCACAGTGCTGTTAACGCAGGGGTTATATATATATATATATATATATATATATACATTCATTGATTTAGTCCTTGGGGGGGTAGGCCACATGATGTGTGTGTGTGTGGTGTGTGTTGTGTGTGTGTGTGTGTGTGTGTGTGTGTGTGTGTGTGTGTGTGTGTGTGTGTGTGTGTGTGTGTGTGTGTGTGTGTGGTGTGTGTTTGTGTGTGCGTGTGTTGTGCATGCGTGCGTGTGTGCGTGCGTGTTTATCACCAGTCTGGCTGAGTTGATTGAGTCGTGGTTTTGAGATCTGATGTCTCGGAGTTCAAATCCAGCCTGCAACTAAAACTGTTCCAGTTGTTCTGACAGTGTCGGTTTCCTAAGTGTTGTTCTCAACCACCAACCCCCCCCCCCCACCCCCACCCCACCCCACCCCCCCTTTTCAAAACCTTGCCAGGACATATGGTTCATGCAGGCTAAAGACATCTGTTTGGTAATTGCTGGCCGATTTGGGCGAGTGCATATGAATTGTGAGATTGAGATGAATCTCTTTTGAATAACCCCCAACTTACCATACTATATTAGAATTTAGATAGTAATGCTAATTGTGCTAATATCAATGGAAAATAACTGGTAATTTTAAATATGGGGAACATTTTATCAGATTGTGCTATTAATAGTTATAATATATTTGAAAATAAGTAGTAATTGTTTTAATATATGATAAGCAATATTATCAAATCATGCTAATACTAGTAATAGTAATATCATTTGAACACAATAATTATTTTAATATAAGATAATCACTAAAAGTATACTTGTCATGTGTATTTTCTTTTCTTGCTTCAAGCTCTAACATTTCTCTCTGCATTATTTTCTAACGGTTATGACGCCTGCTATATATAGTATACAATGCTAGTTTGTAGTAGTGTTGTATGATGAGCGCTGTGTACTGACGTATCACTATCATTATGACATTGTAACCACACACATATTGTACCTATCATGTATGCATCCCTGGCTTTTGTTTCCTTTGCAGAGTCCACCTGACAACTTGATTGACATAGATGTAGAAACAGAGAGATACAGCCCTAGTGTGAGTACCATTCATTCATTCATTCTTCATTTCCATCGCCTGCTTCTTCTTCTTGTTCTTTTTCTTCTTTCCTTTGTTGTCTCCACAGTCAGGCCACATCTGGCCGGTTATTTTCCAGTTTTTGCCAGCTTCCTTACTTAAAACTTGATGGTAGTGAAGGTCGATTCTGTTTAGGTGGCACCAGACTCGGCGCTGCTTTAACCTGAAGCGAGCTCTGTGGTCAAGCATCGTTGTCATGTGATGTAGATGACCATGCAGACATTTGCGTTATGTTTGTGTGGTACAGGGTCCATGGTTTGGTAGAAGACGCCTACAGCCTGCTGGTCACTTTGATTTAGTCCTGCTAATTGTTCTTTTTAAATTTCATGAGTTTCACACACAAACACATGCACACGCACAAGCACAAGCGCGCATGCTTGTGCGTGTGCACAACATATAGACACACGCGCATGCGCGCACTGCACACACACACACACACACACACGCACACGCACACACACACACACACAAGAGTCTGTCTCTCTCTTTCTCTCTCTCTCTCTCTCTCTCTCTCACACACACACACACACACACACACACACACACACACACACACACACACACACACACACACACACACACACACACATATTATCTGTGGTACACAAAGAAAGTGATATTGCCACCTTTTTTTGCTTTTGATGAAAAAGATGTAATCTAAATAGACACAGTTCAGTTGTGCCATTCATTCATTCATTCTTCTTCATTTTTATTGCCAGCCAATTGTCGTCTTCAAATTTTATGATTTACACTCACACACACGACACACACACAGACACACACACACAGACAACAGACACACACACACACACACAACACCACACACACACACACACACACACACACACACACACACACACACACACAGTACACACAGTGACCACACAGTGACACACACACACACACACACACACACACACACACACACACACACACACACACACACACACACACACACACACACACACAGAGTGAACAGACACAACAACACACACACACACACAACACACACACCACACACACCACCACAACAACAAGTGACACACACACACACACACACACAACACACACACACACACACACACACACCACACACACAACCACACACCACACACACACAGAGTGACACATATAAAAAAGATCCTTTCATTCACTTTTACTGAAAAATGAAGAAATAGAGTGAAATAGTGAGTGCTGTTGTAAGTACCACATATGTTCATTCATTATTCATTAATTCTTTATGATTCATATTCATTGTCATTTTCCTTGCCATGCCTGCTGTGGTCTTGCTTATGAACCATTCATGATGACTGTCACAAGTCTGCGCAATTTACTAACAAAATAAACAGTCTCAGTCTCAGTTTTAGTCTCATTTGTAGGCAAAAACAAAGTGGTAATTAGATATGGCGGGCACAGTGATCTGGTACATAAGCACATTTATGGTAACACCAACAATATTGTACATGTAAATTTTTATAATAGACACCAGTAACACTGTTTTTCTTGAATATTTGTACATTTATTAACATCAGTAACACAAAGTTTGATTACTTTAAATGGAATATTTGTATTATAACACCAATACCATCATGTTCTGATTACTCGAATATATATATATATATTTTTTAATTTTGCACATTATTAATACCAGTTACACAGAATTTAATATTTGTACACATTGGTGTATTACCACCAATAACACAAAGTTTACCAATTGCTTCAAATATTTGAATATTTTGGCTGTACAATTTAATGGACTTAAAATTTGAAATATACTGTGAAATGTAAACTTCAAGTCACAGGCACAGTATCTGAGTCAGCTGCTTGGTAAAAAAAAAGAAAGAAAAAAAAAGAAAGTGCAGTGTTAGAGTGTTATTGACTGTGAAAGGGCCCTTTAAAAATTTTCAGTTTCTGTCACTGTATTTGAAATTTCAAGGCTACAGTCAACTGTTTATTACTGATGTAACACACGTGTACTCCTGATATAACTTCAATGTCATTTTCATGACCATGAACTGATGACGCTGACAAAGTTAGCTCAGAGTTCACAGCAGAACCGCAATGTTTGGGAAAAAACAGAACTTGATTGATGAAACTTTCAAAGTGACTGTTTGGGCGACACTCATTCAAACTGTTCAAATAATGTGTCTGACTAACTGAAAGAAATGGCAGTGTTGTTCAAACCAGTTTGCTAGGGGACAAAACTGCTCACAGTCACTGACAGAAATCACTGTATTTGAATGAAAGAAATGGTTGTACGTGACTGAAAGAAATTGCTGTAGTTAACTAAAAGAAAGTGCCATATTTGACGGAAAGAAATTGCTGTGTTTGACTGAAATATATTGCTGTATTTGACATAAAGAAATTGCTGTATTTGACATAAAAAATTGCTTTCATTTATTGAAAGAAATTGTATGTGACTAAAAGAAATTGCTGTATATGACTGAGCCTAATAATACCAGCTATCGTGCACACTACGTGAAAAGAGTCGGAATGATCTTGGCGTTCTGAGAATGTTACTGATTTGATTATTCTGCCAAGTCATTCAGTTTATCAGTGTCACTTGAAATTTTTTTTTTGTCATGAGTAAAATAACTTTTCAGATGATGAAACAGCTTTACAAAGGGAAAAAAAGCAAATTGCTGATTATTTGAAAATGAGAATTTGAGGAAATAATGTCAAGCACATTAATGAACAGCATGTGCATGCACGGATGTATACACTCACACATGAATGCAAAAATTGGAATGCTTAGGCTGTACCGTTGTTCTAACCTGTGAAGAACTTGTGAAGATGTTTTTGTAAATGCATATGATGTAGTCAAGACAATGGCAGAATGCACTCATTGCTTGCAGAAGTTTACAGTAACCACAGTGGTGGTGTGTGCATGATACAGATTAGAACATGATTGATGGTACTGTCTTGTACACACTGCCATACAGTGTGAATGACACACTGCCCTACAGTTGATAGCATGATGTGTGAGTTTACTAACGACAGACATTTAAAGCAGTAACAGTTCAGGACACAGCAACAAGAGTCTGGAGTTTGCTCAGTAGGGATTGATTGCACATGGACAATTCTGTATGCACTCCACCCAAATCTGTCAGCAATTATCTGCCAGATTGTCTGAGCCTGTGCAAAACTGTGCATTGGCAAGGTCTTGAAATAGGGAGGGAGGGAGAGGGACCAATGGGGGAACCAATGAAACACCAAGCTGATTCCACCAGAATGATGGAAACGTTAAAATGGGCAGTGAATAGGCCACTTTTGAATGTGGTGGACTGGGATTGTACTTTAGGTATCAGATGTTATCAAAGGTACAAGCATGTATGTATATATGCAACATGCACAAATGTGCACACATGCATGTATATCACTATAAGTGTGCGAACTGACATATCACAACAAACTGTGCAGTAACACTAGTTACAGATACTAAGATAGCTGTATAAGCTTACATATTATTGTTTGTGATGCAGCAAGAGGTGAACTTTTTGGTCGAAACTTGT
>JAPXFY010000027.1:17903461-17915961 GCA_030674185.1 Monoplex corrugatus | reverse complement strand
AGAGAGCTTTGTGGTTGTGTTTTGCCCAAGTTGTATTTTTTAAGTTATAATGTTGTTTAGATGTAGGTGAGCAGTGATAATAACACGTAAAAGTGGGCAGGTAATGATAATATTGTTTAAAAGTGGGCAGCTTGTTTTTGCTACAGATACAAGTTTAGGAGTGTGACTTGTTGTGCTTTTTGTAAGTCAAGAGTGTATCCATTTGTTATGATTATTCAAGAGCATGTTGGTTTAAAACATGGTAGAGCCCGTCCCTATGTAGATAACTGTTTCAAAGTCAGATCGACATTTTTCATGAAATTGCTGTTGAGCATGCGCTGTCATGGCTGTGATGTGGCGCAGCATAATGAGCATACTACGTTATACGCATACCAGGCTATTCAAACAAGCAATTAAGTTATTTACCAAAAAAAAAAAGAAAAAAAAGAAAAAAAAAGTGTGCTACATCCTGACAAGCTAAAAACAGGAAAGTCAGTTAATTGCAAAGAAACAGGACACCTCAGTATCTGTTGAGGCCTGGTTGATGCCAGGATGTATCATGAAAGTGTAGACTGCCGCCCTGTAGTGTTAGTGTCATGCAGTCGTAGTCTGAAATGGAAAACCCTAGCATCATCACTACATCCCTGTTTTTCATTGCCCCAGCATTGTGAAACCTTGTCCCAGATTTGGTGACCCCTAGGTCTTGCTCTCATGGTGACCTCAGTTTTGGTGGGTTTAGCAGTGTGTTGGTAAACTGAAATGAGCAGCATTTGTCTGCCTCATCACGCCCCGCTTCACAACCAGCTGTTGTGTCTACACATTCTTCCACTCGTGTGCAGTACAATCGGGACTGCTTGCTGTCATGTTGCCCCCCTGACTCGATCCTTGACCCTGACCTGGTTGAACACTTGAGATCGCTGAAAATCGGCCGAAATCTCCCCCGTCGTCGATCATGTCGTGGTGGAATGCGCAAGAGACGTACGATTCCAGTGGTCACTGATGTACATCAGCGTCATGGCAGCAGTGGTCTGCCTTCTGTTCCTGTCTATGATACCCATCCGTCCCCCAGACCGCTGTGCTCCAACCCTGATAACCTCATTCCTCTCACAGCCGGCAAAAAGAAACTACGCACTGACTCATTGACTCTTGCACTGTTCAATGCTCAGGCCCTCGGTACCAGACACGAGAAGAGATCCGCGATCAACTACTTCATCCATGACCACGTCGTCGATATTTTCGCCGTCAATGAAACCTGGTTTCAGCCTGTCGGGGATGAACCCAAGGAGAGGGATCTTGCTCCTCCCGGTCACCGTACACTCTCGTTCGCTCGCAAAACTGGTCTCGGCGGCGGCATCGCTTTTGTTGTTGCCGAATCCCTCCTGCCCCGAATTACTACCAAGACTGACTTTAAATTCAAGCACTCTACTTTTGAAATTGTCCAGCTCTCCCTCACTCTACCCCACCAGACTTTCCATCTGCTGTTCCTCTACCGTCCACCACCCAGCCCAAAGAACCAGCTTAAAAACCATGTGTTTGTAGAAGAGTTTCTAGACCTCCTTGCCTACTGTAACACCTTGAAAGGCTGTTTCATCATTGCAGGAGACTTTAATTTTCATTATAATGAACCTAACCAGACCCACACTGCTAAACTGATAAGCTCTTTGAACTCCTTTGGCTTGACCCAATCTATCGACACTCCAACCCACGAAAAAGGCAACATCCTCGATTGGGTTGTTCATAGAACTGACCAGTCCTTCATCAAATCCATTGAAATTGATTATACTCTTCCTTCGGATCATGTCTGTATCCTCGGCCAACTTTCAATGACCAAGCCTCCACCCCAAACTACCTATGTCATGGTCAGAAAACTAGTTGATATCAACACCGTCGTCTTCAACGAAGATCTCCTGGCCGCTCTTCAGTCCTGTCCTCCAGCCTCTGCTGATGACCTCAATCGGACTATTAGTGATCTGCTGGACATGCACGCCCCCGCCACCAGACGTAGGGTATCCCAGAGACCACCATCGCCCTGGTTTTCTGCCGTTGGCCCTGATCTTCTTAAGGCCAAGCGTGAACGCCATCGTGCTGAAAGACGGTGGCTGAAGAACAGCATTACTATCAATAAACAGATTTTTCAGGCTGCCAACAAAACTGTCAATGCTATAGTTGACTCTGCTAAGTCTGCCTTTTACAATGCGAAAATTATTGCATGTTCTACATCAAAACAGCTATATTCCGTTACTAATACCCTCCTTGGCAGATCAGATAAATCTCCTCTCCCATCATGCTTTCCCCCTGCCCGTCTAGCACAACATTTTTCAGATTTTTTCATTGATAAAATTAGGTCCATCCGTTCCAGTCTTGACTCCCAGCCCATCTCTCAACCTCCTATTCCCGACCCTCTGTTTCAAGGCACACCACTTATTTCTTTTCAGCCTGCTTCTGAAACTACTATCCGCAATGTAATCCGCCATTCTGACATCAAGACCTGTGAGCTTGATCCTCTTCCAGCATCTATCTTAACACACTGCCTAGATACTTTGCTCCCTCACTTCACAACTGTCATCAACAATTCCCTGTCATGTGGTATCTTTCCCACTTCCTTCAAATCTGCCCTGGTCAGACCTCTTTTAAAGAAACCTAGTCTTGACCCCAATAACCTCAAAAACTATCGACCTGTTTCCAACCTACCTTTCTTATCCAAAGTCCTTGAAAAAATTGTTCTCGCACAGATCTCTGATCATATCACCGCCAACAACCTCTCTTACCCTTATCAGTCGGCTTATCGCACTGGACACAGCCCTGAAACTGCTCTTGTAAAAATTGCAAATGATATTCTGACTGCTCTTGATCAAAATCAAATCTCTCTTCTATCTCTCCTTGATCTCTCGGCTGCATTCGACACCATCGACCATTCTATCATGCTCACACGTCTCCATAAAGTGTTCGGTATCTCTGACATCGCTCTGTCTTGGTTCCAGTCCTACCTCTCCAATCGCACTCAAACAGTCTCTGTCTGTTGTTCATCCTCTGCACCCGCTACCCTCCAGTTTGGTGTGCCCCAAGGCTCTGTTTTAGGTCCCATCCTATTTGTGCTGTACACACAACCCCTCTCTGAAATTATGCGACTTCACTCTATGTCCCATCATAGCTTTTCTGATGACAACCAACTCTATACTTCTGGTTCCCTCCCACAACTGCCCTCTATAATCAGACAAACCCAAGGCTGCATTTCTGATGTTCACTCCTGGATGACTGTAAACAAACTTCAACTCAACCCCATTAAAACTGAACTTAGCCTTATCTCTCCCACCACATTGGCTAAGTGTTCTTCCCTTCCTCTGTCTGTCTCTCTGCTTGGATCTGACATTCCACTATCTTCCACTGTCCGCAATCTTGGAGTCACTCTTGATAACACCCTGTCCTTTGAAAAACAAGTCCAGAATGTTTGCAGATTATGCTATCTTGAGATACGCAGAATTTCTTCTATTCGCAATATCCTCTCTGTCGAAGCCACCAAAACTCTCCTCTGTGCCTTTGTTCTCTCTCGTCTCGACTACTGCAACTCCCTCCTCTCGGGCTGTCCTTTCTCTCTCATTCAAAAGCTTCAAAAAGTTCAAAACAATGCTGCTAGGCTCATCTTCAGAAAATCTCGTTCCTCTCATGTCACTCCTCTTCTCAAATCTCTTCACTGGTTACCTGTTGAAAAGAGAATTCGCTACAAGATTGCTTTGTTATGTTTTAAGTCTCTCAACGGTCTTGCACCCCCTTACATCTCTGACCTCCTCCATCTGTACACCCCCTCTCGTCAACTTCGTTCCTCGGCTGATACTCGTACCTTCCGCATACCATCCTGTCGCACTAAAACCTATGGTCAACGCTCCTTTTCCTATCAGGCCCCTGTAATCTGGAATCAGCTCCCTGTCTCTGTTCGCCACTCTGCAACTCTCACTTCTTTCAAGTCCTCTCTGAAAACCCATCTCTTCCAGTCCCTCTCATGATACTTATAAAGACTCTACCACCTAACTTCCCCAAATCCCCCCTTGTTGTCTTTTGAGCCTTGAATGTCGGCTGGTGTGTGTGTGCGTGTGTGTGTGTGTGTATGTGTGTGTGTGTGTGTGTGTGTGTGTGTGTGTGTGTGTGTGTGTGTGTGTGTGTGTGTGTGTGTGTGTGTGTGTGTGTGTGTTTGGTTGTGTCTGCGTGATACCTGTAAGCGCTTAGGGCTCTTGTTTTCATCAGATTAGGCGCTATATAAATGCTCTTTATTATTATTATTATGAGGGTAACAGGTAATGATACAGGAGTAGTGCAGAGAGAATATGGGGGTGGGGATGGATGGGGGAGCATAGGAAATAATAGAGGGCCAACCATCCCTATCAGATCTGAACCATCTACCATCGACTAACAGTTTAGTTGGTGTCGTTCGGAATGAAATATTGCTGTGAAAGAAAACAACAAATGAACATACTAACAAGCAAACTAACAAATTCCCCATCCCACCCCCAAGAACACACACAACAATGGTATTGATAATAATTACAGTTATGCAGAATTGTTTTGTAAATGTCACTTTACAGTTTACTGTAGTTTCCTGTGTCCAACAAAAGTTCTGATTTGTAGCTAGGTGCTAAAGTTAATTATTCAGAGCATGCAGAAATGTCCGTTTTTGTGGTTCCCCACTGTCAAACGTGATTTCATAGTCTGGATTCTGGGTGCTAGGTTTAAACGGATTACTGCTCCCTCCCTTTCTCCCCATTCCTGTCACTTCTTCAAGTTCTTCAAAGGGCTGACAGGCTTTTCTGTAAGCTTGGGTAATCTACCGGGATGCTCTAGATTGGATAACCCTTTCGTTCTCTTACCATAGCCACCCAGCTCGCGGGAAGCTGGTGAAAGTTGGTGGATAGGATGAGGGAATAAAAGGGTTAAAGTTTTGGGTGCATGTGTTTGTACTTGGTGCTTACCCTTATGTGTGTTTTTTTGTTAGCGTTCCCATTTTTTTATGATATGTGTATATATATAGTATACTCATATATATGTGTTCTTTTCCCAAGATAGTGCAAGACTCAGGTTGCTGCGCACTGTACATACTTTGTGGCTGTGCAATACTGGGTGTTGTTATGTTATCATAATCCACCGAACACTGATATGTGGCCCTTATCCACCTCATGGTCCTGTTGTAGGACACATAGTATCACCATCCTATCCTGATAGTTATCATCATCCTTTGATCTGGGATTGCATATTTGTCCAGGCAAGTCTGGCCTAGTTTGCAGCAAAGCCTTCTTATCTGAAGACCATCCCCTGCCACCCACCGGGTGTGGGATGATAGCCCCACCACTAAATTGGAGACCTGTAGCATTACCCAGTACAGTATCAGTGTGACATGTTTAGTGTGTAATGGAGACTGTTCCGCTGGAATTAAAGACTGCTTGTACCTGTAACAGTAATTTCTTTGGTTACAAGATAAGCAGAAACATTTTTGTGACTGTTCTTCTTCTTTTCTTTCTTGCGGTGTAGATCTATATGGTCAGGCCACATTTGGTGATGAATTTTGCTTGATGAAAGATAACTCAACAGTAGGCAGAAATTCTGAGTGTCAAAAAGTACTTAATAAAAACTGTTAAAATGTCTGAGTGTGTATGCAGATTAACATGAGCATTCTTAAATGCTCTTGTGCAGGGTTGGTGCCACATGATCATGTACTCACACACACACACTTGCTCACACAATAACACATTGACGTACAGTGTGACACATGTTGAATCACACACACACCACGCACGCACACGCACGCACGCACGCACACCACGCACGCACCACACACACACACACACACACACGGGTGGTCCACACACAACAGACACACACACACAGTCACACAACACACATTCACACACACACAGTCATGAATCACACCACAGTCACAACAGCACAGTCACACCACACACGTCACAACAGCACAGTCACACACACACACACACACACACACACCACACACACACACGCGTCACAGTCACACACACACACAGCACCACACAGTCACAACACACAGTCACACACACACACACACACACAGTCACACACACACACACACACAACACACACACACACACACACACAACACACACACACACCACACACACACACACACACCCACCCACACACCACCACTCACTACACACACACACACACACCACACACTACACACACACACACACACACTCACACACACATCACACACATCACACCACACACCACACTCACTCACTCACACATACACACACACACACACACACTCCACACACACACACACACACACACACACACACACACACACACACACACACACACACACACACACACACACACACACACTCACACACTCACACACACACACACCACAACACACACACACACACACACACACACTACACACACACACACACACACCACACACACACACACACACACACACACACACCACTCACCCACCACGCACGCACACGCACGCACAGCACCACCCCACACACACACACACACCACACACACACACACACACACACACACCACACACACACATACACACACACACACACACATACACACGCACATACACTCACACACACACACACACACACACACACACACACACACACACCACACACACACACACACACACACACACACACACACACCACACACACACTGAAGTTGTTATTCTGATCTCCCGTCATGGGCAGGAAGGGGACTTGATTTGGAGGAGTGTTAAGGGGCCACCCCATTTCCCCATCTTGTTTTCACGGGACCCGCTGCCCGGAATAACCCTACTAAATCCTATTACAGCCATCTACCCCGCTAAAACCCAGTCAAACTACCCAGCCACGGTTGAGGCATTCACAGTCACAAGCCAGTCACCAACCCATTTTTTTTTTTCTTTTTTTTGTGCTCAACTCCACTTCCTCTACTACCTCGAAAACCATCCACCCTAAATCCCTGTATTATCCCTCCCTCCCCCACTACCCACCACCGTCTACTCCTTACACTAGGCCACAGGTGCGGGCAGGAACTTATTCAGTGACAGTTCACAGTGGCTGAGCAAATATATCTTGGGAGTGAAGGGTGCAGAGTAGTACCTGTAATGAAGGGGTGCGCTTAGGTTGAAAGGGTCTTATAAAGCAAGAAGAAAAAAAAGGTGGTGACAGTGACAGTCTACACTCCTCACTTCGGGTTAAACAAAAAACAAACAAAAAAAAAAAAAAAAGAAAAGAAAAAGAATTGCCTTCCTTTTCTGATTTGACACAAAAGCTTGTTTGGTGTTTGGAGTTAAAGAGGGATTCATCACTTTCAAGAAAGAAAAAAAAAAAAAGAAAAAAAATCCATTGTGCTTTCCACCTAAATCTGTCTCTAATTATTAATGGTTGTGACCATAACTTTTTTTTTTGCACCTGTCTTGTCGGGTTGTATTAAATAAGTGTTCCGATTCTTTTTTTTGTGTGTGTGTGTGTGTGTTGTTCTGGTTCCTTTTTTCCGTGTGTTTATGTAATTCTTATTTATGTATGGCTGGTCAGACAATTTTTACTCGTGTATTCATCTGTACATGTTTATTGATGTGTATGTTGTGATGTAATATTATATATATATAATGACATTTTTTACACTTTGTGTATTGTAAAAATGTAAAGCACGGTAAGGCCAAGTTAGTTTGGAGAATAGGGCTCTACCAGACTGTTGTTATTATTATCATATTATTATTATTAGTAGTAGTAGTAGTAATACTAATAGTATTATTGTCATCATCATCATCATCATAATCATATTAGTATCATCATAATCATTATTAGTATCATAATTATTATTATTAGTATAATCTGGCAGACTCCTTGAGCCTATGCAAAACCCTTTGCACTGACAAAGTTTTGAAATGGAGAAGGGAAGGGAAGAGAACTGACAGGTTATGAAGCACAGAGCTGACATCACCAGAACGAATGGAATGTTCAGATGGTCAGCTAACAGACCAGTTTGTAATATAGCTGGGATTGAAATCAAGACATCAGATTTTGAGTCCATGTGTTTGTGAAACAGAACCAGCCCGTCTGTGTAGACTGATTACCCACCTGAAGATAGAACCCATGACTACTGTATTAATCTATCATTCCATGGTGGCGTAACTGAGTTAATGGGCTGCTGAAAGTATTTGTGTGTATTTTGTGCTCATGTATATTAATATTACTGTAATTGAAGTGATAATGACAATTGACATGGATGGTCTTCTGTATATTATATGAAGCAGCCATTCATAACCTGAGGCTTTAAAGAACTAACACAGACAACTTCCATATTGGTGGAATTTTGTTGCAGTTTACAGTATCATGATACGTGCACACTTTTCACAGGTGTGGTTTGTTTTCTTTCATTCCCCTCCCCCCGCCCCCTCCCAAGATCCTATGATCATACTTATCATAATGATGATCCTATGATGATAATTATCATAATGATTTGTGTTACTTCATAAAATATGTAGCTTGTTTCAAATACAGCCGTATTCTTCTGTAAAATCTTGTCAACACTTATCAATTCACAAAATTTTCAGCTTTGCGATATGTTTTGTATTTTTCATGGTCTAACTGTTAAGGGTTTAATCCAGTATGTTGTATCATTATTTTTTTTTTACCTTGTAACTCTTAAGGATATAATCCATATAAAACTTTATGGTTAGACAGTTTACTAGAGGTATCATTTTCAGATTTTTTTCCCAGGTGAACAGTTGTAAACTTGCATGAGTGATTTGGGAAAAACAATTCATGATGAAGTCTATTTCAAACATGTTGCAATAACTTAAGGAAAATGTGTAAAGTTATTTTCAGTTGTGACAGAAATGGCACTCCAAACCTGGAAGTACTCCAAACCTGAAGTAATGGGAAAGTTCAGTAACGAGGAAAGTCAAAAGAATAATAATTATGCTTAGAAAATATTTTCTAAATAGTTAGTGCAAAATTTTCTTGTGGTGAAATCTTGAATAGAATCTTGCAGGAAGTTTTTGACAGCGTTTTGCAGAGTTTTTCTGTGGCAGAAGTTAAAACAGAACCTCGGTGGGAGTTGCTGACAGTGTGTGTGTTTTTGGACTGTTCTCATGCTTTCAGACTTGGGAGATCTCTCCTTTCCATGCTGAACTCCCTGTTTTCCCTATACAGTGTTGGCCCCACATGGAATCTTTTCACTCCCCGCCTGTTTATTTTCCTCTCTCTTTTCCCTGCCTACCTGCCTTGGGAGGCCACTAGCTGGCTGTACCATAGATACAAATAGTAACACAGACTGGCAACTCAGCAAACTTTCCACCTGTATTGACTCCCAGCGTCATAGTCCTTCATGATTTGTCAGATTAACGCTTTTGTTCTCCATATAACATTTAGATTTCTTCTTTCCTTTGCTGTCTACATAGTTAGGCTAGATATGGTGATGAATGTGTCAAATTTTCTTTTATTTCCTACCAGCAGTAATGGACCTTTGTGGTTATCAGAACATTGAGACAGATTCAGGAGTGTTGCTTGTGTATAATTTTGTATGTATCACATGTATGTTGTGATATTTTGCTTTTATAACCTTGAGTATTTGTTTGAGAATGGGAGTTTTATCTCAGGCGTCTTTTGCTTTCTATTTCAATCTAGGACTTTTAAAAAAAAAAAAGTAAACTTGGGTATTACCTGTAATTATGTGTAAGGTGAGTGCATGTTAGTAATATGTTCTGTTTTCCTTATATTGTATTAATCAAAATTGGCCACAAAAGCTGAATTCAAGATATTGAGATGGCGACTTTTTCATGTTTTTTTTTTTAGCTTGGTATGCTCATGAGACCCATGACATATTGAGGTGATTATGCAAACCCCTTGGTAAGGTAATGATATCACAATTGGACACAGCTAGTTGCCAATCTCTCTAGTCATGTCTCTGGCTCTGTGTGTTGTGTGTGTGTGTGTGTGTGTGTGTGTGTGTGTGTGTGTGTGTGTGTGTGTGTGTGTGTGTGTGTGTGTGTGTGTGCTCTCATGTGTGTGTGTATGGTGTGTGAGAGAGAGTGTGTGTGTGTGTGTGTGTGTGTGTGTGGGAGAGAGAGAGAGAGAGCAAGAGAGAGGAGAGAGAGAGAGAGAGAGAGAGAGAGAGAGAAGAGAGAGAGAGAGAGGTGTGTGTTTGTGTGTGGAGACCACTCTTTCAGAACCCTTCACTCCCTCTCTCAATGTAAAAACCGGCTGTGCTGGAAGTCCAACCTTTTTCTCTTTTGGCATTGTAGGTGTTGTTATTATGGTGGTGGTTGTGCTGGTGGTTGTATTATTGTCAGTATTGCCAACTGGATTTCTTAAACTTAAATACTCTGTGTGTGTGTGTGTGTTTGTGTGTGTTGTGTTGTGTGTGTGTGTGTGTGTGTGTGTGTGTGTGTGTGTGTGTGTGTGTGTGTGTGTGTGTGTGAGAGAGAGAGAGAGAGAGAGAGAGAACGTGAGAGAGAGAGGAACATAGAGAGAGAGAGAGAAAACGTGAGAATGAGAGAGAGAAAGAGAGAGAGAGAGAGAGGAGAGAGAGAGAGAGAAATATTTTTTGTTCTCAGTTTCACCTGTACTTGTTGCATGTTTGTAAATTCTCTCCTGTCAGTGTTACCAAGAGGTACCTCAGTTTTAAGGTTTAGGATTCAGATCTGGGTATTGCCATACCATGGGAATTTCTTGTATATTTAAAAGGTGTTTTTGTGTTAGTACTTCAGCTATAAAAGTAAAGTGGCATCGTAGATTATGAAAGCCCTTAAGTTACCCTGAGATCAGTTTTTGTCAGCGTTATTACAAGGGAGTTTTTGCTATGGACTTTTTACGATAGAGAAAACGCGGGGAAAAGAAATTGTTGAAGTTTGGATTGTGCAAACACGCACACCAACTCTCTCTCTCTCTCTGTGGATTGTGCAAACACACACACCAACTCTCTCTCTCTCTCTTTCATATATGCGCGCGCGTGCGCACACACACACACACACACACACACACACCACACACACACACACACACACACATGTGCATATGTTATATATAATACACACTCAGCAAGCACACACACAGAGTCTGTCTCAAAGAATTCCTTTTTTATGTTTTATGTGACAATTCATCTTGGATTTTACTATGTGCTTTCAGTACATCTTGGTTATCATCTTTCAGTTTCACCCAAATGGGGGTAAGGGCCTTTTCTTGAATATATGGGCGATTCTTGAATATATGGGCGATGACCGTTTCTTGATTAAATTCTCTATCTACTTTTATATGCATGTACCTCTCTCTCTCTGTCTCTGTCTCTCTGTCTTTCTGTCTCTGTCTTTGTGTCTTGTCTGGCTTTGTATGTCTGTCTGTCTCCAAATTTGAATCAAGTTTGTTCTTATAGATCTTCTTTTTCTGTTTGCTTCCTCTGTACCACCAGTATTAATCACTTTGTTAGCAATCCCTACTCTCTCTGTCTCTGTCTGTCTGTCTGGCTAGCTGGTTGGCTGTCTGTCTGTCTGACTGTCTCTCTCTCTCTTTCTCTTTTTTTCTCCGTCGAAATTTTGATCCAGGTTTTTTGTTTAGAGAGAGAGAACGTGAGAATGAGAGAGAGAGAGAGAGAGAGAGAGAGAGAGAGAGAGAGAGAGAGAGAGAGAGAGAGAGAGAGAGAGAGAGAAATACTTTTTGTTCTCAATTTCACCTGTACTTGTTGCATGTTTGTAAATTCTTCTTTTCTGTTTGTTTTTCGTTAACCACTGTGCACATGTTCAATAAATTACTACGGTCAGTTGCTGTGAACTTGATAGAAACTTTTTACAACTACTTAAAAAGAAACCTCTCAGATTCACTTTATATGTAAATTGGGGGAAACTTAAGAACAGGAAAAAGCCGTAGATATGGTATGCTTTAGCATTCTTGAAAGGCTTGGAGAGTGTCTGCAGAAGTTAGGCATTTTGTGAACATGCCAAGAGCTAAATGTGGTTATCTGCTCTTTGTTTTGGTGGTATTTTTGTTTTTAATCTTTTAATCTTTTTTGGCTAGTCATTAAGTAAATGGTTGACAGGTGCAGTAGTGAAGTGGGGAAGATGACGGACTTTTAGTTGGATTATGAGATAGACTGTCTTTTACTGTGATCATATACACATGTTCTTTCTTTGTGTCTTTCGTCTTTATGGAATTTTCACCATTCTCCCTGTCTCTCATCTATCTCTTGTCTCTCTCTTCTCTCTCTCTCTCTCTCTCTCTCTCTCTCTCTCTCTCTCTCTCTCTCTCTCTCAGTCTCTGTCTGTCTTCTCTCACAAACACACACACTCTCTCTTTTCATGTGTTCACACACGCATGCACGCACGCACACACACTTTTACATACGTAGACATTCTCTCTGTCTCTTTTTTTCTTTCTTTCTTTTTTTTCTTTCACTCTCTCTTTCACTCTTGCACACAAAAGCCTCCTCCCCACTTCCCCACACATACAGTCACTGAGTCTGTTTGGCGTGTGAGTGACAGATACCACACC
>JAPXFY010000027.1:17858461-17895961 GCA_030674185.1 Monoplex corrugatus | reverse complement strand
AAGAACATGAAAATATAAAATCACAGCTGAGAACGATGGGGTGTGACTACAGAGTGGTTAGGACACTGATTTTGCCAGTTGGAAGGTCTGGTGTGGAACCTGCATGGGTACCGACGGGTAGGTAAAAAAGTGGAGATTTTTCTGATCTCTTGGATTGTACCCCCTTTATGTGTATGTGCCCACAGGACCTGAGATATACCCGTTTAACATCTTGGAAACCGTGTTCTGTTCTGTTCTGTTTGGTTTAAAGTCCTACCACTCTCAGAGTATATGAGGACTAGTTATAAGAATGTTGCACAAAGAAGCCTTAAGATTCTTGAGTTGCTTTGTGCGATACCGATGCTGTCGTGTGGAGAGTTTAGTGGCTTTTAATTCCCATCATGCGTCGCGTATGCGCTTATGACTCCCATCGCGTGTACGCTTATAACACCGCTTATAACTCCCATCATGCACCGCCTTATTATCTTAAGGATTGCGCCGTGATCATTCTGGATCTTCTCCACCTCATGGCACCTGTGACGTTAATGCATATATGGAATTCATTCCGAGCGCGGAGACGTCATCTTCGCGTATACATGAAAACAGTTTGTATTGCCTCAGTCTTTTGTGGTTGGGGAGGGGAAAGGAAAACCCAGCCATTCACATAAAAGCTCCTGCGTAAATTCCAGCACACGTAGGACTTGCATACCATCGGGGTGGGAGTAGATTGGTGTTTGTAAAAAATGGGGCTGAAAAAACTTTACTGACAGAGGGTAATGGCATCAGGCCAATAACACCGCATCCAGGGCATCCCATTAGTCAGCTGTGTGGTTAATTAAGCTGAATTGTGTGAAGAAAAGATGATGCAGAAGAAACAAAGACTCCTGGAAGAATCGTTTTGTGATACACAGTTTGACTGAGACAGAGTAGCTAGCTGGAACAGAGATGTACCAACCTTATATTATTGTCATATCAAATATCACTGCACACAGTCTGCTCTCTTTGATCAGTAAATTTGATACCCCCCCACCTCTTGTGTGTATCTATCATTCTGTTTGGTGTGTGTGTGTGTGTGTGTGTGTGTGGTGTTGTGTGTTGTTGTGGTGTGTGTGTGTGTGTGTGTGTGTGTGGTGTTGTGTCTGTCTCTGTCTCTGTCTCTGTCTGCCTGCTGCCTGTCTGTCTGTCAGTCTTCTGTCTGTCTCTCTCTGTGCATACGTGCGTGCGTGCGCGTGTTAGGGAAGATGAAAACTGTTTCAATCAGAATCTGGTTGATGTCAGGTTTAAAGGTATTTTTCCACGTATATATTGTAGGTTAGTGATTGGTAAGTTTGCATTCTGATTTGGTGATGTAGCAGTCTTATTATTGTCTGATTTGGTGATGTAGCAGGCTTATTATTGTCTGATTTGGTGATGTAGCAGGCTTATTATTGTCTGATTTGGTGATGTAGCAGGCTTATTATTGTCTGATTTGGTGATGTAGCAGGCTTATTATTGTCTGATTTGGTGGTGTAGCAGGCTTATTAATGTCTGATTTGGTGATGTAGCAGTCGTATTATTGTCTGATTTGGTGATGTAGCAGGCTTTGTATTGTCTGATTGGTGATGTAGCAAGCTTATTATTGTCTGATTTGGTGATGTAGCAAGCTTATTATTGTCTGATTTGGTGATGTAGCAAGCTTATTATTGTCTGATTTGGTGGTGTAGCAAGCTTATTATTGTCTGATTTGGTGATGTAGCAAGCTTATTATTGTTTGATTTGGTGATGTAGCAGGCTTATTATTGTTTGATTTGGTGATGTAGCAAGCTTATTATTGTCTGATTTGGTGATGTAGCAAGCTTCTTATTCTCTGATTTGGTGATGTAGCAAGCTTATTATTGTCTGATTGGTGATGTATCAAGCTTATTATTGTCTGATTTGGTGATGTAGCAAGCTTATTATTGTCTGATTGGTGATGTAGCAAGCTTATCATTCTCTGATTTGGTGATGTAGCAAGCTTATTATTCTCTGGTTTGGTGATGTAGCAGGCTTACTATCAATCTTACGTGTACAGTCAGTACTTTGTGTTGTGTAAAAGAGAAGGGAAAAGACGTGGCCACAGTAGCAGCCAACTGACGAAGAAACCGGAAGGAGGGGGAACACTGTGCGCACCAGACGATACAAGCAAGGCAGGGGGGGGGGGGGGGGGCGGGGGGAAAAACAGATGTGCAGCGACTCTCATCAAAGACCGTGGTTCTTTGGAGTCTTAGAGACGGGTAGGTGGAGGAGAAAAAGAATATTTGTGAAAATAACGAAGGAGATGGATGGGGGTGGGGGTTGGTGTATTAGAGGGCTAGAGGTACTCAGGTAGAATGGGAGGAAAAAGTTGACGAAGCCATTGGAATAGATGGGGAAAAGGACGAGCAGGATTGATCAGACAAGACGCACGAGAGAGAGAGAGGGAGGGGGAAAGAGAGAGAGAGAGAGGGAGAGAGGGGGAAGGAAGGAGGTAGAGAGAGAGAGAGAGAGAGAGGAGAGACAAGAGAGAGAAGGGAGGGGAGAGAGAGAGGAGAGGAGAGACAAGAGGAGAGAGAGAGAGGGGGAGAGAGAGAGAGGGAGAGAGAGAGAGGGAGAGAGAGGTGTGTGTGTAGAGGAGAGGAGAGACAGAGAGAGAGAGAGGGGGGAGAGAGAGAGAGAGAGAGAGAGAGAGAGTGTGAGTGTGGTGTGGTATGTGTGTGTGTGGGTGTGTGGTGTGTGTGTGTGTGTGTGTGTGAGTAAGATGAGTTAGGAACAAGGGGCAATTAACGTTGGGTTGCATCTTCCAGTGATTTACCCGTTGTGAAAGGAAAGAAGCTCCTACCTTTGCTGTTCTGCTCTTAGCTTCCCCAGGCGAGCTCTTTCGGTCCTACACCGTAGCCACCGCTTCCTGAAGTAGTTTTTAACCCTTTTGGTCCTACACCCTAGCCACCAGCTTCCTGAAGTAGTTTTAACCCTTTGGTCCTACACCCTGGCCACCAGCTTCCTGAAGTAGTTTTTAACCCTTTTGGTCCTACACCCTAGCCACCAGCTTCCTGAAGTAGTTTTTAACCCTTTTGGTCCTACACCCTAGCCACCAGCTTCCTGAAGTAGTTTTTAACCCTTTTGGTCCTACACCCTAGCCACCAGCTTCCTGAAGTAGTTTTTAACCCTTTGGTCCTACACCCTAGCCACCAGCTTCCTGAAGTAGTTTTTAACCCTTTTGGTCCTACACCCTAGCCACCAGCTTCCTGAAGTAGTTTTTAACCCTTTTGGTCCTACACCCTGGCCACCAGCTTCCTGAAGTAGTTTTTAACCCTTTTGGTCCTACACCCTAGCCACCAGCTTCCTGAAGTAGTTTTTAACCCTTTTGGTCCTACACCCTAGCCACCAGCTTCCTGAAGTAGTTTTTAACCCTTTTGGTCCTACACCCTAGCCACCAGCTTCCTGAAGTAGTTTTTAACCCTTTTGGTCCTACACCCTAGCCACCAGCTTCCTGATGTAGTTTTTAACCCTTTTGGTCCTACACCCTAGCCACAGCTTCCTGAAGTAGTTTTTAACCCTTTTGGTCCTACACCATAGCCACCAGCTCCCTGAATTAGTTAACCTTTTGGCCCTACACCCTAGCCACCGGCTTCCTTAGTTTTTAACCTTTGTGTGCTACACCCTGGCCACCAGCTTCCTGAAGTAGTTTTAACCCTTTCCGTCCTACACCGTAGCCACCAGCTTCCTGAAGTAGTTTTTAACCTTTTGGTCCTTCACCCTAACCACCAGCTTCCTGAAGTAGTTTTTAACCCTTTTGGTCCTTCACCCTAACCACCAGCTTCCTGATGTAGTTTTTAACCCTTTTGGCCCTACACCCTAGCCACCACTTCCTGATGTAGTTTTTAACCCTGTTTATCCTACACTCTAGCCACCAGCTTCCTGAAGTAGTTTTTAACCCTTCTGGTCATACACCTTAGTCACCAGTTTCCTGAAGTAGTTTTTAACCCTTTGTATCCTACAACCTAGCCACCAGCTTCCTGGAGTAGTTTTTAACCCTTTCGGTCCTACACTCTAGCCACCAGCTTCCTGAAGTTTTAACCCTTTCGGTCCTACAATTCAGCCCGAAGTAGTTTACAATCACAATACAAACAAAACCATCAATACAACACACAGTTTCCCCTGCCTATCAGCATGATTAAAATGATGTCAATTGTACTCCTCCAGTCTATCGTCCACTTCCGAGAAAAAAATAATAGAAGTAAATAGCTGAACAATGAATAATGAATAAGAAATAACAGCAGTAAACACTCACAGAGACACGCAGACACACACACACACACACACGCACGCACGCACGCACGCACGCACGCACGCACGCATACACACACACACACACACCACACACACACACACAGAGAGAGAGAGAGAGAGAGAGAGAGAGAGAGAGAGAGAGAGAGAGAGAGAGAGAGAGAGAGAGAGAGAGAGAGAGAGACGAGTGTCTCGATGCAGAAAACAGTACAGTGGATCTGGCAGGTAAAACAAACAACAACAAAAACGAAACGAAACAAAACGAAAACAGAAAATATACCTACACGCACACATCGAGTCACACAGACACGAAAGAAAACAAAACAAAATGGAAACAGACACCACAGCAAATTTAGACATTATATTATATATATATATTATATTAATAGTATATATATATATATATTATATATATATATATAATATAAACAACACACAACAAACCATTCACAAAGACACACGCACACACACAATGACAACTTTCACCGCTCTCCAGCTATCTTCCATTTCTTTACATTTCCTTTATCTCCAGTTCAAGAAAAGCTCAAGCACTTTGTGTTTCACGCTGTTGGAGTCTGTGCAGTGTTATTTTTGAGGTTGTATCAATGTCTGTCTAATTGATGATGGCTCTTGTTTTTCCTTTTCTAGCAGATTTTCGGCCTGAAAACAACAGCGAACAACAACACGAAATTAGAGTCAGAACGCGTGTTAACTGGCCTTTGTCGAATGTAAACATAAGATCAGAAACGAAAAAACACCAAATACAAAAATTAGGAGAAAAAAGACTGAAACTTCTGTTGACCGAAAATTCGCGCCTGTCTTGTCTGGTTGTATTGAATACGCGTTCTGATTCTATTTTCTTTTTTCTTTTTTTTTTTTTTTCCTTCTGGTTCTTCGTTTGTTTGAACGTGGGCAGTCGGACTTGTTTTTAGATTTTCGCCCTCTTGCTCTGGCTCTTTTTGAGTAAGAGGGTCAGTGGTAAGATGACTTGCATGTTACTTTTGATGTGAAATATGGTGTAGGATCAGTTTAAACGTTTGGATTGATTAGACTTTAGATGAGTGTTGGGTCAGTTTGAGTAGTGAGTAGGCTTTAGATGAGTTCCTCGGTACACAGCTTAGAATTTTAAACAGAAAATTTGACATTTGTACATGATAATTTCTGGTTGTTGTGACTGGAATTATAAACTGCACCCAGTCACAGTTTTGTTCATTTAGAATTTACGTTTGGATTGGGTTGGTTTGTTATTCAAAAAACAAAACAAAAAACAACAGCAACACAACAAAACAAAAAAAAAAAACAGCAACAAAACAAAAACAAACAAAAACAAACAAAAAACACAGCAACAACAACAAAACAAAACAAAAAACAAACCATAAAAACAACAATAAACAAATAAACAAACAAAAAACAACAGCAACAACAACAAAAACAAAACAAAAAAAAAAAAAACAACAGCAACAACAACAAAAACAAACAAAACAAAGCAACAACAACAAAAAACAAAACAAAAAACAACAGCAACAACAAAAAACAAAACAAAAAACAACAGCAACAAAAAAAAAAAAACTAAAAACAACAAAAACAACCAAATAAATCACTGCAATATCTAAAAGCAAAAAACAAACAAAAAACAAAACAAAAACAACAGCAACAACAACAAAAAACAAAACAAAAAACAACAGCAACAACAACAAAAAACAAAACAAAAAACAACAGCAACAACAACAAAAAACAAAACAAAAAACAACAGCAACAACAACAAAAAACAAAAACAAAAAACAAAACAAAAAACAACAGCAAGAACAACAAAAAACAAAAAAAACAAAACAAAACAAAACAAAAGACCTTTCCAGTGCGTAGAGCTTATGTGCAGGTACAAAGCTTATGTTATGATCATTTTGGATCTTCTTCATCACTCCATCATATTGCATCAGTAGCATACGTGCGTATGGAATTTGTTTCGACCGCCATCTTGGGAAAATGAAACTAATCTGACTTGGTTGAGATTTATCTGTAGAAAGCCAGGAATCATAGCGACACCTGCGTAGATTTGTATTGTATGCAGTCTGAAACAAGCACGCCCACCCCCCCCCCCTCTCTCTCTCTCTCTCACACACACACACACACACACACACACACACACACCACACACACACACACACACACACACACACACACACACGCGCACACACAGAGCTCAACCTGAGTTAGATTTCTTTGCCGTCTGAAACAAGCGCGCCCTCACACACACTCACACACATACACACACACACTTACACATACATACACACACACACACACACACACACACACACACCACACACACACACACACACACACACGCACGCACGCACGCACGCACGCACGCACGCACGCACGCACGCACCACACACACACACACACAACACAGCTCAACCTGAGTCAGATCTCCCCATCTTTTAAAAACAGTTGTTTGAGCGAAATCGTGATTGCGAAACCGACAAACACACGCTCACGTACCCACCCAACCAGACACACAGAAGGAAAGTTGTGCCAAAATAAATAACATGGGATAATCTAAATGCAACCTCTCTCTGTCTATCTGTCTGCTTCTGTCTGTCTGTCTGTCTGTCTGTCTGTCTGTCTGTCTTCTCTCTTGTCTTTCTCTGTCTGTCTCGTTTCTCTCTCTGTCATCTCTGTCTCTCATCTGTCTCTTCTTTCGTCTTCTTTTTTCATCTCTCTCTCTTCATCTCTCTCTCTCTCGCTTCTCTGTCTCTCTCATGCTGTCTTGTCTGTCTGTCTCTCTCTCTCTCTCTCTCGCTTCTCTTTCTCTCGTCTCGTCTGTCTCTCTCTGCCTGTCTCTCTCTGCTGTCTCTCTCCCTCTCTTCACACTCACACACACACAGGTATATTTATATGTATACACACACACACACACACACACACACCATAACAATACAATACAATACATATAACTATACAATGTATATATATATGTGTGTGTGTGTGTGTGTGTAAATATATATATATGTATGTATACATTTGTATATATATAATATAACACACACACATACAGAGAGTACAGAGAGAGAGAGAGATGTGTGATGTGTGTGTGTGTGTGTGTGTGTGTGTGTGTGTGAGTGAGAGAGAGAGAGAGAGAGAGAGAGAGAGGAGAGAGAGAGAGAGAGAGAGAGAGAGAGAGAGGTCGTGTCAGTGTTTATAGCTGGGCATAATCGTGAAGGCTTGGCGATGGACCCGCAGCCCGGCGTGGTCGATAAGAAAGGACAGAGAAGGCATGAAAGACCGAGATATGGAGGGAATCACTTTCAGCCTGTCCTGCCGTTTTGTGCAGAATGGAGTCCAGGTCACGGTGACAAATTCTCCTGACATGCCATTAACCTAGCGCCCTGCTCAACCCCATCTCTTTTAGTGTGGTGGAGATTGTGTGGAGATACCTTCATTATCATTATTGTTTTTAAAGCCCAGCCGACCGTGCAGAGCCGTATCAGGGCTGTAACTATCTTAGCGCCTCTGAACCTGGAAAAAAAGGAAAAGAAAATTAGGTACATGTAACTCTGCATTTGCGCACGTAATCTAAAGATATGCCCCTGGCGTTGATCACTCCATCCACCTTATCATCAGGCGGTTTAAAAAAGCAAACCTGAATACAAAATAATATATAAATGTAGCTGAGTACACTAAAACTTACGTAAAAATTGGCCCAAATTACTGAAAATCGCTTCTGTACATTACATTTCCTGCGAGCAAAAAAAAAAAAAAAAAAAGTACTTGAAGTGATTACACGTACAGGTGAAAGAGCAAGCAAGGCGGAATATGATAGGAAGAGACAACAGAAAGCAAAGGAACAAGGAGAAACAAAGTGTGTAACAAACAAGAGGAAATTTCTGGCACAGAATATCCAGTAGGTGGGGGTACGGTACTATTTATACTGAAAGAGCCCCCGATAGGTGTAGAAATAAAGTTGGATCTTTGCAGTTTGACTGTATGAGTACGGCTCTTGCTTGAGGACTATGCTGTGCGCGACCTCCATTTCACTGAGCTGGGATTGTGGTACCTGATCATGTTGAGGGCCGGAGAAGGTAATGCAGCGAAGAAGAGGAGCGATGGACACTGCCCTCGGAATGCTTTCCTGTGGAAAAAAATGTGTGTTTGCGTGTGGACTCCTCACAGTTATTATGGGTACCTTGATACCCTGTCAGGGTTGGGGAAGCTAGTGACAGAAGGTTGGCACTGCCATGACAGTGCTGGTCCCGTGAAAAGTTGACGTCTCTTCCACCTCTCGCCCCTTCCACCTCAGGGTTGTGGGACAACATTTAGCTTTACCCGTGTGGATCCGCCACCCTCCTCTGTGTGTGTGTGTGTGTGTGTGTGTGTGTGTGTGTGTGTGTGTGTGTGTGTGTGTGTGTGTGTGTGTGTGTGTGTGTGTGTGTGTGTGTGTGTCTCGGCATGTTCTTTAGAACTACAAAGCCTGCATGGCGGACAAACACGATACGAGGGTCTGCATCCCAAAGAAGCCCATCCAGGCCCGGGTCCTGGCAACAGCCTAAAACTGTGATCCCACCTCCCTTTCTCCCATTTCCACCCACCCACTCCCGCCCTCCTCCTCCAGACGGCCTTGAAGCTGGCATGTGCATTTAATGACAGTCACAACAGCCGGGTTCTGGCAATCAATGCGCGTGCTCCTTTTGCAGGTAATCGTCTGCAGGCGTTAGACTTGAAAGTCCCACGGATAACTAACAGCCTCCCACCCTTAACCCTTGCTGCTGGAGACGGGCTTAAAGACCCAGCATCCCATCCGGCGGATCGGCGTAGCGGGCCCCAGTAGCTCAGTTGGTTTGAGCTTCGGATTCGCATGCTAATGGTTGTGGATTCGAATCCCGGGGTGTGCTACATTAAACCTGGCCTTCTCACTGTCCCATCTTAACATCATTGTTGTTCTGGTGGTGTCAGTATAGAATTAGATAAGTCCCCCTTCCACCACTTCCCTGGGATGGTTATACCCATCAGCCATATCACCTGAGGTGGGTGTCGACGTATAAACTGAACCTAATCAAAAAACCAAATTAAGTAAGGGGCGCTGGTAGGCAGCGTGAGGGGAACGAAAGGGTTAACACTAGTTAGGTCTGCGCGCGCTGGGGTGATCGTCTGGTAGATTGGAAACAGCCGTCCTTACTCAACACTTAGGTCTGCAGGAGTTGAAGAAGGTGAAGAAGATAATGCCACGTAATGATTATGCTATCCACTTCAACCGTGTTGGCGTTTCGTTCACTTTGAACTTTTAAGTTTTAAAAGAAATGTTTTGAAAACACGTAACGGAAAATGTTTTAAAAAAAATATTGTACGGACTTGCATAGTGGCTGAGGACAGAGAGGGTGGAAGATGTGCTTGCGGCAACAAGAGACAGATGCACATGGAGGGCCATGATCGCCAACGCCATGTGGCAGGCACTTGATGATGATGATGATGATGGATGATGATGATGATGATGATGATGATGAACAGAAAGTGTGTCGATTCAGTAAGTGTATGACATTGTAAGATCTGTATGAATACCACCACGGTCAAAAGACTGAAGATATTTCCCGTGGAATGCAGTGTGATTAATAAGTAAAAGCGCTTTACTGCTGGTCTTGTGAATGTATTAGTAGGCCAATGATTTTATACACGAGTTTAAAATGATCACTTACTGTGCGGGATGGGATAGAGTATGGGAAAATGTCACGGATTGTTTACTGTGAGGGATTGTTATGAACAGATGTGACAGATGTATTTCAGACGCGAACGCGTGTTTCTCATAGTTTGAATTAGCGCGTGCGTGCGTGCGAGCGCGCGCGCACACACACACGCACACACACACACACACACACACACACAGCACACACGCACGCACGCACGCACGCACGCACGCAACCACGCACGCACGCACGCACGCACGCACGCACGCACACACACACACACACACAACCCCACACACACACGCACGCACGCACGCACGCTCGCGCACCTTTCCACTTTGCTTTAAAGCTTTAAAGCTTTAAAAAAAATCAGCATAAGTTCTTCAGCTCTTGGGTATTGGAGTGGGTTGGGGGGATTTTATACTGATTAAATGAGTGAAGAAAAAACAAACTTCAGAATTAAATCGACTGCCACGACTGTCAGAACATGGGGTAAGGATACAAATTTGGAGTGGCATGATGTGATCTGAGGATATTTTCCAGTAGAGAAGATTGTATGGAAACTAGACAACCGTCTGTACCAACTGTTCATGAACAGATATTTGTTAGATCTGTGACATGCATTCAGTCCAATCAGTGCTGATTTGATTTGATTTGATTGAGTGATTTGGTTGATTGATTTGAATCAGTTTTACGTCAATACCCAGGTGATATAGCCAACGAGGACAACCATCCCAGGGAAATGGAGAAAGGGGGGGGGGGGGGGGGGGCTTACCTAATCCTACCCTGACACCACCAGAATATCAGTTATGTTAAGATGGGCAGTAAGAAGCACCCCGTGATTTGAACCCTAAACCATTTGCATGTGAATCCTATTGCTCAGCCAACTGAGTTGTTGAGGCTCGCGTCCCTTGACTCATTATCATCATTATCATCATCATCATCATATCATCATCATCATCATGTGCCCTGCCGCATGGCGTTGGCGATCATGGCCCTCCATACGAATCTATCGCTTGTAGCTGCGAGTACGTCTTCCACCCTCTCTGTCCTCAGCCATCCTGCAAGTCCGTCCAATATTTTTTCTCCTGGGTCTTTCCCTCCAGCTTTCCTGTCGTGACCAGGTGCTCTAAGTCTCCTTTCCTCATAAAATGGCATATAAGTGTTGTTTGTCTTTTCCTAATCTTCTTTCTCAATGATCTTCTTTTGTCTGCCTTCATCAAGAAAATCTCGTTTTCTTTGACTACTGTTTAAAAGAAATCGGCTTTTTCCAAAATCACACTTATTTTAAACGAGTCTCAATTCGGCACAGCCTGGGCGCTTGGCCACAAGATAAATGATCATTTTGAGAACCACAGCTATGTGAAACGAGTCTCACTGCGCTGATCAGTCAACGTGACGAAGTGGTTCGCGCTTCACACTATTGACTGGGAGGTCGTGGGTTTGATCCCCCATCTATCAGATTTATTAGTTTGTCTTGAACAGGATTTGAGCGTGCTTTGGAATTGTTGAGAAGCTGGGACCACACAGCTGAGCCTCTTCCATTTTACTGGTGTGTCGTTGAGAGCGTTGCATAAAATCCCTGACCAGCACCGCGAGTGTCACGTCGCTAGCACCAGGTAGACCCCGGGGAAAAATATTGGACGGGCTTGCAGAGTGGCTGAAGACAGAGAGGGTGGAAGATGTGCTTGCGGCAACAAGAGATAGAAACATATGGAGGGCCATGATCGCTAACGGCATGTGGCAAGGCACTTGATGATGATGATGATGATGATGATGATGATGATGATGATGATGATGAGAAAATAGATCGTCAGCATGTCTTGACCATCCTGTGCCCGAGTCCTCACAGGCAGTTCAATCAAGGGGCTCAACAGATGAAAGAGGGATTGAGACAACTCCACCCGAGACTAGATCAACATGGCGGGCGCAAGCAATAAGAGGCCTGCATGCACTGCATGCGTCCACCGTCCCCCATCATTTCGTGCTGAGCCAATCTGCACACTAGATTACGGGTCTGGTGCTGGGGGAAAAACTAATGCTGCCAACCCTCTAATATCTGGCCCCGCATTTAAGGACACAATTACTGCTGGTGAACACCCAGTTAGGATGAGGATTGATCTTTCTCTTTTTCTCTGAAATACAGAGAGAGAGAGAGAGAGAGAGAGAGAGAGAGAGAGAGAGAGAGAGAGAGAGAGAGAGAGAGAGAGAGAGAGAGAGTTCTGTTCAACTAAATAGCCATTTTGAGAGATCAACCAATGTTGTACTGACTGTAACGGCAGGCAGGCAGGCGGCGCGCGCGCGCCACACAACACACACACACACACACACACACACACACACACACACACACACACACACACAACAAAACACAGAGATTCCCCCTCTCTTTCCCTAAGTAAGTAAGTAAATAATAACAACAAAAATAACAACAATAACAACAATAATGATGACGACGACGATGATGATAATGATAGTGATAGTAATGATAATGAAAACAACAATCAGAAGAAAATTCATAAAGCGCCAAATCTTGATTCAAGAATCAAATCAAGGCGCACACTCACATCATCCACCTAGACAATCACCAACAACGACCAAATCTCCAGGGCACAAAGTACACGCATATATGTTATGTGTGTGTGTGGTGTGTGTGTGTGTGTGTGTGTGTGTGTGTGTGTGTGTGTGTGTGTTTATGTGTGTGTGTGTGTGTGTTTATACAAGAATGATAACATGGAATGTTAGAACTGTTCTCCAGAAGGGAAAAGTAGAAAAATATCAGTATGGAAATGGAAGGATTGAACATCAATATTTTAGGACTAGGAGAGGTGAGATGGAAGGGAGCAGGCATGATAACACCAGGCAAGCATAGAATTATATATTCTGGAGACGTACATGGAAGAGGGATATCATTTTGGACATTGACAAGTCAAAATCTGTCAAAGGATACTGAGCCTTATCAGACCATGGCAAGTCAAAATCTATCAAACTAAGGATACTGGGCCATTTCAGGCAATGACAAGCCCAAATCTATCAAAGGATACTGGGCCTTATCAGACCATGGCAAGTCAAAATCTATCAAGAGATACTGGGCCATATCAGCCGCGTTTTACTAGTTAGATTGAAGGGCAAGCCATTTGATATCAACATCGTCCCAAGTATATGCACCAGCAAGTACTTTGGAAGAAATTGACAACTTTTGTGAAGAATTAGAGACAGCCAAGGCTCAGCGTAAACCACAGGACATTACAATCACAATGGGAGATTTTAATACTAAGTGGGACAGGAAAAATTAGATGACATAGTTTGACCTCATGGCCTTGGCTCGCGAAATGAAAGGGGACAGAAACTTGTTGTTGAGTACCACAAGGATGTGAATTCGTAACAGGAAATACTTGGTTTGAGCAACTTAACAAAAGAAAATGGACATGGATGAATCTAGGAGACATGAAATGAAATTGATTACATCCAAATAAATAAGAGATTTGGAAATTCTTTGCTGATAACGAAAACACTGCCAGGCACAGATTGCAAAAGTGACCATAGTCCTGTAATGGGAAAATTAAGGTTGAAACTTATGAGAAGGAAACAAACCAGAGCCAACGTGAAACTAAATCTTATAAAGACAGATGAATTCACTCGTTCAAAATTTAGCGTATTTGTTCAAAACATAACTAGCCTGCTGATCAGCCTCTCCTAATAGATTTATTACCGATTGTCCCGCCTTAGTTGATCACCAGCGATGATTCCACTCTGAAAGATAATCTACTGTGGTAGTTATCCTTCCTAACAGATATATATATATATATATATATATAATTATATATATTATATATATATATATATATATATATATATATATATTCAAGCCAGCAAATATCCCAGTCCTGAAGTATGTCGCATAACATTGAGGGACTTAATGAAGGCAATGCTCACTTCCTGTCCCTCGTTGATATGCCTTCTCGAACCCTGAACAGAGCTAGGCAGGGACTTGTTCACATGGATGTGGACTGAAGGCTGGCACGCAATAAGGTTTTCTCGACCAAGGCTTGAATCCGTGTAGTTAAAGAGAGGCGAGAGGAGAAGAGAGAGAGAGAGAGAGAGAGAGAGAGAGAGAGAGAGAGAGAGAGAGAGAGAGAGAGAACTCGACCTCTACCCCAACGAGACCTCATGAAGCTGCAGAAGCATTAGATGACAGTTGCAGGGAGTCTGAGCCATTGTCTGTGTAGGGATTAGGAAAGGCAGGCGAGGGAAGGGGGATGGGGCAGGGGGATACAGGCAGACACACAAGCTTAGGACATCGATCGGCAGTGTTTTGACTGGGGACTGATTGGCTTAGTTAAACGCGATACAATTAAGGAGCTCGGCAGTCTGCGCGTTTCGCACGCTGACTGTTGTCTGCTAATGGCAATTAGATGAGAGAGTCTAGAACTCGGTAATCTATCCTCCGTACATTTAACCTTTTCACTGCTTCACTCCGTCGTTATCCACTTCACTAGCTTCCATCAGTTTCAGCAGTAAATAGGCTTTGCCTGCAAGGTTCTCACGCTGACATTATGCTGATGACAATGAGATGAGAGTCTGATGATTTGGTAATTTGCCTTCATGCGTTTTTAACCCTTTCAGTCTTGCGCTGTATCCACCAGCTTCCTGTATTCCCCCCCCCCCTCACCATGTCCCAGCATCATGATAAAGAAGTAAAAGGGTGAAGGGGGCTTAGCAGTCAGATCGTGCCTGCTGGTTTCTCACGCTGACTGTGTATTGCTGATGGGGATGTGAGGAGTCTGACATAGTAATACCCCATGTATTTAAGTGACAGAGGCATAGGGTTGTTTGTCTCCCTGTCCCATCCCCCCCCCCCCCCGTTTGTCTCCCTTTCCCGTATCCCTCTCTTCCCACAGTAACAACACCCGACGTACTTAGTTGAACCTCCCCCCTCCCCTTCCCCCCCCCCCCCACAGTAATACCTGATGTGTTTAGATGGGAGAGGAATTGTATTATTTTGGGACACCCCCCCCTTTAAAAACACACACACACACACACACACACACACACACACACCCCACACACACACACACATACACACACACACGCAAACAACAACAACAACCGAAAACGAAGCAACAACAACAACAAAACAAAAACAACAATCCCCCCACAACAACAACAACAACAACAACAACAACAACAGCCTCTTCAGTACTATCAGTGCAGTTGATTGGCAGAAGTATGTGGTCGTTTGCACCCCCAACCCACCCATTTTCCTCAGCATTAATACCAGATGCATGTAATTGGTGATGTATTATTATGCCCACCCCCCCCCCCCCCCCACCCCCCATCTTCTTCATTGCCAACAATATAGCTGATTAGGAGAGCTGTTGCGCTTGCTTCTGCTTCCAGTCTTCTGTTATTAGCCAGGCGTTGGGTTGGAGGTGTTGGGGTTGTTGGAGTATCCCTTCCTGTTCAGCTTAACCCTTTGACTCCTGCACCCTGTCAACTGCAAAAACGTAACCCTTTGACTCCTGCACCCTGTCAATCAACTGCAAAAACGTAACCCTTTGACTCCTGCACCCTATCAGTCAACTGCAAAAACGTAACCCTTTGACTCCTGCACCCTATCAGTCAACTGCAAAAACGTAACCCTTTGACTCCTGCACCCTATCAGTCAACCGCAAAAACGTAACCCTGGGACTCCCTTATCCTATCCGCCAGCTTCCTGCTGGACTCTTTGCGTTTGTACAAATGGACTCATCATCATCATTGTCATCATCATCGTCGTCATCATCAGCAGCAGCAGCACAGCAGCATTATTACTGTTAATTATTATTAGTAGTATTGTTGTTGTTGTTTTTTATTATTTATTGTTATTATTATTACTATTATTGTTGTTGTTGCTGCTGCTGCTGTTTTTATAATTGTCATTGAATTCATGGTAGTGGTAGAGATTGGCAGAACTGCAACAGACATTTCTGGAGAGAGAGAGAGAGAGAGAGAGAGAGAGAGAGAGAGAGAGAGAGAGAGAGAGAGAGAGAGAGAGAGAGAGAGAGAGATATCACCTTCGTCCATGTGTGCGAGGTAAACTGAGAGAAACTCAGAACTCAAGTTTTCCCCATAAACATGGATAAGATAGATTTATGATCAACACTGCAGTAAGAGTGAAAAAAAACTATGCACATAGACATACACTTGTGTTTGAAAAATTGAAGCAACACAGTCATGAAAATGGACACAACAGTCATGAAAATGGAACACAGTCATAAAATAGATACAGTAGTCATAAAAGTAGATAGACTAGTAATTAAATTGGACACAACAGTCATGAAATTGGACAATTCGATACAACAGACATGAAAACAGTTACATCAATCATGAAAATGGATACAACAGTCATGGATAGAACAGTCATGAAACTGAATACAACAGTCATGGATACAACGGTCATGAAATTGGACACGGCAGTCATGAAATCGGATGCGTGAAAATTGATACAATAGTTATGAACATGGATACAGGTACAACAGTCATGAAAATGGATACAATAGTTATGAAAATGGATACAGGTACAACAGTCATGAAAATGGATACAATAGTTATGAAAATGGATACAGGTACAACAGTCATGAAAATGGATGCAATAGTTATGAAAATGGATGCAGTAGTTATGAAAATTGAGTCAGTTGCGAAAATGGATACAGCAGTCGTGAAATCAAATACAACAGTCATGAAAATGGATACAATTACAATATAATAGAGTCCTAAAAAAGTGAAATTGACGAAACAAGAGTCATGAAAAGTGAAATTGACGAAAGAAGAGTCTTGAAAATTGATCCGTCCTGAAAATTAATTTAGTAGCGTCATGTTACAGACGTTACCGTACTTTATGTTTTAAAAATGGGTGAGCAAAACAAACAAAACAACAAAAAACAAAACAATAAAATAAAACAAAGAAAAAATCCTGTTACCACCGAGTTCTAACGACGACAAGGACTTCCAGATGACGTCAATCATTACTGGGCAGACGCAAGAAGCAAGTTGATGACGCCAGTAATTTGTTTTCCCCGAATGGTGTTTCGGGAATGAGTTAATGTTATGCAAGTACACTTGTATGTTTTGTTTTAGCTGCAAATACGGTGAATCTGATCAGTGTCCATGAGTGAGTGTCCGTTTTTTCAACCTGGCATTGTATGAAAGTAAAGATCAGTGCAAAGACGGAGTGGGGGTTTTTGCCTCTCTTATGGAAAAGATCGAAGAAGGAGAGGTGGGGTTGTTGTTATTGGACGGTGTGTTGTGTGTTGTGTGTGTGTGTGTGTGTGTGTGTGTGTGTGTGTGTGTTGTTGTGTGTGTGTGTGTGTGTGTTGGTTGTGTGTTGTGTGTGTGTGTGTGTGTGTGTGTGTGTGTGTGTGTGTGTGTGTGTGTGTGTGTTTGTGTGTGTGTGTGTGTGTTGTGTGTGTGTGTGTGTGTGTGTGTGTGTGTGTGTGTGTGTGTTGTGTGTGTGTGTGTTGTGTGTGTGTGCTGTGTGTGTGTTTTGTGTTGTGTGTGTGTGTGTGTGTGTGTGTGTGTGTGTGTGTGTGTGTGTGTGTGTGTGTGTGTGTGTGTGTGTTTTGTGTGTGTGTGTGTGTGTGTGTGTGTGTGTGTGTGTGTGTTGTGTGGTGTGCGCGTGCGCGCGTGTGTTCATTCTTTTCACTATGGGTTATGTAAGTTGTGTGTGTGTGTGTTTGTGTGTGTGTGTGTGTGTGTGTGTGTGTGTGTGTGTGTGTTTTCGTGTTAGTGTATGTATGTGTGTGTGTGTGTGTGTGTGTGTGGTGTGTGTGTGACGTGCGTGCGCACGTGCGTTGTGTATGTGCGTGTATGTGTGTGTAACAAAAATGTTTGAACAAAGATTTTCTCAGCTTTTCATGGGTGGATCTTTATCCAAGTTGGTCCAAGCTGTGGATTGTAAGGGAATCGTGGAAACAAAAGTTTAGGAAGTAAAACTCCAGAGTCAAAGGCTGACTGAAAAAGTGCCTGAAATCATCTTTTAAAAAAAAAAAAAAATTTCAAATGAAGGTATGTGCTCAACTATTTCTCTCAAACTTCTGGCAATGTTTAACATCCGTTTTCTGAGTTGAAGCAGTCAACCAATGTCGTTGATGAATTTGGAATTTGTTCAAGAGGGATTCATGGCACTCAGACAATTCCATAATTATGTGCTCCACCCGGATCTGCCAACAATTACTTTGTGAACGTCACGTTATATTTCAACTCAAGCTGTCCCAGAGTGACAGAGACCTTGGGTGATTTACAGTTTTGTATTAAAAGAGCACCAGGTAGACCCAGGGAGAAAAAAATATTGGACGGACTTGCAGAGTGGCTGAGGACAGAGAGGGTGGAAGATGTGCTTGCGGCAACAAAGGCTAGATGCATATGGAGGGCCATGATCGCCAACGCCATGTGGCAGGGCACTTGATGATGATGATATTAAAAGGGAGAGAGTGAAAGGGTTAAGGATGAATCTCTGGTCTATTAAAGAGGGAGTAAGGGGGTTATGGATGGATTTTTGGTGTATGATGAGAGTGAAAAGGTTAAGGGTGGATTTTTGGTGTATGATGAGGGAGTGAAAGGGTTAGAATGGATTTTGTGGTGATGGGATGAAAGTTAGGTGTATGATGAGGGAGTGAAAGGGTTAAGGATGGATTTGGTGTATGATAAGGAGTGAAGGTTAGGGTGTTTGTTATGTGAGGGAGTGAACGAGTTAAGGATGGATGTTTGGTGTATGGTGATGGAGTGAAAGGATTAAGGATGGATTTTTGGTGTATGATGAGGGAGTGAAAGGGATAAGAGTGGATTTTTTGGTGTATGAGGAGGGAGTGAAAGGGTTAAGGATGGATTTTTGGTGTATGATGAGGGAGTGAAAGGGTTAAGGATGGATTTTTGGTGTATTATGAGGGAGTGAAAGGGTTAAAAGTGGATTTTTTGGTGTATGAGGAGGGAGTGAAAGGGCTAAGGATGGATTTTTTTGGCGGTCAGATCCAGGCTAAAATTTAGCACAGTGATGCCTCCCGTACAGACGCATGCTTCAGCAGCCTGCACGGAATGAAGCTGGCCCATGTTATTTATTTGTAAAACAAGTCAAGATCGGGACCGCGCATACGCGTTGTTTTCCTGGGTATCATCTGGCAAGCGGGTACCTCTGCGAATACAGCCTGGGTTTATGTACACCCGGTTTGGCGTATAGACACGTCTGCACGGCTTGATTGGTTGATCTTGGCTGCTTAGGGGAGAAGCGGAGATTATTTTCTCTCTCTGTCTCTGTCGAGATTATTTTGTCTGCCTCTGTCTCTCTTGTCTGTCTCTGTGTCTGTCTGTCTGTCTGTCTGTCTCTCTCGCTCTCGCCCTCTCTCTCTCGTCCCTCTCTCTCCTCTCTCCCCTCTGTCTCTCTTTCTCTCTCTCCCGCCCACACACTGTCATCTACCTCTGTCTCCATCCTGCCTCTCCCTGTGTGTGTGTGGTGTGATGTGTGTGTGTGTGTGTGTGTGTGTGTGTGTGTGTGTGTGTGTGTGTGTGTGTGTGTGTCCCTCTCTCTCCCTCTTCCCCTCTCCTCCTCTCTCTCTTCCTCTCTCTCCCGCCCACACACTCTCTGTCCCACCTCTGCCTCCATCCCTCCCTCTCCCTATGTATGTGTGTGTGTGTGTGTGTGTGTGTGTGTGTGTGTGTGTGTGTGTGTGTGTGTGTGTGTGTGTTGTGTGTGTTTTTAACGTGTTTTATGATTTGAAATAAATATGCACCTGTTTTACCAGTATTTGTCTTTGTGTGCAGAAGTGGTATGTTTTTCTCTCTGCGGTTCAATATTTGTATCATGTTTTGCAATATTTTGTGTGTGTAATGACATGTTCACAAGCAGTGTGTTTTAGTATTTCGTCATTTGATTTAGATTAGACGTTTTGGTCCCTTACACCGTAAAGGCTGGATGAAATAAAACCACGTATAATGCGTTTATATTTCTATGCACAACCTTGGTAACAAGAGATTATCTTATCTCCCCTTTCCCCCACCCCGTCTCAGTCTCTGATCACCCCCACCACCTCCTCTGAAATGGGTCCTGGAGGTAAGATGACCACTATATCACGTTTCTGGTCCTCCCTCCCTTCTCCCCCTTTCTCTTTCCTCCTCCCCCCTCCATTTCCCCTCCCCTTCCAAACATGGTCACCAGATGGTAAGATGACAACCACCAGGGTAATAATGTCTAACACCCTCCCCCCTGTCTTTCTCTCTCTGTCCGCTCTCATTGTCTTTCTTTCTCCCTTCATCCTCATTTCTTGCTTCCTCTCTCTCTCTCTCTGTCTCTGTCTCTGCCTGCCTGCCTGCCTGTCTGCTGCCTTTCTTCTGTCTCTCTCTTTTGTCTGTCTCTCATCTGTGTCATTGTCTGTCTCTGCTTGCCTGCCTGCCTGTTCTTCTTGCTTCCTCTCTCTGCGTGTCTGTTGTGTCTGTCTGTCTGCCTGCCTGCCTGCCTGCCTGCCTGTCTGTCTGTCTCTGTCTCTTTGTCTCTCTCTCTCAATCTGTCTGTCAATCTGTCTGTCTGTCTGCTCTCTCTCAATCTTTCTGTCTCTCTTTCAGTCTGTCTGTGTGTCTGTCTCTGTCTCTCTCTCTATCTCTGTCTCCTCTACGACTTCCCGTCCCTCTTCTTTCTCTCTCTCCCTTCCTCTCCCCCCCCCCCCCATCTCCCCCCTTCTTTTCAATCGAGATCAGCTGAGGTCAGGTGACAACCACCAACAAAATAATGTCTAGCCTGTTTCCTTCCCTTTGGAGTCCATTTTCGCCTCAAATTCACAGTGCAGGATGTGCGGCAAATCCATTTTCTCCTCAACTTTCTCCTCACGTCTAGTAGAAAAGCTGATGGCGGCAGAAGTGTCGAGTTTCCACACCGTTCTTCAAGTTTTGTATAGCGGCGTGGTAAAAAGTTGTTTGGAGAGATGTGCAGGCTGGTTTGCTGGTCGGTTGGTTGGTTGGTTGGTTGGTTGGTTGGCGGTGTGTTGCATTGTTTTCAGCGGGCCAGTTTTTGTTTATTTATTTATTTATTTATTTTATTTATTTATTTATTTATTTATCTTTTTTTTATAAAAATGTTTATGTGGCTGGCCGATTTTTTTGATATAGCTGTAGACTTCAGATCTGCCCTCCGTGGGAATGCCGGGGGCTCTTTCAGTATGTAATAGTATCCCCACCTTCTGGAAATTTTGTGTCTAGAAATTTCCTCTTTTCTGTCGCTCTCTTCGTTTCTGCCTATTCCTTTGCTTTCTGTTATTTCTACCTATCATTTTCTGCTTAATGGTCCATTCAACTGTATGTGTTCGATAAAGTGTTGCATACTTTTTCTTAGGATTGATAATTGGGTACATGTATTTTGGCTCTAGAGAGGTGAGATATGCGGAAGCCATTTTGGTGATTTAGGCTCGTTTTTGTGTATGTTTTGGTGTCCTTACGTGTGCTTAAATTTGTATTCAAGTGTGTTTTTTTTAAATTCCCTGTGAAATAATTGGAGGAGTGTCCTTAGATTATATGCGCGAAGCATGATATGTGTACTTAATTTTTCTTTTTATCCTGTTGAAGTTTTGTATGTTTTGAAGCGGTTATAGACCTGATACGGCTCTACGCAGTCGGCTGGGCTTTAAACAACAACACAACAACAACAACAACAACAACAATAACAAGACTTAAGATATCTTCATCCCGCCCTTCGATGTAACGGCTGGCCTGTTCGCTGTCCCCGTCTTAGTGTTCCAATCATTCTGGTGATGTCGGTGTAAATGAATATATGTCCCGCCGTTCCTCTCTTTGTTCAAGACCTTGCCAGCACATTTTTAAAGTTTGCCAAATTTGGTGTAGCGCATATGGAATTGTCCAAGTGCGCCGAATCCTTGGTAAACAAACTTCAAGGAGTGGAATGTTTCCGTGTTTGTAGCAGAAGATGTTTGGAAGGTGTGTACATTCCTTCCAGTCTGCCTGTGCGAGTTTGCACAGGTGCAAAATTAGTCCTGGGGAACTTACATGTTAGCGGCCGGCCTCCAGTTTTACCCAGTTGTAAATGGGTACCACTGACTTTGTTGACAGTTTGGGAAGGTAAAGCAGAGGGGGAGAGGAGATGTTGCACACCGTCGTAATGCTGGCCCCGAGAGAAGTGGAGGTTGGTTTGATTCAGTTTTCACGTCGACACCCCCTACCTCAGGTGATATGGCCGACGAGGATAACCATCCCAGGGAAGTGGGGGAAGGGGGACTTATCTATCCTATACTGACACCACCAGAACAACAATGTGTTAGATGGGACAGTAAGATGCGCAGTTTTAACCCTTTGATCTCCCGCACCCCGTCCACTAGCAATCCTGCATTGTCAACCATGCTGGCAATGCAAAAACTTAACCCTTTGACTCCCTCACACTATGTACCAGCTTCCTGCAGGAAGCTGGTGGAGAGGGTGAGGGAGTCAAAGAGTTACGTTTTTGCAGTGGGTGGATAGGGTGTGGGAGTCAAAGGGTTAATATAGCACACCCCGGGATGCGAACCCACAACCATCAGCATGTGAATCCGACGCTCAAACCAACTGAGCTACTGGGGCCCGCAAAGTGGAGGTGTCTGCCTCCTCACTTTTGTGCGACCTCTGGGTTACAGGGACAGTTTTTACCGTCAACGTTGTCGATATATTGGTTGAAGGGAAACGGGCTGTGTGTTCAGTTGATTGGTTGGTTGGTGTTGCCGTCAGTTTGATCTTAACCCTTTGACTCCCGCAACCCTATCCACCAACTGCAGAAACTTTAACCTTTGACTCCCTCACCCTATCCAAACAGCTTCCTGGTTGGTTGGTGTTGCCGTCAGCCTGACCTTAACCCTTTGACTCCCGCAACCCTATCCACCAACTGCAAAAACTTAACCTTTGACTCCCTCATCCTATCCTGCAGGAAGCTGGTGGATAGGGCGAGGGAGTCAAAGGGTTAAGTTTTTGCTTTGCGAGCATGGTTGACAATGCAGGATGCTGGTGAAGAGGGTGCGGGAGTCAAAGGGTTAAGGACGGTTTGAGTGTTTGTGCCAGTAGTAGAGTGATGGATTTGATTGACGGAGGGAAATAGGGAGCTGCTGCGAAGTGGGTGGATGGTTGAGTGGGTTGGTTGGTTGGTTAGATTTTTACGTCGGGTTCAGCGTTTGTACGTAGAGATCTCGGTCGTAGAGAACCAGTTTTTTTGTTATGTATTTATGTGTTTATTGAAGTATTTTTTTGTATGCTCCTGTTCTGACAAATGGCAAGATGTCACAATTGTGTGTTGTGTGTGTGTGTTGTGTTGTATGGGAGGTGGGTGAGAGGAGGGTGAAGAGAGAGAGGAGAGAGAGAGAGAGAGAGAGAGTGAGAGAGAGAGCGTAAAAAGAATATCATTTATTACTAAATGGTATTTATCATGGATCATTGGCATGAAAGACACCTTGACACCCAAGGCATTTCTCCACTTTTGGCCTTCTTGCTCGCTGCTGTCAGTCAGCCCTTTCTCTCCTTCAAGCTGAGATGATACTCGTAGTGGACAGATAAAAGAAATAAAGTAGAAGGATGGTATTTATTAGATTCTTCGTAAATGTGGAATCATATTTTTGCACATATGTGAATAAATATATATATGGTGATGGTGGTGGTGATGGTGGTGGTGGTGGCAGTGATGAATGATGATGATGATGATTGTTATTGTCCTTGTTGCAAAGTAACCCTTGGCACTAAAACTACCACAGTATTGGTAGCATTACTTTTCAACGATGGCGACAAAAGTTACGATAGTAGTATAGTAGTGTTAAAAAAACAGTAACCCCTTAGACTTGCCCCCTCCTCTCACACAAACACGCGTACGAAACAAAAACAGAAAAGAAAGAAATAAAGAAGCAAACAAACAAAACCAACTAACCAACAACCAGCAACCAGCAACCAAGCAACATATTCCAAGTTGTGATATTTTCAACCGAAAAGAGGGAGTTAAGTGTGTTACGTGTTACTTGTATGTGTGCGAGCTTGCACGCGTGTGTGTCTGTGTAGATAGAGACTGTGTGTGGTGTGTGTGTGTGTGTGTGTGTGTGTGTGTGTGTGTGTGCGTGGCGTGCGTGCGTGCGTGCGTTGTGTGTGTGTGGTTCGTTCGTTCTTTGATTTAACGTCTTTTCACTATAAGTGATATTAGACGGATGTGTGTGTGTGTGTGTGTGTGTGTGTGTGTGTGTGTGTGTGTGTGTGTGGTGTGTGTGTGTGTGTGTGTGTGTGTGTGCGTGCGCGCGCGTGCGCGTATGTCTCTCTTTCTCTGTGCATTTGTTTGTATGTGTGTGTGTCTCCCTCTCTCTGTCTCTCTCTCTGTTTGTCTCTCTGTCTCCTCTCTCTGTCTGTCTGTCTGTCTCTTCTCTCTCTCTAAGTCAGGTTGGGAATTTGGGGGGTGGGGGGGGGGGGGTGTCTGTGTGGTGTTAAATTCTAGTCAGACGTAGCCTGAGGAAAGTGTTTTTATCATTTTCGTCTGGTGTGGAGACGAACAGCGATGTCTTTATGTGTGCTGCTGCTTGTGGTGGTGGTGGTGATGGTGGTGGTGATGGTGGTGGTGGTGGTGGTGGTGGTGATGGTGATAATGTTTGTGGTGATGGTGGTGGTGATAATGTTGGTGGTGGTATTGGCATTTCGCTCCAATTTTGTTTGGGTTTCAACTGTTGGGTGCCCGAGAAAGAGTCTGTTCTGTGTCGCTTTCCTTCTGCGTTCTTCTTTTCCTTTGCCGTCTGTATGGTCAGCTCAGTCACGTCTGGCGATGACTATGGCCCTGTGTGTGTGTGTGTGTGTGTGTGTGTGTGTGTGTGTGTGTGTGTGTGTGTGTGTGTGTGTGTGTGTGTGTGTGTGTGTGTGTGTGTGTGAAAACAGAGGTGTATATATGTATATATATAAATGTGTATATACAGTGTATATATATATATATATATATATCTGTGTGTGTGTGTGTGTGTGTGTGTTTGTGTACGCGCGTGTGTGTGTGTGTGTGTGTGTTTGTGTGTGTGTGTGTGTGTGTGTTGTGTGCGCGCGCGCGTGCGTGTGTTTTGTTTTGGAGCTGCTGTCTAATATTGAACTTCTAGTAAGAAATGAGGACTCTGTGTGTTTCTGTTTATTTATGCCAGTCCACCCGTTTTGTGTTCGTTCGTTCGTTTAGACAACGAAGCTTTGGAGTGGGCGTCATGATCATATCGTCATCGTCATCATCATGATCATGGCCAGGATCGTCGTCGTCGTCATCATCATCGTTATCATCATCGTCCTCCTCCTCCTTCTTCTTCTTCTTATTATTACTATTAGCATAAATCGTTCTTGTTGCATAGCGATATTCGCCAAGCGGATTTGGACTACATATTGGACTACATATTACATACAATCACTTTTCAGTGGAGCACGGAGAACTCAAGCTGTTAGGCGAGTTGACCACATTGCAGTCTGAATCTTCGGTAGGCGTGCATGCTGGATGTTTTTATGTTTCACAGGATCTTTAACACACACATTTGATATTCTGCATGTATAGACATAACACACGAAGGGAGTTTAGATTCTTACAGGTCGGCACACATGTTGATCTGGGATGAACAAGGAAAGATGTTTTACGATTCCCGTTTACAAACAAAGAAGGAGTGGATGGGGGAAGCCTTATGTTTGTGTATTGTAAGTCTGGAAAAGAAAAGAACCATGGTTTTATTTGTCGTATCTTGTGAGTAATTTACATAAAGATTTTAACTCCACGAAACACTGGTCTGTTTACACGTCTTGTTTTCTGTATTTCTGCTTCTAAGATCACATTTGGCTTTGTTTGTTTGTTTGTTTGTTTGTTGTTGTTGTTGTTGTTGTTTTAAAGTCTTTACTCAGAGGGGAACACTGGTCGGTTTTCATGTCTTGTTTTCTATATTTCTGCTTCTAAGATTACATTTGGCTTTGTTTGTTTGTTGTTGTTGTTGTTGTTGTTTTAAAGTCTTTACTCAGAGGGGAACACTGGTCGGTTTTCATGTCTTGTTTTCTATATTTCTACTTCTAAGATCACACTTGGCTTTGTTTGTTTGTTTGTTTGTTTGTTTGTTTGTTTGTTTGTTGTTGTTGTTGTTGTTTTAAAGTCTTTACTCAGAGGGGAACACTGGTCGGTTTTCATGTCTTGTTTTCTATATTTCTGCTTCTAAGATCACACTTGGCTTTGTTTGTTTGTTTGTTTGTTGTTGTTGTTGTTGTTGTTTTAAAGTCTTTACTCAGAGGGGAACACTGGTCGGTTTTCATGTCTTGTTTTCTATATTTCTGCTTCTAAGATCACATTTGGCTTTGTTTGTTTGTTTGTTTGTTTGTTTGTTTGTTTGTTTGTTTGTTTGTTGTTGTTGTTTTAAATTCTTTACTCAGAGGGGAACACTGGTCGGCTTTCATGTCTTGTTTTCTATATTTCTGCTTCTAAGATCACATTTGGCTTTGTTTGTTTGTTTGTTTGTTTGTTTGTTTGTTTGTTGTTGTTGTTTTAAATTCTTTACTCAGAGGGGAACACTGGTCGGCTTTCATGTCTTGTTTTCTATATTTCTGCTTCTAAGATCACACTTGGCTTTTTTGGTTTTGTGTTGTTTGTTTTTTGTTTTTTGTATTTAAAGTCTTTTCTCAGAGGTCACGGTCTCACCAGCTTCCTGCATCATCAGCCATGATAGCATTGCGGAAACATGTCTTTTACTCCTTTGCCCTGTCCACCAGCTTTTGCATCATCAACCATGATACCAGTGTGAAAACGTGTCTTTTACTCCCTCGCCCTGTCCACCAGCTTTTTGCATTATTATCACAGAAACCCCTCAGGTAGAAACAGGCCCATACATGAGGGGTTTCTGTGATAATGGCATTTCGAAACATATGTCTATTACTCCCTCGTCCTGTCCACCAGCTTTTTGCGTCATTAGCTAAGATAGCATTGTGAAAACATGTCTTTTAATCCCTCACCCTGTCCACCAGCTTTTTGCATCATCAGCCATGATAGCATTGTGAAAAATTGTCTTTTACTCTCTCACCCTGTCCACCAGCTTTTTGCATCATCAGCCATGATAGCATTGTGAAAACTGAAGTCTTTTACTCCCTCACACTGCCCACCAACTTTTTGCATCATCAGCCATAATAACTAAGCAGAATTTTAATCATTTCACTCCCTCACCCTGTCCTCCAGCTTCCAGCATTATCGGCCAGGGTAGCAAAGCAAAACCTTAGCACTGTCTCCCTCACCCTATCCACCAGTTTCTTGCATTATCAGCCACGATAGCAAAGCGAAAACTTATTCCTTTCACTTTCTCACCTTATTCGCCACCTTCCTGAAGCTGGTAGATAGTGTGAGGGGAAGGTAAAATCCCAGATGCAGCCTTTTAGTGATGGGGATTTTGTAGATGGGGGTGGTGTGGGAGGTAGTTGAGGTGAGTTGAAGGTTAACGACTGTGCCAGACTAGAAAGAGGAACATAAACATCAGACTTCCTCTCTTTGCTTTCTCCCCACCTCCCCCCCCCCCCCCCACTCCCCTTCCCTCCAGTTGCCGGATCAACCACAGACAACCAACTACACAACTCTCCCTAACTGTTTAAACTTTTCTCTTCCTGCCTCACTTTTCTCGGGTCCCTTTCTTTTCTGTGAAGTAACAGGGAATAGGAGCTTGGTTCAGATGGGCATCTGTCTTTGTTTTTCTGTCTGTATGGCTGATTCATAGACCATGATTCATTCGAGACTGGCGTAGGTGGTAACACCGCGAACAAACGAAAAGTAGGATGGATGTTGACTTGGGAGATGGGAAAATCTCCACCCTTTACCCTTTATGCTAGAAGCACCCACCAGGATTGAACCCAGACCTTCGTGATTGGAAGACTGATGTCTTACAACTTGACCATCTTGCCCCTTCTGGGTTAAGACTGAATTCGATGAATGAGTGGCTTACTGGTTAAAGCACCTGCCGAGGGCGTGACAAAACCAGGGTTCGAATCACAATTCAAACTACGGGAATGCTTTTTCTTCCTCCTTCCTGTCGATGTCCCCTGCTTCATTGGACCTTAATTTAAGTGTTGGTCTGGGTGCCAGTCTTTCGGATGAGATGACAAACTGAGGTCACATGTGCAGCATGCACTTAGTACGTATTAAAGACCCTACAGCAACACGTGACATCTGTAAAATGGCCTATTTTTATAGATTACATCATCATCATCATCATCATCAACATCAACATCATCAACATCAACATCATCAACAACAACAACAACACAAACAACAACAACAGAAATACCTGCATACATGATAAAAAAAAAAGTGGTGTTAAAGGAAAAAAAAAAAAAAAAAAAAAAAAAAGGTGGCACGTACCATGGCCACGTGCTCTCTTTGGGAACAACAATCTGGATTTAATGTGGAAAGATTCTGCTGTAGAAAAAAAAAACCGATCCAATTTAATTAATGTCAGATTTGAATTCAAGATTCTAGGGAAGTTCTAGAAGGAAAAAGAAAGAAGGGGGAAAAAGGAGAGAAGAAGGAAGAAGAAGGAAAAAAGAAAGAAGGGGAAAAAAAGAAAGAAGAAGGAAAGAGAAGGAAAAAGAAAGAAGGGGGAAAAAGGAGAGAAGAAGGAAGAAGAAGGAAAAAGAAAGAAGGGGAAAAAAGGAGAGAAGAAGGAAGAAGAAGGAAAAAAGAAAGAAGGGGAAAAAAGGAAAGAAGAAGGAAAGAGAAGGAAAAAGAAAGAAGGGGAAAAGGAAGAAGAAGGAAGAAGAAGGAAAAAGAAAGAAGTGGAAAAATGAGAGAAGAAGGAAAGAGAAGGAAAAAAGAAAGAAGGGGAAAAGGAGAGAAGAAGGAAGAAGAAGGAAAAAGAAAGAAGGGGAAAAGGAGAGAAGAAGGAAGAAGAAGGAAAAAGAAAAGGGAAAAGGAGAGAAGAAAGGAAGAGAAGGAAAAAAGAAAGAAGGGGAAAAGGAGAGAAGAAGGAGAGAAGGAAAAAGAAGAAGGGAAAAGAAGGAGAGAAGAAGGAAAAGAAGGAGAAAAAGAAGAAGGAAGAAGAAGGAGAGAAGAAGGAAAAGAAGAAAAGAAGAAGAGGGAAAAGGAGAGAGAAGGAAAGAGAAGAAAAAAGAAAGAAGGGGAAAAGGAGAGAGAAGGAAGAAGAAGGAAAAAGAAAGAAGAAAAAGAGAGAAGAAGGAAAAGAAGGAAGAAGAAAGAAGGGAGAAAAAGAGAGAAAAGAAGGAAGAAGAAGGAAAAAAGGAAGGGGAAAGAGAGAGAAGAACGAGAGAAGAAGGCAAAAAGAAAGAAGGGGGAAGGAGAGAAGAAGGGAAAAGAAAAAAATGGAAAAAAAGAAAGAAGGAAGAAGAAAGAAAAAGAAAGAAGGGGGAAAACAGGAAGAAGGAAAAAAGAAAGAAGGGGAAAGAGAGGAAAAGAAAGGAAAAAAGAAGAAAAAAGGGGAAGGAGAGAAAAGAAGAAGGAAAAAGAAAAAGAAAGAAGGGGAAAAGAGAAGAAGGGAAAAGAAAGAAAAAGAGGGGGAAAACAGAGAAGAAGAAGAAAAGAAAGAAGGGGGAAAAGAGAAGAAGGAAAAAGAAAGAAGGGAAAAAGAGAAGGAAAAAAGAAGGGAAAAGAAGGAAAAAGAAAGAAGGGGAAAACAGAGAAGGAAAAAAGAAAGAAGGGGAAACGAGAGAAGGAAAAAAGAAAGAAGGGGAAAACAGAGAAGGAAAAAAGAAAGAAGGGGAAACAGAGAAGGAAAAAAGAAAGAAGGGGAAGAAAACAGAGAAGAAAAAAGAAGAAAGAAAGGGGAAAACAGAGAAGAAGAAAAAAGAAGAGGGGAAAACAGAGAAGGAAAAAAGAAAGAAGGGGAAAACAGAGAAGGAAAAAGAAAGAAGGGGAAAACAGAGAAGGAAAAAAGAAAGAAGGGGGAAACAGAGAAGGAAAAAGAAAGAAGGGGAAAACAGAGAAGGAAAAAAGAAAGAAGGGGAAAACAGAGAAGGAAAAAAGAAAGAAGGGGAAAAGCAGAGAAGGAAAAAAGAAAGAAGGGGAAACAGAGAGAAGGAAAAAAGAAAGAAGGGGAAAACAAGAAGGAAAAAAGAAAGAAGGGGAAACAAGAAGGAAAAAAGAAAGAAGGGGAAAACATAGAAGGAAAAAAGAAAGAAGGGGGAAAACATAGAAGAAGGAAGAAAGAAGGGGAAAACAAGAAGGAGAAAAGAAAGAACGAGAAGAAGGAAGAAGAAGGAAAAGAAAGAAGGGAAAAAGGAAGGAGAAGAAGGAAGAAGAAGGGGAAAAGGAGAAACAGAAGGAAGAGACGAGAAGCAGAGGAGGAATGTCATGAAGGGTTGCCCATCTCGTTCGTCTCGTCTGCTTTTCCAAACAGTGCAGAAGTTCCCTCAGCGTTCAAGCTGCTCTATTTTGAGTCCCGCCACCCTGCCTTTTGTTGTTAGTTCTGCAAATACAAACCCGAGGGGGTGTGTGTATGTGTGTGTGGGGGTGGGTGGTTGGGGGGTGGGTGGGGGATGAGGAGATGGGGAGTGTAAGGGTGGGGGAGGTGTAAGGGCACTAACAGTATGATCTTTTACTTTTTTGTCGTTTTCTTTTAAACATGAAACTGTGAATTTTTTTCTTTATATATAATATATATATATATATAATATATATATATATATATATATATATATATATATATATATATATATATATATATATATATGTGTGTGTGTGTGTGTGTGTGTGTGTGTGTGTGTGTGTGTGTATGTGTGTGATTGAAAAATGATGTTATCAGTATGTGAGTCAGATTATTTGTTTATGTAACAGCGCAGTGAGTCGAATTGAGAATAGCGCTATACAAAAGCTACTTATTATTATTATTATTATTATTAAGCAGACGCACGCAAGTACGCATGTATTATGTATTACCATGCAAAAGAAGATTAGCGTGGGGGAGGACGGAGGGGTGGGGGTGGGGGAAACTGTACTTGTGTTTTCATCATAACAGTATTGATGTCAATGCGTAGGCCAACTTGCATATATATCTGCCATTGCTGATCTACCAATATTAAAACAAGAGAAAATGAGATACTGGTAAAGAACTAAAAATTGAACAGATTAGACCGCAGAAAACATAACGAATTAAGGGGGAGAGAGGAGGAGAGGGAGAGAGAGAGAGAGAGAGAGAGAGAGAGAGAGAGAGAGAGAGAGAGAGAGAGGTGTACGCGTGTTAGTGCTTGAATATGCCACACACCCCATTCAGATAAGTAATGATTTATTGTCAGGTGTTTTAATGTTGTGTTGTATCGACACTGTCTGTCACACACACACACACACACACACACACACACACACACACACACACACACACACACACACACACACACGCACGCACGCACACACGCACGCACGCACGCACGCACGCACGCACGCACACACACACACACACACACACACACTCGCACAGGCGTTTGAAATTCTACATGCGTGTAAATATAGTACTAGCGTGATTTGTTGAAGCGACAAAGACACTTTAATCTGCGTCAAGCACGGGTCACCATAGTGTAGTGGTTAGCGCAACGGACTACCGACTGGAAGGTTGTGGGTTCGAATCCCCGTCAGTCCCTTCAAAAATCATCGTGGGATTTTTCAGCTCTACCCGGCTCCTACCCAGAGTTGGGCGTGCTGTGGGCTCATTGGGAAGACTGGGACCACACAGTCGAGTCTCATCCACTTCACTGACGCGTCATTGAGGTGTTGCTCAAATCTTTCGACCAGCACCGCAAGTGTCTGTATCTCTCGGGCCTGGTTGACACCAGGATACATTATGATTGTAAGCGTGGATGGAACTCCATAGCGTCGTGATTATTATCCTCATCGACATCATCATCTTTGCTTTGTAAAATCTGTGCCAGCTTCTGTGGCAATTAGGATGGCGTAGAAAATGGGACGGGGAAAACTAGGTGAGCACAAAGATAAACTCCCTGAGAGCGATGATCCTTTAAAAACAACCAACCAACCAACCAACCAACCAACCAACCAACCAACCATGGGGTACCGACCAACCACACGAAAAAAACCCCCAACAAAAATCAAAAACAAACAAAAACCAAGCAAGCAAGCAAGCAAGTAAACAAGCAAGCAAGCAAGCAAGCAAGCAACCAACCAACTAACCAACACGAAAAACAAAACCAACAAAAATCAAAAACAAACAAAAACCAAGCAAGCAAGCAAGCAAGCAAGCAAGCAACCAAGCAAGCAACCAACCAACCAATCAACCCGAAAAACAAAACTAGCAAAAATCAAAAACAAACAAAAACCAAGCAAGCAACCAAGCAAGCAACCAAGCAAGCAACCAAGCAACCAACCAACACAAAAAACAAAACGAACAAAAATCAAAAACAAACAAAAACCAAGCAAGCAAGCAAGCAAGCAACCAACCAACCAACCAACCAACCAAACGAAAAGCACGGGTTCCCACAGCCGCTTCCTAGATGGTTGTCGCAGGTCTTCTTCCATATGGGGAAGTCAACTCACCACCACCATCACCGCCACCAGTTATATGAATGAGAGAAATTATTCTTGGCTGATCTGTCTGTCTGCCTCAGTTCAAGGGGCCGCATGATCCTAGGAAATAGATGAGTCTGCAGTTGTGTTTGTGTGGCAGTGTACGTGTGCATGCAGGAAGGGGAAAATCATTGTTCGATTATATGTCTGGCTGTATCAGTTAAGTCAAGAGGACCGATGTTGCTGAGAAAAAAGGGATTGTTGTATATCTTTGTCCTTTGACTCCGGCATCCTGTTCACCGGCATCTTGCATAATCATCCATGCTAAGCAAAGCAGACACTTAACCCTTTGACTTTCTCACCCTATCCACCAGCTTCCTGCATTGTCAACCATGCTAGCAAAGCAAAAACTTAAGCCTTTGACTCCCTCACCCTGTCCACCAGCTTCCTGCAGGAAGCTGGTGGATAGGTGAGGGAATCGAAGGGTTAACTTTTTGCAGTCGGTGGATAGGGTGCGGGAGTCAAAGGGTTAAAGCGAGTGTCTAGATCCATTTTAAGATGAAGGTCTGACTAGGATCAGTTCCACTATTAGAGTCGGTTTAACTTTGTCTTTCTCAAGATGACGTCTCTGCGCTTGGAATAAATTCCATACACACAGACGCCACAGATACCATGTGATGGAGAAGACCCAAAACAGTCATGGAATATATAGAAAATTGAATGAAATGGACTGCCAGCATTCTAGCAAATGCGAACCAGAAAAAACACTTAAATAGAATTAGAACGTTGTTTTAATACAACAGAGCAAGATAGGCGCAAATTTTCGAACTGGCGCAAATTTGAATAGCCGAAACACATCACACCACACACACACACACACACACACACACACACACCACACACACACACCACACACACACACACACACCACAACACACACCACACGCACACACACACACACACAGAGACACGCACAGAGACACACAGCACCACACACACCACACACACACACACACAGACACACACACACAGACACAGACCACACACACACACACACACACACACACACACACACACACACACACACACACACACACACACACACACACACACACACACACGAAAATAGACAGCTTCCCAAACTAAGTAGTATTTTCTTCTACAGAATGCAACATTTGGGAAGTTGTCCAGTTTTTTTTTAATTCTTTATACGCTTGACAAAGGCCAGACGGCCGAAAATTTATGCCTGTTTTGTTTTGTTATATTAAATACGTATTCTAATTCTGTTTTTATCTGGATCATGATATAACCGATGCCTGTTTTTATAAGCCGTATGCTGCTCTCAAGCCCTTTGCTGGCTCAACAGCATTCCTCTCGCTTCAGGCCATGCCGTTGGCTGTGTAGTCTGCCAACATTCTCCCCGTTACATGTACATCCGTGATGGTGGTAGTGTGAGAAAAGAAGATACCCGTTACACTACTGTGGCCGGCTTTGCCAAGACCTGACAATATATCGGTCAGCATAATTCCACGGTCACCCGGTACTGAAAGAAGCGGACTCAAAAGTTTATGAAACAAATCATAAGCTAGCTGTCTGCCTGTCCGCCTGTCTGCCTGCCTGCCTGTCTTCCTGCCTGCCCGCCTCTCTGTTATTTTGCATGAGAGGATTTTTTTTTTTTTTTTTTTTTTTTTAACTGATTACCATGATTTCAGTCTCCTCGCTATTTAGCTCCAGCCCTTTGTTCTATTTCTATATTCACAAGGCTGTGTAGGTCTTATTCATTTTCTGCAACTAGCACGGTGTCATCTGCGTAATGAACGTTGTTTATCTGTTTTCTTCCTACCTTTATCCCAGGAGGCGCACACATATTGAGTAAAACGACCAATTGTGTCTGTCTGCTTGCTTGCCGGCCTGTGTGTGTGTGTGTGTATGTGTGTGTGTGTGTGTGTATGTGTGTGTGTGTATGTGTGTGTGTGTGTGTGTGTGTTGTGTGTGTGTGTGTATGTGTGTGGTGTATTGTGTGTGTGTGTGTTGTGAGGGTGTGTGTGTGTGTGTGTGTATGTGTGTGTGTGTGTGTGTGTGTGTGATGTGTGTGTGTGTTGTGTGTGTGTGTGTATGTGTGTGTGTGTGTGTGTGTTGTTGTATGTGTGTATGTGTGTGTGTGTGTATGTGTGTGTGTGTGTGTGTATGTGTATGTGTGTGTGTGTGTGTATGTGTGTGTGTGTGGTGTGTGTGTGTGTGTGCGCGCAGCTGTATTGTTGGATGGGAGTTTTAGTGACCTATCGGCTTAAGCGCGTTAGGTCAAGATGTTCTTGGGTTGATTCCACAAATAGTCGATGATAATGTTCGTTAGCTACTCTGTACAGCAGTCGTTAACAGGAAAGAGCAGTCTATGTTCCTTCACTACCGCGGGGCGTAGTGGACGTTAGCAGAAAAGATCAATCTGTGTTCGCTGCTTTGGGTAGCGGTCGTCTATAGGAATTTTCATTCCCTTTTCGTTCGCTACCCTGGGTAGTAATCGTCAGCAGGAATTGTCAGTCTCTTTTTGTTGGCTGCTTTGGGTAGTAATATTATACGGTTGTGAGGCGTGGACAGTCAACACGCAAAGCTAGAACAAGATTGAGGCGGCGGAGATGTGGTTTCTTAGAAGAATGTTGAGAGTTCCATGGATAGCAAAGAAAACAAACGAGTTTTGATGGAGGCAGACACAAGATGATCATTGATATAGAAGATTTGGAAAGACGAGCCACATTTACAGGCCATTTTATGAGGAAAGGGGAATTAGAGCACCTGGTCACAACAGGAAAGCTGGAGGGAAAGAGAACAGCAGGTAGACCCAGGGAGAAAATATTGGACGGAAAATATTGGACGGACTTGCAGAGTGGCTGAGGACAGACAGGGTGGAAGATGTAGCGGCGACAAGGAATAGATGCATATGGAGAGCCATGATCACCAACACCATCCGGCAGGACACATGGTGATGATGATGATGACTTTGGGTAGCGCTCGTTAACAAGAAGAGGCAATCTCTGTTCGTATACTTTTGCCCTAACAGTCATCCTGACTGTAAATCCGGGAGCTACGAATGATCCACCAACAAAGCCATGTGTGCAGCTTGCAGTTCTCCGTTTTCATCTCTGCCATGCTGTCTCCTACGTCAAAAATGTCTCTTGACACAATGAATGAAATACGTCATTCAAATGACGTTCTTTATCTTGCTCAAGGGAACGTAGCGGAAACACTTTCTCTCTCGTCGTCTGTGTCATTGTCATTATGTATGCATACTGATACATGATGAGAAACAGCGTCTGTCTGTCTGTCTGTCTGTAACCGCTACCAGACAGGAAGTCGAATCCCATGGCATTAGAAGACTAGAGATCTCTAAATCACTATGTTCGTCAGTGTCGTTATATTGGAGTGATATAGTGGTATGAAGATAATTTCAGTACGTCTGCCTGTCTGTCCATCTGTCTGTCTGTCTGTTTGGAAATCTATGTTAGTGTACAGATCACATTCTGTCTGTAGGACAAAGGTTAGAAGACTGAGAGAAGTCATTGTCTCTGTTCGTCTGTATTATTGTATTGTTCAGGGCTTAGGTGGTAGTGATTTGGGAACAATCACAATGTTTTGCCCCCCCCCCCCCCACTCTGTGTGTGTGTGTGTGTGTGTGTGTGTGTGTGTGTGTGTTGTGTGTGTGTGTTCGTGTGTGTGTGTGTGTGTGTGTGTGTGTGTGTGTGTGTGTGTGTGTGTGTGTGTGTGTGTGTGTGTGTACCAGTGTCTGAGGTCACGGTTACGCAGCAAAGAGATTAGAAGAGCAAAGAAATCATTGTCGATCGTCTGTCAGTGATTATGATTATATTGTTCAGGCTTGGATTGCTCCCAGACTGATTGAAGACAATGATTATGCGTCTGCCTGCCTGCCTGCTGCTGCCTGCCTGCCTGTTTTGCCAACCTGTTTGTTCGTCTGTCAGTATTTATGAGGTCGCTTTCATGTCAGAAAGAAGCAAGAAGACTCGGGGAAATAATTGTTTCTGTTCGGCCCAGTTGTTATATTGTGCGGGGCTGGAAGGTCAGACTGATACCAAAAAACAAACAAACAAACAAACAAACAAAAGACAACAACAACAACAAAAAACAACAAACAAACAAACAAAAACAATCACAATGCGTCTGTCTCCTTGTCTATCAGTGTGTTTGTATGCCACTGTATCCCCCTGTGGGGATGCCGGGGGCTCTTTGAGTACAAATAATATCCCCACCTTCTGGAAATTCTGTGCCAGAAATTTCCTCTTTTTTGTCACTGTCTTTGTTTCTGCTTGTTGCTTTGCTTTCTGTCATTTCTACCTATCATCTTTTGCCTTAATGGTCTATTCACCTGTATGTGTTCGATAAAGTCTTATGGACTTTTTGTTAGGATTGATAATTGGCTCTAGGGGAGGTGGGATATGCGGAAACAATTTTAGGTAATTTATGCCTGTTTTTATATATATTTTGGTGTCCTTATGTATGCTTATATTTTTTTTAAATCTCCCGTGTGGGATAAATTGGACGGAGTGGTCAACGCCAGGGGCATGTCCTTAGATTATGTGCGCGAATGTATTGATATGTGTACTCTTTTGTTTTCTTTTTTTTTCCCCTGTTGAAGTTTTATATGTTTTGAAGCGGTTATAGCCCTGATATGGCTCTACGCAGTCGGATGGGCTTTAAACAACAAAAACAACAATGCCACTGTATGAGGTCACGTTCTCTCCCATAAAACAGATTAAGAGGGGGTAGGGGAGGTTAGAGACCCCCCCCCCGGTCTCTGATGATCATCTGTGTCATCGTGTTGTTCAGGGGCGTTGGATAGGAGTGATGGGAGAACAATCACAGTGTGTTTGCCAACCTGTCTGTTGTCTGTCTGTCTGTCTGTCTGTCTATCTGTTCGTTTGTAAGACTGTACCAGTATGCGAGGTCACGTTCTTTCGCATAGGAAAGAAATTAGGAAGACTGAGAGAGAAATCCCTGTCAGCGATTTATCTGGGTAATGGTATTAGATAAGGGTGATGTGAGAATAATCACAGGGTATTTTGTCTGTGTGTCCGTCAG
>JAPXFY010000027.1:17835961-17853461 GCA_030674185.1 Monoplex corrugatus | reverse complement strand
AATAGTAGTAAAGTGTTTTTTAAGTTTCAGGTCTGTCTGTGTATGTGTGTGTGTGTGTGTGTCTGTCTCTCGCTCTCTCGTTCTCTCTGTCTCTGTCTGTCTCTCCATTCATCCATCTCCCCTCCCCCCTGTCTCTCCATTCATCCATCTGCCAGCCCTCCTCTCTCTCTGTTTCCATCCATCCATTCATCCATCTTCCACCCCTTCCTTCTTTTATTCATGTATCTCAACTGATCGGCTTCTTTGTTGTCTCTTTGTCATTGGCTGTTATGGTTTGTTTCTCTTCTGTTTGTGGCTGTCAGTGTCTGTCTGTATTTGTCTGTCAATGTCTGTATCTTTCTGTGTCGCAGTGTCTATCTATATTTGTCTGTCAGTGTCTGTATCTTTCTGTGTCGCAGTGTATGTCTATATTTGTCTGTCACTGTCTGTATCGTTCTCTGTCGCAGTGTATGTCTATATTTGTCTGTCACTGTTTGTATCTTTCTGTGTCTCAGTGTCTATCTATATTTGTCTGTCACTTCTGTATCTTTCTCTGTCACAGTGTATGTCTATATTTGTCTGTCAGTGTTTATGTGTATCTTTCTGTCTCAGTGTATGTCTGTGTTTGTCAGTGTCTCTGTCTCGGTGTCTGTCATTATTTGTCTGTCAGTGTTTGTCTATGGCTGTTATTGTTTTATCTGTATTTCGGTCACGGCCTGTCTCTGTTCATGGATACCAGTGTCTGTCTATCGATATCGTCGGTGTTTGCTGTGAGTGTCTGTCTCTGTCTCTGCTTTGTGACTGTCAGTGTCTGTCTCTGTCTGTCTCTGCTTTGTATGTGACCGTCGGTGTCTGTCTCTCTTTGTCTTTACTTTGTCTTTACTTTGTCTCTGGCTGTCAGTCTGTCTCTGTCTCTATCTGTCTGCTTTGTCTGTGTCTGTCTGTCTCTGTCTGTCTCTGTCTCTGCCTCGCTTTCTCATGTTTTCCTTCCAGCCCCTTACCCACCCCACCCCACCCCAAATCGATAGAGTTGCTTGTCAGGCGAGAGAGAGAGAGAGAGAGAGAGAGAGAGAGAGAGAGAGAGAGAGAGAGAGAGAGAGAGAGAGAGACTATGGATGTGAACAGGCATCAGTCAGTCTAGTGACGGTCTGTGTTGCTTTGGCTTTCTCTTTGATCTTCCCTGTGGGGGTCTTGTCGTTACTCTTCACTTCCTCTGCTTTGTTCTTTATCACCATCGTCACCGTCGTCGTCGTCGTCATCGTCATCGTCGTCATCACCATCATCTCCCTGGAGGTCTTGTCGTCTGCCCTCACAGTCTCTGCCTGTTTTTGTTTTGTTTTGTTTGCATTGTCGTTGTTATGTGTCTGTCGTCGTCGTTGTCGTCGCCGTCATCATCATCGTCGTCATCTCATTCCATTGGGCGTTTTGTCGTCATTGTTCACATTGTCTATTTCTTCTTTGCCACCACTTCATCATCATCACTGTTTCGTCATTGTCATCAGTCGTCGTCATCATCATCATCATCATCATCTTTAGGTGGTCTTGCCCTCATTCCATGTCCTCTACCTTCTTTTTTACTTCATCATCGTCGTCGTCGTCATCGTTGTCGTCATCCACCACCACCACCACCACCACCACCACGACCCCCACTTTTTCTTGTTCTTCATCTCGTACTTAAGGGTCTGTCTTTGAGGGCTTGGGATACTAAGAAGATCTTAACATCAGCATCTTCATCATCGTCTTATTGTTGTGCGTTTGTGTTAGTTGGTGGGTCATCATCATTTAGATAGTCTGCTTTTGTGTCCTTTGACAGACGCTGTGGCGGATCGGTTTATTTCTTCTTCTTCTGCTTCTTTCTCGGTCCCTGTCATTATTCTTTGTCTGTCGTGATTCTCTGTTCGATCCTGTGGGTGAGAAGCCTTAGGATTCAGACGTCAGTTTGCTTTGCAATTTATGGTACCCAAAAGAACGTGTTGACACTGAGTTAGCTAGAAAATGTGTGGTAATAGAAAAGCCGATCATTTAGGACATATGAAGAAGAGATGAGAGAGAGGAGAGGAGAGAGAGAGAGAGAGAGAGAGAGAGAGAGAGAGAGAGAGAGAGAGAGAGAGAGATAGGAGAGATGAGGATCAAAGTACGCACAAGGACGTGTTGACAATGAGTTTGGTAGAAAATGTCACACAGTTGTTGAAAATGTCGCAGCCTTCAAATGGTACCATTGAACTGTTTGCCTTACTGTAGGTTTTTTCCCGTCAGCATGGTCGTCTGCTGTTTGGGATGGAGTAGGTGGTAATTAGTGTCTGTATGAGATGGAGTAGAGCGGAGTTGACATTTTGCTGTTTGGTATCATACCAGCTTGATATCATACCTACCATAGTCATAATGTCTTGATTTGGCGTGTGATATTGTTCTGTTTGATGTATGGGATGGTGTAGGTGGTAATTAGTGTCTGTAAGAGATGGAATAGAGCGGAGTTTGATATTTTGCTGTTTGATATCATACCAGGATACTTTCCAGGATTGCCCAGACCACAGCTGCAATGACCAGCTAAAAGTCATCTGGAACGACAAGAATATCGCTATCGGCTCCAAGATCAGACTGATGCGTTCCCTGGTCATGTCAGTATTTTTGTATGCATGCGAAACATGGACCATAACAGCAGACATTGAAAGAAGGATACAGGCAATGGAGATGAGATGCTTCCGCAAACTCCTTGGTATCTCGTACAAAGATCATATGACCAATAAGGAAGTGAAAACCCGAATCGAAAACGCCATCGGGCCGTATGAAGACCTCCTGACTTCAGTGATAAGACGCAAACTGAGGTGGTACGGGCACGTCACACGATCATCTGGACTGGCCAAGACCGTCTTGCAGGGAACAGTACAGGGAGGGAGATGAAGAGGCAAACAGAGAAAAAGATGGGAAGACAATATCAGAGAGTGGACTGGCCTTGAATGGAACATCATTCTGCGGAAAGCTGAGGACCGTGAGGAGTGGAGGAAGTTGGTTGCAAAATCTTCAGTGGTGCCCCAACGGTCAACCAGACTACGGGACTGATGATGATGATGATGATGATCATACCAGCTTGATATCATACCAACCATAGTCATAATGTCTTGATTTGGAGCGTGATTTGTTCTGTTTGATACACCAAGCCATAGTCATAGTGTGTGGATTTGGTACCATGTCAGGGCATAGTGTCTGGATGGATGGTGAATTTGGTACATCATTCTCATAGCGTATGTGTGTCAACATTGGTGATGTTGGTATGATGATATTTGATGGTATGTAAGCAACATTGTAATTTTATTGGTATACTGTGTAGTATATTGTAGTTATTCATTGTATTGTGTAGTTTTGTTTTTGTTGGTCACAGTGTTTGCTGTGTCAAATTTGGGCTGTTCTCCTTAGGAAGACTTTGTCACGGCATTGCAGCGCCACCCCCACCCCCACCCCCCCCTTTTATTATATATTTATATTTTTTATTGTATTTATTTTTTTACTTGATTATTTTATTTTCTGTACTCGTCTATTTCTGTTTACGTAAGAGAATGGATTTTGGTAAGCACAACCCCTTTATTGCCATAGGGTCTTTAACATGTGCCCGTACTGTCGCACATGTGACTTTGGCTTATCGTCTCCACCATAAGACTTGCATGCAGGACCATCATCACTGAAGTTCTAGTGGTCTTGTGTGCTGGTGGGGGTGAGGGTTGTGAGGAGAGGAGTTGAGTGAGAGAGAGAGAGAGAGGAGAGAGAGAGAGAGAGGAGGAGAGAGAGAGTCAGAGAGAGATGAGAATTGTTCCATAAACGTCAGGTATACAGCAAAGGAAGATTGGCTTGACCATGTTTTTTTTTCTGTTGCATGTGCTGTGTTGCTGTTACGGGTCGTTTCATTCACAGGTAAGTCACGTTTGTCTTTGTGTGTGTGTGTTTGAAAGCTGTTCTCTTCTGTCTTGCTATTTCACTCTCCTGTTTTTTGAAAAAGGGAGATAGTTTCATGTCGTCCAGAGGGGTATGTGTGTATTGTGTGTGTGTGCAGTGTTGTGTGTGTGTGTGTGTGTGTGTGTTGTGTGTGTGTGTGTGTGTGTGTGTGTGTGTGTGTGTTGTGTGTGTGTGTGTGTGTGTGTGTGTTGTGTGTGTGGGTGTGTGTGTGCTCCCACGCGCTCGTGCGTGAGAGAGAGAATACGAAGACAGACTTCATTGTACAAGGCCAACAGCCCCTTACAAGAGAGAGAGAGAGAGAGAGAGAGAGAGAGAGAGAGAGAGAGAGAGAGAGAGAGAGAGAGAGAGAGAGAGAGGAGGTTTTGCTCGGCTGTTTATGGAAGGATCTTCACCAGATTGTGAAAAGAGTAGATTATGTAGGATTTGCAAATACATGAAGTTATGGTGTCGAAGTGGAGTGGGAGGGGGGGGGGGGGGGGGGGAGAGAGAAAATCCGTCCAAAATCAACACAGGTGAAGAAAATATGTAAACAGCTGTTTTTTTCAGGACTTTTCGAAAATATTGGCATTTTGCCTTCACTGCTGTGACAATCCACCATCGACCTCTCTCCACGTAAAGGTTTATTCCATCTGATGCTTTTTCAAGGTGACATTGACCTTGAGAAGCACGGTCATGTTTTTCTGTTAGAAGTTTTGTATAAAAAGGGAGATTGTTAGCATGGCTTCACTGTCTTGTTTGTTTGTATTGGTGTTGTTGAAAATGTCATACCCTTCAAATTGTGGAATTGATTTCCCCACTCTAGTGGTTTGTTTGAAAACAAAAAGTATTTATTGTGTTATCTATTTTATGTCAGCCCAGAGACCTGCAGTGTGGGATCGATTTGTGTTGACAGTAGTTTCTGTGGTAGAAATGGAATAGGGCTTTTTGGTTTGACGCTACCTGGGGTCCTGGTGAGTGTGTAGGCGGTGGCCTTATCATAATGATGTACAGGCATTTGTAGTAGGATGATGTAGTGCTGAGAGTAGTTTACTCCCCAGACCCAGAGTCCAGGATGGCCAAACATGGTTGCCAGATATCTAGATTCTTGTCCTGGCTGAAATACGCCGGCCTTCCACCCTTCATTTTTGTCACATATCCCCTGTCTGTCTGAACAGAAAATACTATTCCTTTTTATCATTTTTGTCACATATCCCCTGTCTGTCTGAACAGAAATACTATCCCTTATCATTTTTGTCACATATCCCCTGTCTGTCTGAACAGAAATACTATCCCTTGTCATTTTTGTCACATATCCCCTGTCTGTCTGAACAGAAATACTATCCCTTATCATTTTTGTCCCTATTCCCTGTCTATCTGAACAGAAATACTATCCCTTATCATTTTTGTCACGTATCCCTGTCTATCTGAACAGAAATACTATCCCTTATCATTTTTGTCACGTATCCCTGTCTATCTGAACAGAAATACTATCCCTTATCATTTTTGTCACATATCCCTGTCTATCTGAACAGAAATACTATCCCTTATCATTTTTGTCACGTATCCCCTATCTGAACAGAAATACTATCCCTTATCATTTTTGTCACGTATTCCCTGTCTGTCTGAACAGAAATACTATCCCATATCATTTTTGTCACGTATTCCCTGTCTATCTGAACAGAAATACTATCCCTTATCATTTTTGTCACATATTCCCTATCTATCTGAACAGAAATACTATCCCTTATCATTTTTGTCACGTATCCCCTATCTGAACAGAAATACTATCCCTTACATTTTGGTCACATATTCCCTGTCTGTCTGAACAGAAATACTATCCCTTACATTTTTGTCACATATTCCCTGTCTATCTGAACAGAAATACTATCCCTTATCATTTTTGTCACATATTCCCTGTCTATCTGAACAGAAATACTATCCCTTATCATTTTTGTCCCATATCCCCTATCTGAACAGAAATACTATCCCTTATCATTTTTGTCCATATCCCCTGTCTTGTGCCAGAATAAAAGTAGGGTCCTTCATCATCATTTTTGTCACACATCCGATGTCTACCAGGACAAAAGTACAATCCTTTGTTATCATGTTTGTCACATATATCCCTTGTTTTGTACTGTCCATGGTCGTCAATTTTGTCGCACATCCCCTGTCGTTAACCTGAACAGAAGTACAGTCCATTGTGATCAGTTTTGTTAAACATCCCTTGTTTTGTACTTGTACGGAAGTACGGTCTTTTATCATCATTTTTGTACCTGAACAGAAGTACGGTCTTTTATTATCATTTTTGTACCTGAACAGAAGTACGGTCTTTTATCATCATTTTTGTACCTGAACAGAAGTACGGTCTTTTATTATCATTTTTGTACCTGAACAGAAGTACGGTCTTTTATCATCATTTTTGTACCTGAACAGAAGTACGGTCTTTTATTATCATTTTTGTACCTGAACAGAAGTACGGTCTTTTATCATCATTTTTGTACCTGAACAGAAGTACGGTCTTTTATCATCATTTTTGTACCTGAACAGAAGTACGGTCTTTTATCATCATTTTTGTACCTGAACAGAAGTACGGTCTTTTATTATCATTTTTGTACCTGAACAGAAGTACGGTCTTTTATCATCATTTTTGTACCTGAACAGAAGTACGGTCTTTTATTATCATTTTTGTACGTGAACAGAAGTACGGTCTTTTATCATCATTTTTGTACCTGAACAGAAGTACGATCCTTTATAATCATTTTGTACGTGAACAGAAGTACAGTCCATCGTCACATACCCCATGTCTTGTATTCGTCTTGGAACTACTGAAAATGATGTCCCAATCCAAGCACAAAGACTTTTTAAAAATCTTTTCAGATTCCCTTTCCATTTTGCAGGCAATTGATGGCTGAAACATCAGTGACGCAGAGCTTCCGCATTAAAAAAAGACAAACTTTCCCCCCCTCCCTTACAGCAATGTTTTTGCCTGAATTCCTGGCCCCATTGGTAATTGAGACAACGAAAAGACTAACTGCCTTGTCAAGAATCAAATAAGGGAATAGTTGTCTAAATCCTTCGTCCCATAGATCTGAAATTCACAAAGTACAAATTTATGTGAAAAATCTCTGGCAGGAGGATTGGAACAACCAAGCAGACAACAAACTTTTCCAGATCTACCCCGAACTTAAACAGATTCTCCAGTCTGTTCCAGGGAAACTTAGGAAAGAGATAGTGTTATGTAGGCTACTCGGGATTGGTATTGTTATTGCTGTTTAAAGCCCAACCGACTGTGTAGAGCCATATCAGGGCCACAACCGCTTCAAAACATAGAAAACTTTCAACAGAAAAAAAGAAAGGAAAAGAAAAATAAGTACACACATCAATGCATTCGTGACATAATCTAAGGACATGCCCATGGCGTTGACCACTCCGTCCAATTTATCGCACAGGGGATCCAAAAAGCATACCCGAATACAAATTCAAGCATACCTAAGAACATCAAAACATATAAAAACGGGCATAAAGTACCTGAAATTACTTCCGCATATCTCACCTCCTTAGAGCCAAATGCACTTAACACATGTACCCAACTATGTATTAGCCCTCGAAAAAGTGCGTGAGATTTTCTCGAACACGTACAGGTGAATGGATCAGCAAGGCAGAAAATGACAGAAAAATGACAGAAAGCAAAGAAACAAGGCAGAAACAAAGAGAGTGACAGAAAAGAGGAACTTTCTAGCACAGAATTTCCAGAAGTTGGGGATACTATGTATACTGAAAGAACCCCCGGCATCCCACGGGGGGTGGCTACATACGAGCATACATCCTACACTCACTCAAAAAATGAAAAACTTCGTGGTGTGCACTATGCCACGAACCACTCAGGATCAAACAGCTTTTCATTGAATGCTTAGACTTGCACGATGTGAGACGTAAACACTGTGCAGCAGACTGCTTTAAAAAAAACTTTTTCAGAAATGGTCCTTGGGCTGCAGTTTTCAAGTTGTTTTGTTTTTGTTTTTTTATTGCAAGAGATCAATAGATCTCATTTTATATCATACGTATGGGAAAAAGTTTCAATTCGAATTTAGACTTGAAAGAGTACTTGTGAGCTTGGTTTTTAAATGTTGTCTTTTTACTTAAACTATGGAGTTGTTTTGAACTTTGTGTTAGCGCTGATAGGGCTCTAGTAGTCGGCTGTTAGCAATATGAACTGAACTATTTCTGAACAAAAGTACAATCCATAGTCATAGTTTGTGTCACATATCCCCTGTGTACCTGAACATAGTACGGTCCATCGTCGTCATTTGTCAGATATTCCCATGTTGTGTACCTGAATAGAAATATAGTTCATATTCATCATTTGTCAGATATCCCCATGTTGTGTACCTGAATAGAAATATAGTTCATAGTCATCATTTGTCAGATATCCCCATGTTGTGTACCTGAATAGAAATATAGTTCATAGTCATCATTTGTCAGATATCCCCATGTTGTGTACCTGAATAGAAATAATTTATTATGGTCTGGTGTCACCATTTATGTGGCATATTCCCAGTTGTGTACCTAAATAAAAGTACTGTCCATCGTCACCATTTGAGTCACGTATGCCCTTCATGTACCTGAACAGGTCTACCGTCTTTATTTGTATCACATAGCCCCTGTCTTGTATCTGAGCAGGTCCATCATCTTGATTTGTGTCACATATCCCCTGTCTTGTATCTGAGCAGGTCCATCATGATTTGTGTCACATATCCCCTGTCTTGTATCTGAGCAGGTCCATCATCATGATTTGTGTCACATATCCCCTGTCTTGTATCTGTGCAGTTCATCATAATGATTTGTGTCACATATCCCCTGTCTTTTTCCTGAGCAGGTCCATCATTACCAGTTGTGTCACATTTCCCTATCTTGTACCTGGACAAAGTACAGTCCATTGTTATCATTTTTGTCAGATGTCCCCCGTTTTGTACTTACAGGAGTGCAGTACATCGTCATTATTTTTGTCACATATCCCCCGTGTATCTGAACAGAAGTACGGCCCGTCGTCATTATTTGTGTCACATATCACCTGTCGTATTTGTACAGCAGTACAGTTATCATTAAGAGAAAAACGTGAAAGAAAGGACAAGGAGGAAGAATTCGTCACGTCATTACCAACTATTACCACCATTTCCTCACTTTTGGAGTACGTCCACAAAGCCGGTTCCCTGATTTCTGGACAGAAGGAAGAGTCTCTGATGAAAGTCTAAAAGACAAGCTTGTAGACAGGGCAGACAGACTTCATCTACTGTTACCATCAGGCCAGGTTTATTTTTGTTCCACCCTGAGGCAGGCCACGGCTTTTGCGGGCTGTCTGGCTGTTGTAATACAACCGTGGACTCAAGATGATATCTCGAGTTCGATCCAAGCCCACAGCATGAAAACTGGCCTGTTATCTGCCCACTGCCATTCTCCCTTCCCCCCCACCCGTAGGGATGCTAGGGGCTTTTCAGTATAAATAGTGTCCCCTTCTTCTGGAAATTCTCTGCTAGAAATTTCCTCTTTTCTGTCACCCTCTTTTTTCTGCCTTTTCCCTTTGCTGTCTGTCATTTCTTTCTATCATTTTCTGCCTTGTTGGTCCATTCACCTGTATATGTTTGATAAAGTGTTTATGTACATTTTCTTAGGATTGATAATTGGGTAATGTATTAGTTGCATTTTTGGCTCTAGGAGGACGAGATGTGCAGAAGCAATTTTAGGTAATTTATGCCGTTTTTATGTATGGTTTAGTGTCCTTATGTATGCTTAAATTTGTATTCAGGTGTTTTTTTTTTTAAATCCCTTCTGCATTAAATTGGATCGGAGTTGTCACGCAGGAGGTTTTCCTTAATTATGTGTTGCAAATGCATTATGTGATTATTTTTTCGGTTCTTTTTTTTTCTTTTTTTTTCCTGTTGAAGTTTTGTGTGTTTTGAAGTGGTTATAGTCCTTGTAATGCTCTGTGCAGTCGACTGGGCTTTAAACAACAATAACATAACACTTTGCCCGTCTATCAATGATTCTGATGGTGTCAGCTTACTGTTTGACAAGTCCTGTCCCATCCCCACCCCAACCTTCCTTCTTCCATTTTAAGACCTTGCAAGCGCACATGGTTTTGCGTAGGCTCAAGGAGTCTGCCAGTTAACAGATGGTTGATTGGGTGGAGCTATGAGAAATTCTAATGCATGAATGACTCTTGAATAAGTTTCAAACTGTCATCCCTTTTCTCTCTAGCTCTTTGACAGGAACTTTTATTATATTATCCTGAGATCTTTTCTGGTTTAGGGAAACTCATTGATATCTCTGGTTTCAAACTGTCATCCTTTTTCTCTCTAGCCTAACGGGTACCGTTATAAATCCTTAAATCCTTTCCTGGTTCACGGAAACTCTTTGATATCTCTACCTTGTGCTAAAGACAAAGCGAGGGACTCAGCGGAAGGAAGATATTAGCCCTCCATTACCTCTCTCCTCCCCTTCCTTCCCTGTGTCATTAGAACTTCTATAGATCTAAAGATGTGTTGGGGAGCAAGGAGGCTGTTTGATGTAGCGCTAAAAACAAAACAGAGGACACAGCATACAAAGACCCCGTCCGCCATCAGGCCCCCGTCACCATCCACATTCCTCTCTGGTATACCCAGATCTACAAAGTCTAGAGTGTCTTCTCTGATCAATGAAAGCTTTCCTCTGATAAAGAACTAAAGACGCGTCAAACACCCAGTTCTCCATCAGTCCTTCATTACCATCCATAAGCCTTCTTCTGGGCTGCCTCATAGATGTACAAAAAGCAGAGAGCTGCTTCTCTCATTGATGAAAGCTTTCCTTTGACAAAGAGCTAAAGACACAGCAGACAGACTCAGTTCTCCGTCAGACCGCCATTACTATCCGCACGCCTCTTTCTGGAACTGTCAAGATGGATGTACGAAGCAAAGAGCGTCGTCTATTATGGAAGGAAGCTTTCCTTTGATAAAGAGCGACGACACAGCAGAGGTCATATCACGGGAGGACTCGGCCACCAGTCGCCGTGGTGCAGTGGATAGCGGAACGGTTTGCCGACCGGAAGGTTGTGGATTCGAATCCCATCAGTCTTGTCAGAATCACTGTAGTTTTTCGATCCAGCTAGCTCCTTACAGATTTGAGTGTGCTGTGGCTCATTGGGAGACGAATCTCACACGAGTCTCATACACTTCACGGATGCGTCATGAGGGCGTATCTTAAATGTCTGTCAACACGCAGGTGTCTGTGTCTTGGGTCTCGATGCAGGATATGTATGAAAGTGAGTATAGATAGATGAGCTTGTCACACAGTCGCTGTGGGATTGGAACGTTTCATCTTGATTTTAAAATCTGTGTCATCATTTAGCATTGTGAAAAATTGTCCAATTTGTGATATAGATGTTAGTGTAGGTAATGGACATGTGTAGATGTTAGTGTAGGTAATGAGAATGTATAGATGTTAGTGTAGTAATGGGTCATGTATAGATGTTAGTGTAGGTAATGGGACATGTATAGATGTTAGTGTAGGTAATGGGACATGTATAGATGTTAGTGTAGGTAATGGGTCATGTATAGATGTTAGTGTAGGTAATGGACATGTATAGATGTTAGTGTAGGTAATGGGTCATGTATAGATGTTAGTGTAGGTAATGGGTCATGTATAGATGTTAGTGTAGGTAATGGGACATGTATAGATGTCAGTGTAGGTAATGGGAATGTATAGATGTTAGTGTAGGTAATGAGACATGTATAGATGTTAGTGTAGGTAATGAGACATGTATAGATGTTAGTGTAGGTAATGGGGTCATGTATAGATGTTAGTGTAGGTAATGGGAATGTATAGATGTTAGTGTAGGTAATGGGTATGTATAGATGTTAGTGTAGGTAATGGGAATGTATAGATGTTAGTGTAGGTAATGGGAGATGTATAGATGTTAGTGTAGGTAATGGGACATGTATAGATGTTAGTGTAGGTAATGGGAATTATAGATGTTAGTGTAGGTAATGAGACATGTATAGATGTTAATGTAGGTAATGAGACATGTATAGATGTTAGTGTAGGTAATGAGACATATAGATGTTAGTGTAGGTAATGGACATGTATAGATGTTAGTGTAGGTAATGAGACATGTATAGATGTTATGTAGTAATGAGACATGTATAGATGTTAGTGTAGGTAATGAGACATGTATAGATGTTAGTGTAGGTAATGAGAATGTATAGATGTTAGTGTAGGTAATAGGGCATTATAGATGTTAGTGTAGGTAATGAGATGTATAGATGTTAGTGTAGGTAATGAGACATGTATAGAGGTTAGTGTAGGTAATGAGACATGTATAGATGTTAGTGTAGGTAATGGACAAAAACAACAAGAAGACTCAGACGGCCCTTATCCAAGTCTTCTTGCTGGCGAATATATAAATCCATTGATCTGTTTGTTTCAAAGGAAGTTCTTTGAAAGATTGACAAAACAAAAAACAAAACAGAAATCAGATTGCACAGCAGAAATAGATGGATTCCATCATTAACTCTACCATCTCTTTTTCCTTCTTCTGTTATTACCCTCCTTACTGTCTGACTTGTATGTAGGTGTACAAAGCCAAACTGCCTGATCACTGGAATGTCGGGTGAAAGCGCAAGAGACAAATCAAAAGACTTGGGGAGAGCACAGGAAGACTTCATCCTCTATTTCCACCCTCCTCTCCTGTCCCCCTTCTCTCTCTGTCTGTGTGTTTGTCTGTCTGTCTGTCTCTGGTTCTGTCTCTCTGTCTGTCTATATCTCTGGTTCTCTCTGTCTCTGTCTATCTCTGGTTCTGTCTCTGTCTATATCTCTGGTTCTGTCTCTCTGTCTGTCTATATCTCTGATTCTCTCTGTCTCTGTCTCTATCTCTGGTTCTGTCTCTCTGTCTATATCTCTGGTTCTGTCTCTCTGTCTATGTCTCTGGTTCTGTCTCTCTGTCTGTCTATATCTCTGATTCTCTCTGTCTCTGTCTCTATCTCTGGTTCTGTCTCTGTCTATATCTCTGGTTCTGTCTCTGTCTGTCTATATCTCTGGTTCTCTCTGTCTCTGTCTCTATCTCTGGTTCTGTCTATATCTCTGGTTCTGTCTCTCTGTCTCTGTATGTCTGGTTCTGTCTTTCTGTCTTTGTCTCTGTGTCTCTTCTCGATTTCTGTCTGTCGGTCGCTGTGTCTGTCTACCTCTCTGTCTCTCTGTCTCTTCTCGGTTTCTGTCTGTCGCTCTGTCTGTCGCTCTATCTCTCTCTCCCCTTCTCTCCCCCCTCTCTCTCGCCGTCCCTCCCTCCCTCTCTCTCTCTCTCGCCTTGTGTGTCTTCAAATCCGGAGATCTGTTCAGGTTCATGGAAGCTCTTTGATGCAGCGCTTTAAGACAAAACAGAAGACACAGCGGAAGGATGTCGCCCAGCATTGCCGCTATTGTACTATCCGTCTTGTCAGTCAGTTCGTCTGTGACTCTTGTCTCACTGTCTCTGTATGTGTCCCCGCTCTTCCGTCACTGGTGAGGAGTGTAGGCCCTACAAGCTTCAGTTTTCAGTGTTCTTGGATCGTGTTTCCTCGTTCGGAATAAATTCCATATGCACCAGTGCCGCAGGTGCCACGTGGTGGGGGAAAAAGATACAAGATGATCGTGTTACAAGGCGTAAGCCCACGCAAAAACTCAGCGTGCTGGTAAGGTCATGTGAAATCAATGAACTGCCTGAGGGTGAAACTCACGACCCCTGCGGTATCAACATAGCGCTCTAACCACCAGAGCTTATTCTTATTGTTGCTTAAAGCCTAGCCGACTGCGTAGAGCCATATCAGGGCTATAACCGTTTCAATACATACACACACAGTATTTCAACTGGAAAAAAAAAAGGTACAGAAAATTAAGTACACATATCAATGCATTCGCACACATAATCTAAGGAGATGCCCCTGGCGTTGACCACTCTGTCCAGTTTCTTACACAGGGGATATAAAAAACGTAACTGAATACAAACTGAAACATAATTAAGGACACAAAAGCATATATAAAAACGGGCCTAAATTACTTAAAATTGCCTCCGCATATCTCACCTCCTCAGAGCCAAAAATACATTTAATACATGTATGTACCCAATTAGTACGTAAGACTTTATTGAACACATAAAGACGAATGGACCAGCAAGGCAGAAAATGATAAGAAGAAATGACAGGAAGCAAAGAAGCAAGGCAGAAACAAAACAAGTGACAGAAAAGAGGAAATTTCTAGTACAGAATTTCCAGAAGGTGGGAATACTAATTTTACTGAAAGTGCCCCCGGCATTTCCATAGGGGGACCACCTGAGCTAACACCACACACACACACACACACATATGTGTGTGTATAGATGTAGAGAGAGAGATGTGTGTGTGTGTGTGTGTGTGTGTGTGTGTTGTGTGTGTGTGTGTATATATATATATAGATCTTTTTTTTTTTTTTTTTTTAAATCCACGACCTCTGCGTTATCAACCTTGCGCAGTAAACCACCAGACCTAACTTAGCTGGCGTTTATAGAGGCGGCGGGGTTTCGGGAAATCGCACGCGCGAGTCGACCCGAGCGAACTCGCGCGAGGAATGTTGCTATTTTCGGTTTGCAAGTGTTCATAGAGGACGCGGGTCTCTCGAGGCGGCAAATCTGCCAACCGGCGCGGGAAATTACCAGAAAGAGTTGCCATTTCTTGTACGCGGGGACGCGCCGAACTTTGTGTTGGCTGTACTTTTGGTGGCTGTGTTCACAGACATCTCACGTCCATTTGTTGATACACGACGGCTCAAGATGGATGTTGACCAACTGATCACTGCAGTTTTCAACAGACCGTTAATATGGGACAAAAGAATTAAAGAATATGCCAACAGGAATCTTGTGGACAAAGCGTGGAAGGAAATCAGCATGGAGATGAACATTGAAGGCAACTTTGTGAAACTGCTGTCTAACAATAAAAATTCATCAAGAAAAGAAGCCATTTTGTCTGTTTGCTACTGCAAGGCCTGGACTGCATGTGAAGTGTGTGTTGTCTCCTCTCGTCTGGTCTGGCTTTTTCCGCTTTTGCTATAAACACCAACCGCGCGAGTGATTAGGCGCGGGTTTTCTAGCGCGAGTAACCAGCTCGCGGCAACCCGCTACCCGCCGTCTCTATAAACGTACACTTATACTTGTCCCACCTGCTGGGGATATGGCGTGGAGATGAAGTTGGTAGTCTATAGCTGAACGGGAGGCTTGGCGTAAACTTCACGTTATAGATGTTGGAGTGTGTCTGCCACTCCGTCTGATACCCATGGCGTGAGCTGAAGGGTCGGGCCACTGAAAAACATGGGATGAAACAGGACAGCGGGAAGATTTGGCCCACCAGTACCACCAGTACCTCCAGTTACCTTTCCCTCCACGCCATCCACGCCCCACATATCTCTGTCTTTGTCTGTCTGTCTGTCTCTCTCTCGGTCTCTCTCCCCCCCCCTCTCTTTCTCTCTATTTTTCTCTGTTTTTGTCTCTTTGTCTCTCTGTCTCAGTCTCTGTCTGTCTGGCTGGCTGTCTCTTTCTCTCTTCTCTCTCTTTCTCTCTCTCTCTCTCTTTCTTTCTCTCTGTCTTTCTCTGTGTCTTTCTCTGTCTCTGTGTCTCTCTGTCTCTGTCTGTTTGTCTGTCTGTTTGTCTGTCTGGCTCTCTCTCTCTCTCCCCCTCTCTCCCTCCCTCTCTCTCTCTCGCGCTCGCTCGCTCGCTCCGTCCACCCCCTTTATTGCCTAATTGCCGGTCTGTGTCAAGTACAGAAGAGAAGACAAAGAGGGAAGGAGTGGGGGGGGGGGGGGGGGGGGGAGGATCATGGCTGACCTCACCGGGGGGTCACGACGGGCTCTTTGATCTGACAGTGGAAAACCGCTGGGTGGGTCGGGGCGGTGTCTTTGCACATCGGATGGGGTTGGGCTGTGTCGGCTTGTATGTGTGTGTGTGTAAACCCTGCCTGTTTCTCAAGTTTGGTACAGGGTGTAGCTCTGTAGTAAGTGTTGTGTTTAGGAAAAGACCCCATTGTGTCATAGTTGGTGTTTAAACCAAGACATTTTCATGTAAAAACACACACACACACACACACACACACACACACACACACACACACACACACACACACACACACACACACACACACACACACACACACACAAAACCAAACAACTAACAACCAAACCAAACCAAACCAAACCAAAGCAAACCAAGCCAGACCAAAACAACAAACCAAACCAAAACAAAACAAACAAAACAAAACAAAACACAAAACAGTTGATGTAGGGTTGTGTTGTGTTTAGGCAAAGGTCTTTCCTGGGTTCAGAGAACTTTGGTGTAAGGTTGTGTTGTGTCGTGTCGTGTGATGTTTAGACAAAAACCCTTTCTGGTTAAAAGAAGGCAGGATAGGGTTGTGTTGTGTGTCGTGTTGTGTTTAGGCTAAGACCCGTTCCTGATGTACAGAAGAACTTAAGTGTCGTGTTGTGTCGTGTTGTATTTAGGCAAAGACTCTTCGTATTTCAGAGAAGATTACCGGTATAGGGGTGTGTTGTGTCGTGTTTAGACAAAAGACCCTTCCCAGTTCAGAGAAGAACTTTGGAATAGGGTTGTGTTTTGTTGTATGTTTGCAGAGACCCTCCCTGATGCATCCCTTTGACTCCCGCACCCTGTCCACCGGCATTCTGCTTCCTGTAGGAAGCTGGTGGATAGGGTGAGGGAGTCAAAGGGTTACGTTTTTGCAGTTGGTGGATAGGGTGAGGGAGTCAAAGGGTTAAGTTTTTGCAGTTGGTGGATAGGGTGAGGGAGTCTAAGGGTTATTTTTTTCAGTTGGTGGATAGGGTGAGGAAGTCAAAGGGTTAAGTTTTTGCAGTTAGTGGACAGGGTGCGGGTGTCAAAAGGTTATAGGAACTCTTTAGAATAGAGTTGGTAGATTTTGCAGGGTAGCATAGACAAGAGACACTTCTCCGATTGATGAAGAATGGTAAACAGGATGAGGGAGCGGAAGGCTCGCCTTTATCCGTTCTGCAGTAAGCTGGTGGATTAGGGGGGGGGGGGGGGTGAAGGGAGTGCAAGGGTTAAGGAGGGGGAGTGCACCAGGGAAGATGACTTGACGGGCAGTAAGAAAGGACCTTAGTGTCGTAGGTCCTGCTCCTGGCTATCACAGCTCTGATCTGACGGCAGAAAATGGGAAGGACTTTGGGAGGTTGGGTGGGGGTGGGATGGGGGTTGAAGTGGGAGATGGGGCTGAGAGAAAGAATCCAGAAACAGGCTGTAAGAGGAACGACTATCGCAGAGAGAGATCCTCACTGTCACAGGCCTGTCGTGCTGCTAGCTACTGCGGTCTTTGTTCGATGGCATAAAGTGCAGAGAAGGGTAGAGACGAAATTATGCGACGACGAAATTGAGAAAGACAGGAGTTTGCGTTAAGTGGGAATTGAGAAAGAGGAGTTTGCGTTAAGTGGGAATTGAGAAAGACAGGACATTCCATTAAGTAGGAATTCAGAAAGACAGAGATTACCTTAAGTGGGAATCGAAAAAGACAGGACATTATGTTAGGTAGGAATTGAGAAA
>JAPXFY010000027.1:17825961-17833461 GCA_030674185.1 Monoplex corrugatus | reverse complement strand
ACCACTAGCTGAGCGCACAAAGGTCATAGGTCTGCTGCCTACTTAACTAACCCATTCACTCCCTTGTCTGACCCACAAGAGGCCACCAGCTTGACGCACAAAGGTCATAGGTCAGCTACCTGTTGAACTTACCCTGTCACTCCTTTGCTCTACCCGCAAGAGGCCACCAGCTTGACGCACAAAGGTCATAGGTCAGCTACCTGCTTAGCTTACTAACCCTTTCATTCCCTCATCCTACCCACAAAAGGCCAACACCTTCCCGTACAAAGGTCATAGGTCAGCTACCTGCTTAACTAACCGTTTCACTCCCTTGCTGTACCCATAAGAGGCCACCAGCTTGACACGCAAAGGTCATAGGTCAGCTACCTGCTTAACTAATCCTTTCACTCCATAGCTGTACCCACAAGAGGTTACCAGCTTCTCGCACAAAGGTCGTAGGTCAGCTACCTGCTTAACTAAGCCTTTCACTCCCTTGCTGTACCCACAAGAGGTTACCAGCTTATCAAACAAAGGTCATAGGTCAGCTACCTGCTTATAACTAACTAACCCATTTCATTCCCTCATCCTACCCACAAAAGGCCAACAACTTATCACAAAGGTCATAGTTCAGTTGTTGATTCAGCTTTTTCACTTTCTGTCGTCTTACCCACCTGGGTCACCTGCATATTGCAGGCAGGCAGTGGACTGGTGGGAAAGGTGAGGGTCATTATCTTGCTTAACTCACGAAAGTCATAGGTATCGCCACCCATAATACTACTGCCGATAATACACCGTCTTTTTCATTGAAATTTTGAGCCGTGGACAGAATGTACCGTATAGTCAGAAGCATAAGGTTGATGTGAGACGTATTGAGTAGGAGCGATGAAGATCATATGTAGTCCATAATGGTTGATGATGATGGTTGTGATGTGATGAGGCGTCATTGAGATAGAGTGATGTTCAGAAGTTTACCATGTAGTCAACATGATGGTCTGATGATGACGATGATGGTGGTGATGTGATGATGGCGTCGTTGAGATCAGGAGCTGATGTGATCAGAAAATGTACTATATATAGTCAGTTTAGTGCTTGTATGGTGTACTGCTGCTGATGTTGATGATGAGTGGCGATGGTAATGTGATTTGTTCCTGGGATTAGGAGCTGATATAATCAATAGATGTACTGTATAGTCACCATAGCCATTTGATGATAATAATGATGTTGATATTATTTCTTGGAGACTAGATTTCTGAAATTTGTTTAAAGAATGAGAGTGAAAATATAGATTTCTGAAAATTGTTTAAAGAATGATATTGAAAAATTTCAAATTTTCTTTCTTTTCTTCTTCCTTCTCCTACCCTACCCCACCCTGCCCCACTCTATTTTTTCTTGTTTGTAAATCATCTTTATCTTTGTTTATTTTCCTGTGCCCTTTCTGTTATCACAAATTACCTTATTCGTGTTCTTGTCAATACAGCTTTAGTTAATCTGATCATAATCGTTGTTGAGTTCCTTTTGGTTTTATTAGTGACGTGATTTTAGACAACACAGGACTTCAGAATGTTAGCTTCCTGAAAATTTTCTGAAAAGAGCAAAAAACTGCTTATTCTTGAACGTTGGAGCACAGGAGTTCGAAGTTTTTTCAAGAAGGATTCATCATTCATACTTGGACATTTCTATGTGTGCTCCACCATATTTCTGCCAGCAGTTATCTAGCAGACTCTCTGAAGCCTGCGCAAAACCTTATGTGCTAGCGAGATTTTGAAATGGGTAAATGGGGTAGGGGGAAGAGAGACTTGTGAAACACTAAGCTGATTCCACCAGCAGGATGGAAACATTAATCGTTTGACTCCTGCACCCTATCCACCAACTGCGAAAACAACCCATTCGACTCCCTCACCCTATCCACCAGCTTCATGCAAACCCTTTGACTCCCTCACCCTACCCATCACCTTCCTGCCTGCAGGAAGCTGGTGGATGGGGTGAGGGAGTCAAAGGGTTACGTTTTTGCTTTGCTAGCTTGGTTGACGATACGGGATGCTGGTAGATAGGGTGCGGGATTCAAAGGGTTAAGATGAGCAGCAAAAAGGCTTTGTATGTGTGTGTGTGTGTGTGTGTGTGTGTGTGTGTGTGTGTGTGTTGTGTGAGAGTGAGTGAGTGAGTGTGTGTTGTGTGTGTGTGTGTGAGTGAGTGAGTGAGTGAGTGAGTGAGTGTGTGTGTGTGTGTGTGTGTGTGTGTGTGTGTGTGTGTGTGTGTGTGTGGGTGTGGTGTGATGGAGATGAGAGAGAGAGAGAGAGAGAGAGAGAGAGAGAGAGTGTGTGTGTGTGATGTTGTAGGCTGGGATTTATTTGACTCGCGACATCACATCTTGAGGTAAAGAAGTCAAGTTTGTTGGGGAAGTGAGGTGGTCGAAGTAATCCGAACTCCCCCCCCCCCCCCCCCCCCCCCCCGTCCAGCACTATGAGGACGACGTATACCTCCTCTCTTTCGCTGCTTTATTTTCCACTACCCTGAGTGGACCGGAAATGCCGTGCGCGAATTGTTGATCAGGTCGGACGCGAACCCGGAGCTCACACAAAACAATATACGTCATTTGTGTACTGTACAGTGTTGCCGTCCTTAGCACATTTAGCGGGAAACGGATGTCTGATGTCAACAGATATTTTTAGAAGAGAAGAGCTCTTACGTCTACGGAAATGTCTGGAACAAAACAAAGGGAAAGTTAGGGGAGGTAACGACGTTGTTCGTTATGGCTTTGTGACGTCAAGTCTAGCGAATGGCTTACGTGTCTGATGACAGGAAATAAGAATAATGATTTGAAGTAAAACAAAGTGAAATAAAAACAAAGTGGGGGGGGAGGAGGGGAGGTAGGGAGAGTCTTTATGGACACAGTGTGTGTAGTCAATTAATGAATGGTTTGGGTACATGAGTTCATTTGCTGGCAAAATTTAATTAACTAATTGAAATGATATTTTTTAATATACGACAGTTTCATTGAATACGACGACTGTTATTCTGAGAACAAATTTTTTTTTTTAGAAAAGTTCTTTGTCAGTTTGGCATTTTGAGCATGATGATTGTTAAGTACATACATTTCATGGTGAAGTGTACCATATCAGACAGGGGCAAGCCAAGCCATCTTGGGGAAGTACGGACTGTCATTTGTCAAAGAATTGGTAATAAGACGTGCTTGGGGCCCCAGCCCTATTAGCCAATCAACGCTGTCCAACGTTTGGTTTCAACGTTAGCTATTCTTGTATTGTGAAGTAATGTTAGTTTGTTATGTACGTAAGTTCTGGTTCTGTAGTCAAGTGGATAAGACGTTGGGCTTACATTCGGAAAGTCTGGGTTCGATCCTGCCTGAACACCTGCCTGATTAGATGAAGGATAAGGATTTCCCGATCTCCCAGTTCAAGTTGTGTGCAGACCTGTTGGTGCCTAAACCCCCTTCGTGCATATATACATGCAGAACATAAATATGCACGTGAAAGATCCTGACTTATCGAAAGATGAAATCACTCAACATCATACATGCCCTCACTGAAGACGAGAGTATGCAGACTGTGCAACAGTATATTGCCTGCACAGTGTGGGCAAAACAGTCTGCATACATGGCTCCTATAAAAATCGGTATGCTAAAGAAAATGAATAAAAAAGATGGAAATAAAAGCAAAGCGAAACACACACATACATACACACGCACGCACGCACGCACGCACGCACGCACGCACACACACCACCACCACCAGAGCAACAACAGCAAACGAATTCTTGTAGTTCTACAAAGGACTTGTAGTTGTTATGATCATAGTTCTAAATGTAGATAGAAATCATGGCTGTTGTGACCACGGTTCTGCAAATGAATTTTTGGTGTTACTTTACGACCATAGTTATGCAAAAGAATTATAACTGTTAGGACCACAGTTCTACAAAATAATTATAACTTAAGACCATAGTTCTACAAAAGAATTATAGCTGTTAGGACCATAGTTCTGCAAAAGAATTATAACTGTTAAGACCATAGTTCTACAAAATAATTATAACTTAAGACCATAGTTCTACAAAAGAATTATAGCTGTTAGGACCATAGTTCTGCAAAAGAATTATAGCTGTTAGGACCATAGTTCTACAAAAGAATTATAGCTGTTAGGACCATAGTTCTACAAAAGAATTATAACTGTTAGGACCATAGTTCTACAAAAGAATTATAGCTGTTAGGACCATAGTTCTGCAAAAGAATTATAGCTGTTAGGACCATAGCTCTACAAAAGAATTATAGCTGTTAGGACCACAGTTCTACAAAAGAATTATAACTGTTAGGACCATAGTTCTACAAAATAATTATAACTTAAGACCATAGCTCAACAAAAGAATTATAACTGTTAGGACCACAGTTCTACAAAATAATTATAACTTAAGACCATAGCTCAACAAAAGAGTTATAACTGTTAGGACCACAGTTCTACAAAATAATTATAACTTAAGACCATAGCTCAACAAGAGTTATAACTGTTAGGACCACAGTTCTACAAAATAATTATAACTTAAGACCATAGCTCAACAAAAGAGTTATAACTGTTAGGACCATAGTTCTACAAAAGAATTATAACTGTTAGGACCACAGTTCTACAAAATAATTATAACTTAAGACCATAGTTCTACAAAAGAGTTATAACTGTTAGGACCATAGTTCTACAAAATAATTATAACTGTTAGGACCATAGTTCTACAAAAGAGTTATAACTGTTAGGACCATAGTTCTACAAAAGAGTTATAACTGTTAGGACCATAGTTCTACAAAAGAGTTATAACTGTTAGGACCATAGTTCTACAAAAGAGTTATAACTGTTAGGACCATAGTTCTACAAAAGAGTTATAACTGTTAGGACCATAGTTCTACAAAAGAATTATAACTGTTAGGACCATAGTTCTACAAAAGAATTATAACTGTTAGGACCATAGTTCTACAAAAGAATTATAACTGTTAGGACCATAGTTCTACAAAATAATTATAACTTAAGACCATAGTTCTACAAAAGAATTATAGCTGTTAGGACCATAGTTCTACAAAAGAGTTATAACTGTTAGGACCATAGTTCTACAAAAGAATTATAACTGTTAGGACCATAGTTCTACAAAAGAGTTATAACTGTTAGGACCATAGTTCTACAAAAGAGTTATAACTGTTAGGACCATAGTTCTACAAAAGAGTTATAACTGTTAGGACCATAGTTCTACAAAAGAATTATAGCTGTTAGGACCATAGTTCTACAAAAGAGTTATAACTGTTAGGACCATAGTTCTACAAAAGAGTTATAACTGTTAGGACCATAGTTCTACAAAAGAATTATAACTGTTAGGACCATAGTTCTACAAAAGAATTATAACTGTTAGGACCATAGTTCTACAAAATAATTATAACTGTTAGGACCATAGTTCTACAAAAGAATTATAACTGTTAGGACCATAGCTCTACAAAATAATTATAACTGTTAGGACCATAGCTCTACAAAATAATTATAACTGTTAAGACCATAGTTCTACAAAAGAATTATAACTGTTAGGACCATAGTTCTACAAAAGAATTATAACTGTTAGGACCATAGTTCTACAAAATAATTATAACTGTTAGGACCATAGTTCTACAAAAGAATTATAGCTGTTAAGACCATAATTCTACAAAAGAACTGTAGTTGTTACTACGATTATATCCACAAAGAAATAGTTCCTTTCGTGACCATAGTTGTACTTAGGTATTGTAGCATGTGACCTAAGTTGTACAAACGATTGGCAACACCAGTGACCGTCAGAACACGCATCCTCCACACCACGCATTGCAAACAAGGGGAGGCGATAAGGTAAAGAGGGGGGAGCAGCAGGAGCGTCTGGGGCATTGTCATGTAAAATGGATAGGGTCAGGCCGAGGCCTGTTTCCCTTGTCAGTCACGCAGTGAGGATAAAGCATACCACCACCACCACCACCATTGCCACCATCGCTACCATCATCACCTCATCACCATCACCATCAACAAAAACAAAGTTAACTTTACTACCAGTACCACCACCACCAGTACCACCACCAACAATGAAAAACACCACCACTACCATTGCCACCATCGTCACCATCACCATCAACGAAAACAAAGTTAACTTTACCACCACCACCACCACCAGCAGATATTTAGCACAGTTGATAGAGCCCTGCACTCAAAATCTAAGTTCAGTTCCAGCTCGAAAGCCTAGAACTTTAAAATAAATAGACAAATAAATAATAAATAAATTAGTAAATGAAATGGGGAAAGAAGTGGCCTATTTCTTTGCGAGTCATTTGATACCCTTGTCGTTCTTGTGGTGTAAGCATAGTGTTTTGTAGATTCCATTCCCCTCCCCCACCTTTCCCCCAAACTCCCCATGTTCGTACCAGTACACATAGGGTTTTGCACAGACTGATAATGAGTCGGTCAAATAATTGCTGTGCCCCCGTGGGGATGTCGGGAGTTCTTTCAGTATTAATACTATCCACACTTTCAGGAAATTCTGTGCTAGAAATTTACACTTTTCTGTCGCTGTCTTTGTTTCTTTGTTCCTCCTTTGCTTTCTGTCATTTCTTCCTATCATTTTCTGCCTTGCTGGTCCATTCACTTGTATGTTTTCAATAAAGTCTTACGTACTTTTTCGTAGGATTTATAATTGCGTAAATGTATTAAGCGAGTTTTTGGCTCTAGGGAAATGAGATATGCGGAAGCAATTTTAGGTAGTTTAGGCCTTCCTTGTATATGTTTTAGTGTCGATAATTATGTTAAAGTTTGTATTCAAGTATGTTTTTTAAATCCCCTGTGCGATAAATTGGACGGAATGGTCAGCGCCAGGGGCATGTCCTTAGATTATGTGCGTGAATGCATTGACATGTGTACTTAATTTTCTTTTCACTTTTCTTTTTCTTGTTGAGGAATTGTGTATATTTTGAAACGGTTATAGCCTGATATGGCTCTACGCAGACGGCTGGGCTTTAAACAAGAATAACAGTAACAGTAATTGCTGGGAGATTAGGGTGGAGTGCATATGGAACTGTCTGAGTGAGACGACTCCATCTTGAACCCAATCGAAATTCTATCAGCATCACCAGCACCACCAGCACCGGCACCACCGTCAGTGCCACTACGTCCTGTAAGCTCTCCTGTCACGTCTGGGTAGCAAGTAGGCTGATCGATGATTATCGATTTCTTTTACTGCTTTCACCTGCTCGCTCCCGTTTCTCAGGAACTCGCTCGGGGCGAGGAAGTTCTTGCCGATCGATGAGTTGATTGATTGATTGATTGAGTCAGTCAGTCAGAGTTTGTTGGAAACCACAACAGGTAAACCACCCACCCCCTCCTGAGGGTTTAGTTACTTGTAGCGTGTGAACACTGTAAAGACAAAACCCACCAAAAACACCAGGAACAGCGACAAAATCGCAGTAATGTAAATGATAATGATGAAGATTTGATTGTCTGTTATTACCATTATTTGGTTTAGGTCTTT
>JAPXFY010000027.1:17798461-17820961 GCA_030674185.1 Monoplex corrugatus | reverse complement strand
CACACACACACACTCTCTCTCTCTCTCTCTCTCTCTCACACACCACACACACACACACTGTCTCTCTCTCTCTCCTCTCTTTCTCTCTCTTTTTTTCTCTCTCTGTCTCTCTCGCTCTCTATCACGCACACACACACACACACTCTCTGTGTCTCTCTCTCTCAAACACCGCTCTCTGTCTGTCTGTCTGTCTGTCTCGCTCTCTCTTCTGTCTCACACACACTGTGTCCCTTCTGAGGGTCAAACTCACGACCCCCACGTTATCAACATGACGTTTTGACCAACTTAGACGGGGCCGCTGGTTCGAGGGATTGGAGGCTGACATTTTCGCAATCTTACTGTTTTTATGTAAACGTTTCGATATTTCTGGGATGTGTGTATGCGTGTTGTTTTGCCCACACTATGTAGGCGGTATGTTGCTGCACAGTCTGCATACTCCGTCTTCGGTGGGCGTGCACACAGAGTGTTTTCATGTCACCGGACACTGACATAATGACTGACAGGATCTTTGACGTGCTTACGTGGATGTTGTGTGTGCGTGTACAGACGACAGGGGTTCAGGCGCTAATAGGTCTGTATAATGTTGGGAGATCGGAAAAATCTCCACCTTGCACCCACCAGGTAGAAGGTACCCAGGCAGGATCGAACCCCAGACCTTCCGATTGGAAATCTGACGTCTTACCCACTTGACTATCGCTCCCGTCATGTAGAATATATACGTGATCATATGATCCTCGGTATATAAATGTGTGTGTCCTTGTTTCGCGGAACCAGAGATGGTGCGAAAGTGCTAACATTCCCTTCTGTCTTCGGGGAAGAATTGTTGCAACGTGGAAACACGTGGGCAGGCCCCAGAAATCCGCTTTAGTGCACGTCGATGGCATTCTGAAGTCCTCGACACAGAGCTTTTGTCTTCTGGCGGCGGCAACAAGAGTCAGATCATTTCCTGCACTGATCATATGTCCTGTTCGTGGAAGAGTTGTTAGCAGGAAAAACAGTCATCATTGACCGAGTATTTTTAAAATATTTTTTTACTCATCTGTTTTCCTTCTTCCTTTCAAGGAAAGCCATTAGTGTGAACTAGCCAGCAACACTAACCACGTGTTTTGTTTCCTTCCTTGTTTGAAGATCATGAAATCGTTATGGATATTCTTCCCAGTTTGAAGGCGTGAAATTGTTATGGATGTTCTTCCTACTTTGAAATCATGACATCGTTAAAAAAATTCTTCCCTGTTTGAAGGCACAAAATCGTTATGGATATTCTTCCCTATTTGAAGGCACAATATCGTTGTGGATATTCTTCCTAGTTTGAAGGCATGAAATCGTTATGGATATTCTTCCCTGTTTTGAAGGCATGAAATCGTTATGGATATTCTTTCCTGTTTGAAGGCATGAAATCGTTATAGATATTCTTTCCTGTTTGAAGTCATGAAATCGTTATAGATATTCTTCCCAGTTTGAAGGCATGAAATCGATTATGGATATTCTTCCTAGTTTGAAGCTTGAAATCATTATGGATATTCTTCCTAGTTTGAAACATGAATATTTTCTTAGTTTGAAAGCATGAAATCGTTATGGATAGTCTTCCCAGTTTGAAGGCATGAAATCGTTATGGATAGTCTTCCCAGTTTGAAGGCATGAAATCGTTATGGATATTCTTCCCAGTTTGAAGGCATGAAATCGTTATGGATATCTTCCCTGTTTGAAGGCATGAAATCGTTATGGATAGTCTTCCCAGTTTGAAGGCATGAAGTCGTTATGGATACCCTTAAATTTGGTTTTTTTCCGGTTTGGTTTGTGCGTTTGCATCTTATGGTCCTTGACAAAAACAGCGTAACATGAAACCAATAGTGTTGAATCCGTTACGGCTTCATCATCATCATCAGGTGCCCTACCGCACGGCGTTGGCGACCATGGACTTCCAACCATCTGTATCTCACGTTGCCCCCAGCATCTCCCCCACCTCCTCATCCCCAGCCACTCTGCAGTCCGTCCAGCATTCTCTCCCTGGGTCTACCTGGTGCTCTCTTTCCCTCCAGCTTTCCCGTTGTGACCGGTGCTCCAAATCCCCCTTCCTCATAAAATGGCCTATAAATGTTGCTTGTCTTTTCCTAATCTTCCTTATGAGTGATCTACTTGTGTCTGCCTCCATCAAGACTGTCTCGTTTGTTTTCTTTGCTGTCCATGGAACTCTCAACATTCTTCTTGAAACCACATCTCGGCTGCCTCGATCTGCTCTGGCTTTGCTTGCTGACTGTCCACACCTCGCATCCGTACAACAGTATTGGTTCTATATAACATTCAAAGACTCTCTTTCTGATGTTAATTGATAGGCATTAGTTGGTAAGGATGCTTGTCATCTTCTTGAATGCTGTTTTGGCTTGGCCGATTCTGCCAGCTATTTCCGATGTGCATCTGCCGTCTGATGAAATGACCGTTCCCAGGTATTTGAACTTATTAACCTGTGTCGAGATTGTGCCATTTGCTGTTATTTTGCATGAGGGGATTTCATGTTTTTTACGTTACGGCTAGTCTTCAGAAAATATCTCATTTAGCTTTGTTTAACTCGTCTCCGTCTCTGCCTCTGTCTTTGTTCTTGTCTCCCCCCATTCCTAACGTTATTGATATTTGGTCATTCTACTACATATTAATTTGATGTTATTTCTGTCTGGGTAAAAGTATACAAGTGCACAAACAGATTTTTAACCTTTCTGTAAAGGCCAGTGGCCATTCAATTAAAATATGAATCTTTCAGTTTCTTTCTGTCTGTCTTGGTGCAGATGATTGTGTGTTGTTCATTGTAGGCTTGAAGGTCAGACTTTAAAAAAAATAGATTGATGTTAATTTCGCCCCTTCATGAGAAGCCATAGCCTGTAATGAACAAATTATTCATCTCTCCCTGTCTGTCTGTCTGTCTGTCTGTCTCCTTTTCTATCGAACTACCTTCAGAGGTGTTCGATTACACTGGAGTGTATGGGAATCTTCCACAATCATGAGGCTGTAATCAGGTGTGTGTGTGTGTGTGTGTGTGTGTGTGTGTGTGTGTGTGTGTGTGTGTGTGTGTGTGTGGAAAGAGAGGGGGGAGTGAAAGAGAGAGAGAGAGAGAGAGATGTGTGTGTGTGTGTGTGTGTGTGTGTGTGTGTGTGTGTGTTTATATGAAATTGGTGTTCGTGATGGTGCGTGCGTGTGTGTGTTGTGTGTGTGTGTGTGTGTGTGTGTGTGTGTGTGTGTGTGTGTGTGTTTATATAATATATATATATATATAATGTGTGGTGTGTGTGTGTGTGGTATGTGTGTGTGTGGTGTGTGTGTGTGTGTTTGAAGAAATTGGGTAGTGACGGTGGATGTCTGTGTGTGTGTGTGTGTAGGGAGGGGGTGCACGTTTGTCTGCACACGCTCATGCGTGTGTGCGTATGCTCGTGTACGGCGTGTCTGCGCACGTGCCTGCGTACAGACACACGTGTCTTAACGAACCCAGAACGAAGTTGACAAACACATTGTTATGTGCATCTCGACAAATGAGGAGATATGAGTCAGCAAGGGAGGTAAGTCATATGAGCTGTACATTCATTACGTCCCTTTCTGTCAGCCACGGGGATTCCCAAACAAGACAAGGATCATCAGTAGAGCAGAATTTACCCCCTTCTCGTCTTTCACACGCATTCGTCTGTCGTGATCATTCATTAACCCTTTGACTCCAGCACCCTGTTCACCAGCACCCTGCATTGTCGACCATGCTAACAAAGCAAAACCATAACCCTTTGACTCCCTCACTCTATCCACCAGCTTCCGGCAGGGAGGTGGTGGATAGGGTGAGGGAGTCAAAGAGTTAATTTTTTTGCAGTCGGTGGATAGGGTGCGAGAGTCAAAGGGTTAAATAAAATTGACCTGCCTGCGAATCAAACCCACAACCCTTGGCTTAATAATCAAGTATGGTTCCATAAACAACAGAGTATAGGGTGATGATAGTGAAGCTTTATTTTTTTAACAAGTTATTGAAGGTAAATTTGTTAACCAGCAAAACGGCGTGTGTGTGTGTGTGTGTGTGTGTGTGTGTGTGCGCGTGGTGTGTGCGTGCGTGTGTGTGTGCGTGCGTGTGTGGTGTGTGTGTATGTGTGTGTGTGCGCTTGCTTGCTTGCTTGCGTGCGTGTGTGTGTGCGTGCGCTTGTGGACTCGCATGCACAAATAAGAGACGCAAGAACATAGTCAAGGCCACAGACCCTCCCCCAGGGCAACAGACAAAAAAAAAAAAAAAAAAAAATATGGCCGTGCAGAAAATTGGCCTTAAACACAGGATCCCGTACAGTACAAAGTCTCCATCATTACTACACAATAACGACTGCCCTCAGCCTTTCAAATCAACCTGTCTGGAAGACGACCAAAAATGTCCCCACCAGACAGCCAAATAGGCTTCAGTGACGGCTGTAAATGTTCCCCCATGAACCTCATCCCACGGCAAGAAACGTACCGAATTTGCCGTGGTGACGGGATGTAAACGTTTACCGGTGGACCTAGTTTATAAGAAAGTGCCCTGAGAAGACACGGTAATTTTTTTTTCCGGTGACACCTTAAATGGTTCTCCCTTGTGAACTTTGTCCCCGGTCCCATTCCCGTCACCCTCCAGAATGTCCTAATCGACGAGAAAATCGGTGTGTTGTGACAGGTGTAAATGCCCCTCCCCTCCCCCGTCAGCGTAGTCCCTCACTAGAAAATGACTTAGTACTACAGGGAAACACACACACACACACTCTCACACTCACACACACACACACCACACACAACACACACACACACACACACACACACACACACACACACACACAGAGTCCACACACACATTCACACACAATGCACACACAAATGCACACACACACACACACACACAAACACAAACACACACACACACATCATAGTGATATAAACTGATGCCTTAGTATCTCCCAGCACCTTGCAGTTGCGCGCGCGCACCACACACACACACACACACACCACACGCACACACACACACACACACACAAAACCACACACACACACACACACACACACACACACACACACACACACACACACAGAGAGAGAGAGAGAGAGGGGGGGGGGCAGCGTGGTATAACGATACTTTCCATTTTTGCACGTGCTATAGTAAGATAATAGGCTGCGATGCCACCTATGATTGTTCTTCTTTGAACTAACCCCCCCCCCCTTGTCCCCCCCCGTCAACCAGTCAATGATGGGTAGGCTCCAGCGTATCATGTCAGAAAATGTTTTGTTTGTTTGACTTTCTTTGTGACAGGGCCAAGTGTCGTCTGCTCTTTGCTGAAATTGATACTTTCCTGCGTTGTTAGGAGAGAGAGAGAGGGGGGAGGAGAGAGAGGGGGGATGGAAAGAGTGGAGGGGAGAGAGAGTGGATGGAAGGATGGAGAGAGTGGAGGGAGGGAGGGAGGGAGAGAGTGAAGGGGAGAGAGTGGAGGGAGAGAGAGAGAGAGGAGGGAGGGATGGAAAAAGTGGAGGGGAGAGAGAAAGTGGAGGGAGGGATGGATTGAGTGGCGGGACAGAGAGAGAGAGGAGAGAGAGAGAGAGAGAAGAGATGAATTTCATTCATCAGAGGTTATGAGCTCCCATAAAGGGATGAAATAAACGTACATCATATAAACAGAAAGCAGACAACAAAGGTTTAAGGCTCTAAGTTACACAGTACAAAGCAATGATCGACAACAAGACGTCTTCCCGATTTGGACAGCTTTGTGCAAAGAGATGGCGGTACGCGATCCTAGAATGTAATAATATTCTTCCTTAACAAATGGCATGATTAAGCTTGGAGTGACTGAGGGAAGGGGGGGAGGAGGGAGGGAGAGAAGGAGGGTGAGAGAGAGAGAGAGAGAGAGAGAGAGAGAGAGAGAGAGAGTTAAAGCTAATGGTAATAGGTTTGAGTGTAATTTGTAAGGATGGAAATATACAATGTGCGTACGTGTGTACGTACGTGTGTGTGTGCGCGCGTGCGCGCCGCGCGCGCGCGTGGATTAAGCTTGAACTGACTGAGGGAAGATGGGGGAGGGAGCGGACAGAGAGAGACAGAGAGAGAGACATTAAAGCTAAAGATAACAAAATTGAGTATAATTTATAATGATGGAAATAAACATCTCTTCATATGTGTGTGTGTGCGAGCGCGCGGGGGGGGGGGGGGGGCGTGTGTGTGCGTGCTTGCACACAGGCGCACGTGCAGATACGATACAGCATCCTCCGTTAACTAAGGGGCGAGTTGTCATTTTGCAAGCTGCCATTCACGTCATGAGATCATGATTCCAGAGCTAGCGTTCGCTCGCTTATCGACGTTGCCCATAGCAACCATAGACTCGCGCCAGCCCTTGCCATGATACTGCCATTTGTCTGCAACAACTTCTGGCTTGTAGGGGAAGGAGGAAGCAAGACGGTCAGGCCACACGAAAAATCTTCTGTAAGAGGGAGAATCAGCAGCTAGTCTTCAGTCTTGTCAGAACTTGGTGTGTAGACTTGTGACAAGATGGAATCTGCTGAATTTTTTTTGGTTTTTGTTTTGGGGTGTCAGGGGTGGTGGGGGTTAAACCCCCCCCATCACAAAGTAGGTGTCGGGGATGGTGGAGGCTAACACCCCCCCCCCCCCATTACAAAGGTATTGTTAGTGGATATTAAATCGTTCACATGTTTGTGGGGGTTAAACCCCCATTACAAAGAGGGTATTTTTAAGTGGATGCTAAATCATTCACACGCTTTAACACCTGCACATGGATGGATAGTCTTCTTGTTCTTGTTCTCCTCCTCCTCCTTCTTGGTGTTGATCTTCTTTTTCTTCTCATTCATGTTTCCATAAGCCAGTCACTAGCATGACGTACATGATCTTCAGTGTGCATGTTTTGATATTCTGCATGCGTGTACACACCTTTAAGATAAATATCATCTCCATCCTTTACCCACAAGGTGGATCAAGTGAAATCTAAGATTTACCCACAAACCTACGGCTCCAGCCAGAGAGAAAATGTGGATGATTAATTAAGTCTGTGGCAGTGTTATTGGTATTGTCGTGAGCCACAACGTGAATAACTTCACGTGTGGATATATCTCAACTGTTTGTCAGGGTGTATTCAGCATGGGAAGGCGTTTGAATCTTTCGAAGCTGCAGTGTTTTGTAAGTCACTTGTTGTCCATTCTTGTGGTATCAGTGTTTTATAATTCACTTGTTGTCCATTCTGGTGGTATCAGTGTTTTGTAAGTCACTTGTTGTCTATTCTGGTGGTATCAGTGTTTTGTAAGTCACTTGTTGTCCATTCTGGTGGTATCAGTGTTTTGTAAGTCACTTGTTGTCTATTCTGGTGGTATCAGTGTTTTATAAGTCACTTGTTGTCTATTCTGGTGGTATCAGTGTTTTATAAGTCACTTGTTATCCATTCTGGTGGTATCAGTGTTTTATAAGTCACTTGTTATCCATTCTGGTGGTATCAGTGTTTTGTAAGTCACTTGTTGTCTATTCTGGTGGTATCAGTGTTTTATAAGTCACTTGTTATCCATTCTGGTGGTATCAGTGTTTTGTAAGTCACTTGTTATCCATTCTGGTGGTATCAGTGTTTTATAAGTCACTTATTGTCCATTCTGGTGGTATCAGTGTTTTGTAAGTCACTTGTTGTCCATTCTGGTGGTATCAGTGTTTTATAAGTCACTTATTGTCCATTCTGGTGGTATCAGTGTTTTGTAAGTCACTTGTTATCCATTCTGGTGGTATCAGTGTTTTATAAGTCACTTATTGTCCATTCTGGTGGTATCAGTGTTTTGTAAGTCACTTGTTGTCCATTCTGGTGGTATCAGTGTTTTATAAGTCACTTATTGTCCATTCTGGTGGTATCAGTGTTTTGTAAGTCACTTTTATCCATTCTGGTGGTATCAGTGTTTTATATGTCTTTGTTATACCACCCTCCCCTCCCCTTTTCCCCATTTCAAGACCTAACCAGCATATAGAGTTTTGTGCTGGCTGAAGAAGTCTGCATGATAATTACTGGCAGATTTGCATGGCGCGCATGCGGAATTGCCTGAGTGCGATGAATCGCTCTCGAACAGACTCTGAATCTATAGCAGACTTGTTGTACAGACTTGTGTTATGAGAGTGATGCTTTAAGAGGTTGGGGAAAAAACAAACGCCAGCACCACCCGAACGAAACAAAAACAAAATAATGTGGTATGTGGAATGTGGAACTCCTTCAGAAGATAGCTGTAAAAAACACTAGACAAAATAAAACAAAAAAAATGTGGTATGTGGAATGTGGAACTCCTTCAGAAGGTAGCTGTTTTAAAAAAAAAAAAGAATGTGGTATGTGGAATGTGGAACTCATTCAGAAGTTAGCTGTTAAAAAAAAAAAAAAGAATGTGGTATGTGGAAGATGGAACTCATTCAGAAGTTAGCTGTTAAAAAAAAAAAAGAATGTGGTATGTGGAAGATGGAACTCATTCAGAAGTTAGCTGTTAAAAAAAAAAAAAAAGAATGTGGTATGTGGAAGATGGAACTCATTCAGAAGTTAGCTGTTTAAAAAAACCAAAAGAATGTGGTATGTGGAATGTGGAACTTCAGAAGATAGCTGTAAAAGCAACAACAACAACAACAACAACAACAACAACAGACTAAACAAAAACAAAAGAATGTGGTATGTGGAATATGAAACTGCTTTAGAAGATAATTATAAAAAAAAACCATAACAACAACAACAAAGAGCTGAATGTGGTATGTGGAATGTATAACTACATCAGAAGACAGCTGTAAAGAAAACAGACAAAACAAAAACGAATATGTAACATGGAACTTCTTCAGAAGATCATCATCATCATCAGGTGCCCTGCCGCATGGCGTTGGCGACCATGGACTTCCAACGATCTCTATCTCTCGTTGCCCTCAGCATCTCCCCCACCCTCCTCATCCCCAGCCACTCTGCAAGTCCGTCCAGCATTCTCTCCCTGGTTCTACCTGGTGCTCTCTTTCCCTCCAGCTTTCCCGTTGTGACCAGGTGCTCCAAATCCCCCTTCCTCATAAAATGGTCTATAAATGTTGCTTGTCTTTTCCTAATCTTCCTTATGAGTGATCTACTTGTGTCTGCCTCTATCAAGACTGTCTCGTTTGTTTTCTTTGTGTCCATGGAACTCTCAACATTCTTAGAAACCACATCTCGGCTGCCTCAATCTTGCTCTGGCTTTGCTTGCTGACTGCCCACGCCTCGCATCCGTACAACAGTATTGGTTCTATATAACATTCAAGGACTCTCTTTCTGATGTTAATTGATAGGCATTTGTTGGTAAGAATGCTTGTCATCTTGAATGCTGTTTTGGCTTGGCCGATTCTGCCGGCTATTTCAGAAGATAGTTGTAAAAAATAACGGGCAAAACAAAAACAAAAGAATGTGGTAAGTAGAATAAAGGAACTAGTTCAGAAGATAGCTGTGCTTGGTAGAACAAGGAGTCCTACTGTGCAGATACAACTTCATCCTTATCCTCGTTCGGAAAATGGAAGACTGTGTGATGCCAGACAAAATGGAGCAATACACGGTGAAAACGTGCACAGTCCTTGCTGAATGCTTTTGTTATCAGACATACGGAAACGCCATAGCTTAGCTGGAATCAGACGTCTCTCCCACCTCCTTCCCTACCGTTTTGTGTGAGTGTGTTTTGTCGAGAAGAAATTAGAGAATTTTTTTTTAATGGGATCGCTGTAGGAAAGTTGATGTTGGATAGAGTTGTTAGTGTTACATTCAGCCAGTGCTTCTTGGTGTTTGTTGTTGAACTCTTTCCCTCCTTCTCTCTTCTTCTCTCTCCCCTCTCCTCGTTCTCTGTCTCTGTCTCTGTCTCTTCTCTCTCTCTCCCTCCCTCCCTCCCTCCCAGAAATTCTTTAGCTGCTTCTTTTTCCTTATAATCTCCCCCCCCCCCCCCCCCATTCATCTGTTCATCTCTCCCCCCTCTCTCTCTCTCCCTCCCTCCCTCCCAGAAATTCTTTAGCTGCTTCTTTTTCCTTATAATCTCCCCCCCCCCCCCCATTCATCTGTTCATCTCTCTCTCTCACTCTCTCTCTCTCCCTCCCCTCCCTCCCAGAAATTCTTTATCTGCTTCTTTCCCTCATACCCCCCCCCCTCTTTCATCTGTTCATCTCTCTCTTCTCGCCGTCTCTCGCCATCTCTCTCTCTCTTCTCTCCCCCCTCTCTCTCGCGCTCTCTCTCTTCTCCCCCCTCTCTCTCGCGCTGTCCGTCTGTCCCAGAAATACTGTATCTGCTTCTTTCCCTTATAATCCCTCGCACCCCTACGCCCCTGTCCATCTGTGCAGATCTCTGCTTCCCTCCCTTTTCTCCAGTCGAGCTCTCGTCTTCTTAAAACCCCATCAAAATACAGCAGCCTTCATGAAAGGCTTTCTCTTGTGTTTCACACGAACACGCTGAAAATGTAATACACAGCAACTGTACTGTATTATACAGCTGGAGTGAGATCTGAATTGTTAGTATTTTTTGTTTAAAGCCCAGCCGACTGCGTAGAGCCATATCAGGGCTTTAACCGTTTCAAAACATACACTTCTATACTGCAACAGGGAAAAGAAAGGGGGAAATTGAGCACACACATCAATGCATCCGCGCACATGATCTATGGAGACGCCCTGGCATTGACCACACCGTCCAATTTATCGCACAGGGGATTTAAAAACATACCTGAATACAAATATAAGCATAACTAAGGACACTAAAAGGTATGTAAAAACGGGCCTGTATTACCTAAAATTGCTTTCGCATATCTCATTTCCCTTGAGCCAAAAATGCGCTTAATACATGTACCCAATTATCAGTCCTAAGAGAGAAAAAATATTCAAGACTTTATCGAACATACACAGGTGAATGGACCAGCAAGGCAGAAAATTTTAGGAAGAAATGACAGAAAGCAGAGGAGGAAGAAAGAAACATAGAGAATGACAGAAAAGAGGAAAATTCTAGCACAGAATTTCTAGAAGGTGGGGATACTATTTTTATTGAAAGATCCTCCGGCATCCCCACGGGGGGGGGGGAAAGAATATGAATATAGTTTGACTGACCCAGTCTACAGTATTGCTATTTAAAGTGACCTGAATAGAATCGATACTAATGAAAGGGGTGATGGTTTCTACACACTATAATCAGTCACTCTGTCTCGGCCTTTGTTTCTGTCTGTCTGTCTGTCAGTCTCTGTCTGTCTCTGTCTCTCTCTCTCTGTCTCTTTTGTTTCTGTCTGTCTGTCTGTCAGTCTCTGTCTGTCTCTGTCTCTGTCTCTCTCTGTCTGTCTCTCTCTCTGTCTGTCTGTCTGTCTCTCTCTCTCTCTCTCTCTCTCTCTCTCTCTCTCTCTCTCCTCTCTCTCGTTCCTCCCACCTCCAAAGTACCACTGGCATACCAGTGTTACGTCGAGGTGTTATGCTTATTATAATTTATTTGTATTAGTATAGACTCTGCATGGATATTACGGTGTTGCATGTATTGGGCGGGGACAACATGGGAAAAATGTTTTATTTTATATATGAAGTTACCATCGAACATTTTAAAAAGGGTTCATCTCTTTCTCGCTCTGTCTCTGTCTGTCTGTCTGTCTGTCTGTCTGTCTGTCTGTCTCTACCCCCCACCCCTCTCCTGTGCATTAAGGGGCTTAGGACTAAACGGAATAAATCACATTCGTATTCGTTATTGTATTCTTATTCTCTGTCTGTCTGTCTTTGTCTCTCTGTCTCTTTCTCAGTCTTAGTCTCTCTCTGTCTCTGTCTGTTTGTCTGTCTGTCTGTCTCTCCCTCCCTCCTCCCGCACTCCTCTCTCTCTCTCTGTGGCTCCACGCTGTCTGCGTCTCTGTCTGTCTGTCTGTCTGTCTCTCCCTCCCTCCTCCCGCACTCCTCCTCTCTCTCTCTGTGGCTCCACGCTGTCTGCGTCTCTGTCTGTCTGTCTCTCCCTCCCTCCTCCCGCACTCCTCCTCTCTCTCTCTGTGGCTCCACGCTGTCTGCGTCTCTGTCTGTCTGTCTGTCTGTCTCTCCTCCCTCCTCCCGCACTCCTCCTCTCTCTCTCTGTGGCTCCACGCTGTCTGTGACAGTGTTTTTAGAAATGATGTATACAGTTGTGAAGTGCTGTGTTGACGCCCATATGAGTTGGTTATCAGCCACCACTGATAGCAGCAGCAGTAGTAGTACAGTCTCCGTGTGCCTGAGGGATGAATGTCACGTTTACTGTCTGTCTCTACCATTGCCGCGTGTTTGTACGTCACTCTCTGTCTCTGTCTCTCTCTTCGACTGCTGTATCTACGAGCGTACACTCTGTCTCTATCATTGCTGTTTGTACGTCACTCTCTGTCTCTCTCTTCCACTGCTGTATCTATTCTCTGTCTATACCATTGCTGTTTGTACGTCACTCTCTGTCTCTGTCTCTCTCCTCGACTGCTGTATCTACACTCTGTCTCTACCATTGCTGTTTGTACGTCACTCTCTGTCTCTGTCTCTCTCTTCGACTGCTGCGTCTACTCTCTGTCTCTACTATTGCTGCGTGTTTGTACGTCACTCTCTGTCTCTGTCTCTCTCTTCGACTGCTGTATCTACACTCTGTCTATACCATTGCTGTTTGTACGTCACTCTCTGTCTCTCTCTTCGACTGCTGTATCTATTCTCTGTCTATATCATTGCTGTTTGTACGTCACTCTCTGTCTCTGTCTCTCTCTTCCACTGCTGTATCTATACTCTGTCTATACCATTGCTGTTTGTACGTCACTCTCTGTCTCTGTCTCTCTCTTTGACTGCTGTATCTATACTCTGTCTATACCATTGCTGTTTGTACGTCACTCTCTGTCTCTCTCTTCGACTGCTGTATCTATACTCTGTCTATACCATTGCTGTTTGTACGTCACTCTCTGTCTCTGTCTCTCTCTTCGACTGCTGTATCTATACTCTGTCTATACCATTGCTGTTTGTACGTCACTCTCTGTCTCTGTCTCTCTCTTCGACTGCTGTATCTATACTCTGTCTATACCATTGCTGTTTGTACGTCACTCTCTGTCTCTGTCTCTCTCTTCGACTGCTGTATCTACACTCTGTCTCTATCATTGCTGTTTGTACGTCACTCTCTGTCTCTGTCTCTCTCCTCGACTGCTGTATCTACACTCTGTCTATACCATTGCTGTTTGTACGTCACTCTCGTCTCTGTCTCTCTCTTCACTGCTGTATCTACACTCTGTCTCTATACATTGCTGTTTGTACGTCACTCTCTGTCTCTGTCTCTCTCTTCCACTGCTGTATCTACACTCTGTCTATATCATTGCTGTTTGTACGTCACTCTCTGTCTCTGTCTCTCTCTCCACTGCTGTATCTATCTCTTGTCTCTACCATTGCTGTTTGTACGTCACTCTCTGTCTCTGTCTCTCTCTTCACTGCTGTATCTTTCTCTGTCTATCCATTGCTGTTTGTACGTCACTCTCTGTCTCTGTCTCTCTCTTCGACTGCTGTATCTACACTCTGTCTATACCATTGCTGTTTGTACGTCACTCTCTGTCTCTGTCTCTCTCCTCACTGCTGTATCTATCATCTGTCTATACCATTGCTGTTTGTACGTCACTCTCTGTCTCTGTCTCTCTCTCGACTGCTGTATCTATCTCTGTCTATACCATTGCTGTTTGTACGTCACTCTCTGTCTCTGTCTCTCTCTTCGACTGCTGTATCTAACTCTGTCTATACCATTGCTGTTTGTACGTCACTCTCTGTCTCTGTCTCTCTCTTCCACTGCTGTATCTATTCTCTGTCTATACCATTGCTGTTTGTACGTCACTCTCTGTCTCTGTCTCTCTCTTCGACTGCTGTATCTACACTCTGTCTATACCATTGCTGTTTGTACGTCACTCTCTGTCTCTGTCTCTCTCTTCGACTGCTGTATCTACTACTCTGTCTATACCATTGCTGTTTGTACGTCACTCTCTGTCTCTGTCTCTCTCCTTCGACTGCTGTATCTATACTCTGTCTATACCATTGCTGTTTGTACGTCACTCTCTGTCTCTTCCTCTCTTCGACTGCTGCGTCTACTATCTGTCTCTACCATTGCAGCGTGTTTATACATTGGTCTGTCTCTGTCTCTACCACTGCTGTGTCCTTGTACATTGGTTTCTGTCTCTGTCTTTTCCACTGCTGTGTCTATTCTCTGTCTCTCTGTCTCTACCATTGCTTTGTGCTAGTACATTGGTCTCTGTCTCTACCACTGCTGTGTGTATGTGCATTGGTCTCTGTCTCTACCACTGCTGTGTGTATACATGTACACATTGCTCCCTGTCTCTTCCGTTGTTGTGTGTTTGTATATTGGTCGGTAGTATCTGACAAGACGCCTTGAGCTTGTGCAAAACATGCGCTGGAAAGGTCTTAAAATTATCTTTGGTGGATGAAGTCAGTTAGTCAGTCTGTCTGCCTTTTGTCTGTCTTTCGCTTTGTCTTTCTGTGTCGCTTTCTTTGTCTCTGTCTGTCTGTCTGTGTGTGTGTTGTGTGTGTCTCTCTCTCTCTCTCTCTCTCTCTCTCTTTTCTCAGAAATGCTGTATACATTTGTTGAGTGTTGTGGTTACATCGATATGACTGGTTTATCAAGGGACGCTTGATACGAGTAGTGTTGGTTTAGTCTCACTCGCTGTGTGTGAGGGATAAATGTCAAAGTTTTGTGTCTTATTCACTCTGAACCGTAGTCTGGCTGTCTGTGTGTCTGTCAGATTGTATCTGCCTGTTTGTGCCTCTGTCTCTGTCTCGTTCTCACTGTCTCTGTCTCTCGCTGTCTCTTAGAAGCCAGCAACGGGAAGTTTGAAAAACGGGTTCTACTGTTGGAAAATCATCAGCATCTGTCTGTGTGTTGTCTGTGTGTATGTCTGTCTATCTGTCTGTTTTCCTCTCTCTTTTTCTGTCTCTGCCTCTCTGTCTCTCTGAAACTTTGGCTTAAAAAACTGTGAATTGAAACGATATGTTGGATATAAACAGGCATTTTAAGTTCGTGACAGCAAGATTTAGACTTGACATGACAGAAAATATTGTCCGTTATTTTACGTATAGAACTAGTAGAGCGAGTGATTGGACCCATACCTATATCTACCTATCTATATATAAATATATTGTGTGTGTTTTAATATATATATATTATATATATATATATATATAAAATATATAATATAAATATATATTAAAAAAATGTATATATGTTGTTGTGTATATATATTATATATATATATATATATATATATATATATATATATATATAAATATATATTATATATAATGGGTTTTTTAATCGAAAGAATGAGGTGCATCTTTTTGCTTTGTTGCCCAGCACTGTTAAATATCCTACAGGAATTTATTCGACCCAAGTATTAGAGGCAACCTTCACTGTTTATTTTTGTTCTGTTGATGATGTCGTCGACTACAACTGATGTATACAATTTGTTTTTGGTTTAGTGTGAGGCAGTGAGATATAGAGATATGACAACTTGGTGATGGAGCACACACGCATAGTGATTTGTTCTGTTCTACTTCCTGTGAGCTACTTGTTGATTTCCTTGTATTCTGTGTACAGTCCCCATTATGAGGGGCCAAGGGTTAATGTACATAGATTGTCTGACTGTCTCTGTCTGTCTCTCTGTTGTTTCTTTTTTTTCACGTTTACCGTCGGCTCTCTCTCTCTGTGTCTCTGTCTCTCTCTCTGTCTGTCTCTGTCTCTGTCTCTCTGTCTCTGTCTCTCTCTCTGTCTCTCTGTCTCTCTCTCTCTGTCTCTCTCTCTCTCTCTGTCTCTGTCTCTCTCTCTCTCTCTCTCTCTCTCTCTCCTCTCTCGCTCACGTTCTCTCTCGCTCACGTTCTCTCTCTCTCGCTCACGTTCTCTCTCTCTCTCTCTTTCTCTTTTTTTCTCTCGCACTCTGTCTCTGTCTGTCTGTCTCTCTTTCTCGCGCGCGCGCGCGCACTCTCTTTCTCTGTGCACTTTTGTAAGATTCTCTGTCACTTTTGTAAGATTCTCTGTCACTTTTACTCTTTTTTTTTTTCCCTTTTTCTTTTTCTTTCTTTCTTTTTTCATGTTTACCATGTGGTCTCTCCCACGTCTCAAAAATTTGCACGTCGCGCACGTGCGTGTACACCAACTCTGTATCTCCCCCCTCTTTCACACACACACACATAGACACAGAGTGACTTGACAAGCGATAGTCCGATCGCGTGCTGGGGTACTATACATTACCACACAGGATTTTCTTCGCGGTAACTGAGCCTGCCCCCCGTTGTCACAAACGACGACCAACAAACCGCTCAGGTCACCGCGCGTGTCTTGTGTGGTGCTGAAAGTATCTAGTATATATACTCCTAATCATAATTTAAGGGCCACTTCTTCCTTCCTCTCTAATTTTAAGTTGAAATAATTGACAATGTTTAGAATTGATTCTATGTTTTATTTCATCATTTCCACACCTGTTTTGGAAAAAGAAATTAGCACAATGACCCATTAGTGAACAGCACATGCATTTAAAGGAACATCCCCCCCTTTTCAAAAAACAGAAAGTGTCAGATTTGGCCAATCTGTTTTCAATATCGCGTGTGTCCGCCCCGAGCCTGGATGCATGCTTCACAGCGCCGATGCATTGACCCCACAAGGGTACGGAGTGTGTCCTGAGGGATGGCCGCCCACTCGATCTGCAGGATGTCGACCAGCCTGGCCAGGGTGCCCGGTGGGGGGTGGTTGTCCCTGATGCGCCTCCCGAGCACATCCCAGAGGTGTTCAATTGGGTTCAGGTCAGGTGAGCACGCTGGCCAGGCCATACGGACGACTTCATGCTGCTCCAGGAAGTCGGTCACAAGGCGTGCTCGATGCGCAGGTGCATTGTCGTCCTGGAAGATGGCGCCTTGACCAAGGTCCACAAGCGCAGGCAGTGCCACGGCCGCCAGAACCTCGTCCCGGTACCGGACCCCGTTCAGGATGCCGTCAATGGGGAGCAGGGGGGTCCGGGTACCACGGCTCATGCCACCCCACACCATCACCGACCCGCCGCCGTACCGGTTATGCTCTTGGACAGTGGCGTCAGCGAACCTCTCCCCTTGACGTCGCCACACCCGAGCCCGGCCATCGTTAAAGGTCAGGGTGAACCTGGACTCATCCGAAAACAAGACCCGGGCCCACTGTTGCCTTGTCCAGGTCACGTGCTCCCTGGCCCAGGTCATGCGGCGCACTCTGTTGACCGGTGACAGCACGGGTCGGACGGCCGGTCTCCGTGACCTCAAGTTTGCCTCATGTAGCCGTCTTCTCACCGTGCTGCAGCTGATGTTAGCACCTGTTGCGTCCCTCAGCTGACCCCTCAAGGTCACCGCAGTGGATGCCCTTTCCCTCAGGACGGAGAGGGCAAGGTAGCGGTCTTGCTGTCTTGTCGTTACTCTGGGTCGACCCGTGTGACGCCTTTCCTGGACTGCTCCAGTCTCATTGAAGCGCTCCAGCAGTCTCTGGATTGTGGAATGCGACACTTCAAGTCGTCTAGCAACTTCCCGCTGCACTAGGCCTTCATCAAGCAGAGCGAGGGCTCTCCCCCCGCTGCTCATCCGTCATCCGTCGTCTTGCAAGCATGGTTAAAACGAACCAAGAACGGGTCCTTTGTATCCTCGTCTGCGGGCAACTTTGGCTGGAGTAGTGTTCAAAAAGGGCTTGCCTTGCACGTGCAAAGCGAATTTTGTCGCTACCTTGCCTGCGTCGTCAGAGAGACCCTGCTGAAGATTCGACAATTTCGTGTGGAAATTGTCTTCCTTGGGCCGCCCATTGCAAATCGGCAAATCCCCAAACACGTGCCAAAAGGAAACTGCAATGTTGTCTGAGCTCTTATCCATTCAGTTAAGGCAACGAATTGGAGAAAAGAGTAAGAGAAAAGAGGTTATTTCTCCTTTCAAAAATTGACTCAAAAACGTTCCTGGCCCTTCAATAATGACGTGTAGTATATATACACACATTGCACATTTTCTGTGACTTGTTTAGTAGGGAATTGTTTGTTGTTGTTATTGTTCTTTACTGAATGACGTGAGTTACCTTTCACTTCATTTGATTACGACGTGGACATGTTTTGGTTTTAGTCGGTCTTTTAACTGGTTTGGCTTTGAGTGTGTGTAGCTTGTTTCTCTCTCTCTCTCTCTCCTCTCTCTCTCTCTCTCTCTCTCTCTCTCTCTCTCTCTCTCTCTCTCGCTCTCTCGCTCTCTCGCTCTCTCTCTCCCGCTCTCAGACACTTACACACACACATACATACATACAGAGAGAGAGAGAGAGAGGAGGGTGGGGACGGGCGGGATGGAGATTCATCTTGATTAAAAGAAAAACAACAACAAAAAACGGTAAACACAATAACACAGTCCGACAGTGTGTGGTCACTTGCCCATGTGTGTCCTGTCTAAATCTGCTTGATAAAGCCAAGTCTACTTGGTAAAGCAAAATTAAAGCAACTGTAAAAGTAATGATAATATTTTTAAAAGATTGATTGAATATGCAGGATAGCATAAAGTTGTAAAAAAAAAAATAGAAAAGAAAGAAAGAAGAAATATAGACTCTATACAAAAATAAAATTAAAAAGCATAGATCTATTTGATGTAAGGAAGAAAGAAAAAAAGACACCGCAAAATTTTTGGCCAACTGGCCTTTGTCGAGCGTACAGAGAAGACAACAAAGAATAAATGCATAGAAGTTAGTAGAAAAAATCGGTAGAAGATTCCTTTTCATTGAGCTGAAGAAAATGGCAGATAAATTTATCTTCTCATTCATTCATTCATTCATTCATTCATTCATTTTATTATTTTTTAGATAAGAAAGAGAGAGGTTTGAGATTAATAGTTGAGGGGTGGCCTGGTTCAGAGTCCGAGAGTAGACGCAAGGTAATGGAGGGTAGAAGTAAGGCTGGGGAGGGATGGAGGGGGATCCCGGGAGGAAGTATCGTTACTGACGTCGATTAGTTCCATGTGGCTGATCTTAAGTGGGCGAGTGAGAATTCCTTACCTGGCAACATTCAGTCCTAGTCCTGAGACGGCCTTTGTGATCTGCTGGGACGTAGCTAGTCTAACAGCAGGAATTAAGCTTGTTCCATAACCCTGAGGTTGTAGGGGAGTGATATGGTAGAGCACGGCTGTTCCAATCCGACTCTTTAGTTGCAGAAGCCCCTAGCTGTGACCTGACCTTATTCAGCCAGAGAGGGCAGACCATGCACATTACGCCTGCTGATAGCGATTGTGGAAGGAAGAAAAATGAGTTAGTTGCTATATAGTCTTAGGTTTTACAGTGCCTTTTAACAGTCTGTCTGATATGTAAATGACCGTGTTGCCCATACAAGTAGCATTAAAATGGTACCAAACACGACCAGATTAATCTAATAGACTACGCTACTGCATCCTGTACAAATCTGGCTTGATTTCAGGGAGTAGAGCGATTTTCAACCGTTTTTGCTAAGCTTCTGAGATATTCACACACTATCAGAACTATGTCACACAAAGTTTAACACTTCGGAAAGCGTCTTCACTTAATTACAAAAATTCCACCTCGGCAGGGAAGGAGAGAGACACGATATAATTACCCCACTGTAGAGCGACAACTTAACCCACACGATGTTTCACCTTGTACAGACCATTTCCATTCTCTTTTCTTGTGTTCGAGAGAGAGATGCTACAGTCGTCAAGACATTGTCGTACGTATTGACGATCACTTACCACATCCCAGCGGATGGTTTCCGGCTTAATTCGAGTGAGGAGAGCGACTTAAGTTAAGTATCCCACCTTCACGAAGTTGGTCACTTGACTTGTCTAACTTGGCTAGAGCACACTAAGCACCGTTCATCACCCGAAGTGGTTTTTTTTTTTTTTTTTTTTTTATTTACTTATTAATTTTATGTTATCATTTTTTTTTGGTCTGCTTGAGTCGCTTAATACATTCACATCAGAGTGGGGCACTCGGACAAAATCGGTTCTGTTCACCTTCAGTGCCTTTCTAATAAGGTTACATCAGTATTGACGAACAGAAACAACAGGTTAATCAAGCACATGTTTTACTGCAGCCAAATATAATTGACATTATGTATTATGTTCCGTCGTGTTTGTCGGTGAATGCAGAATACTATGTTGGCAAATTGGACCCAGCTTGTGAGAATACTATGACAAACAGATGTAAGAAAGGTAAATTCACACATTTTAGAAAGCAAAGATTTATATACTTGTACGACAACATCCAAGTTGTGCCTATATGCCTGTACTAACAAAGAGATGTCATTCAAATATATTCCATGTCACAGAACGTGTTGTCATCATTCTCGCAAGTCACTACACACGATTGATCCTGGTAAGCATTACAGTATTTAAATTTTTGCTAAATAAAGTGGGATAAGAACGACATATTTGTTGTCACTATAACATATTTGCAAATGTATTCTTGTTCTGGTTAAAGGAAACGATAGACACGATACACTGTATTACACATGCCTTTTCACTGAGTCTGTGTTAGAGGATCATAAAGTTGACATGAGTGTGGCATTTTGTTCCATAGTTCCTCTCTCTCTCTCTCTCTCTCTTTCTCTCTCTCTCTCTCTTTCTCTCTCTCTCTCTCTCTCTCTCTCTCTCTCTGTCTCTGTCTCTCTCTTTCTCTCGTCACAAGTGTGTATACTTTCCTGCAGGCCATTTATGCAGGTTACGGAACTGTCGGAAAGTGTATCACCATCGGAAATATCAGATGCTGGAAACAATGACATTACAAGCTCATAGCGTAACACATCTATTGTTTGGCACAGGAACAAACACAATATAACAGAAAAGCCTGTTTCCTATTGATAAGTTTCTATTACAAACACAGTGAATAAGTGTCCTTTGTGTTTAGCTTTTGTGATTTTCTCAGTGTGAAGGGGAGTGGAGAGAGAGAGAGAGAGGAAGAGAGAGAGAGAGAAAGAGAGAGAGAGAGAGAGAGAGAGAGGAGAGAGAGAGAGAGAGAGAGAGAGAGAGAGAGAGAGAGAGAGAACACCGTCATTTCAACAGTCATAGCCAAACAATAGCTTACTTAATTCCATTTCACTCCATTACGCTATGTGCCCCACTCTGAACATTGTCTATTTCACGTTAATCTCACTGAGCAATGCTGACGGTATATTCAAATTAAGGGCAAATAAATCACAAACGATTAACGATGAATTTTTAAATTTTCGTCCAGACAGAGTCAAGAGACAGAACTTTTACTTGACAAAACGTGGATGCCGACAAAACCTCGACTTATTTGTAAGTCGCTGTCAAAAAGAGCGAAAAATCGCCACTTTTTAACAGATGTAAAGAAGGGAAAGACCCACGTCAGTTTCTTGTTGACACTGGAATGTCTATCACAGCGTGTGATCAGGGGGGTCAAGGGCCAGGCTAGGAGCCACACCTCTTAAGCAACTAAAGATGCTGTTTCTGGTCATTTTGCACAGCCGTGAGAGACCTCGAGTTTTTTTTTTACTCTTGGCCGCCATAATAAAGACGTTTCACTTCAGAAACCCAAAGTATACAGACTTGTGTGAAAACATCTCTGGCAGGAGGATTGACACAGCCAGATAGATACATTTTTCCAAATCCGCGTCAGCTTTAAACAGATTCTCCCATCTGTTGCTGGGAACTGTAGGAAGCAGTGTTATTATATAGGTTACGCGCGGGTCACACGTTCTGCACTCACTCATACCTTTTAGGAAATGAAGGAGCACTGTGATGTATACCGTGTGACGAGCCACTCAACTTCAAACACCCCGTATTGAGTGCTTAGATTCGCACGATGTGAGACAGTATAGCAGACTCCTTAAAGAACCCCTTAAGAGATGCTCCACCAGATGACAAAAAAGTTGTGGTTTTTTTTTACAAGAGATCAACAGATTTTCATCTTAAGTAAGTATGGGGAAAAGATTTTAACCCTTTGATTCCCGCACCTTCCTTACTAAGCATCCTGCCTTGTCAAACCATGCTAGCAAAGCAAAAACTTAAGCCTTTGACTCCCTCACCCCATCTACCAGCTTAGTCAACCTATCCACCAGCTTTATGCGGGAAGCTGGTGGACACGGTGAGGGAGTCAAAGGATGAAGTTTTTGCATTTGGTTGATAGGGTGCGGGAGTCAAAGGGTTAAACGCATTTTAGACTTAAAAAGATAATTGCGAGCTGGGCTTTTAACTTTTTTTTTTTTTAAATTAAACTGAAGAGTTGTCTTTAATGTGGTGTTAGCCCTGATAGGATTCTTAGTCATGTTGCTGTCAGCAATGTGAACTCGAACTCGGTTTCCCCCCCCCCCCCCCCCCCCCCCCCCGTTTGGTTGCCGGGGGCTCTTTCAGTATAAATAGTATCCCCGTATCCCCACCTTCTGGAAATTCTGTTCTAGAAATTTCCTGTTTTCTGTCACTCTCTTTGTTTCTGCTTTGTTGCTTTGCTTTCTGTCATTTCTATCTGTCATTTTCTGCCTTAATGGTCCATTTACCTGTATTTGTTCGATAAAATCTTG
>JAPXFY010000027.1:17788461-17795961 GCA_030674185.1 Monoplex corrugatus | reverse complement strand
CGGCTGGTGAACAACAGCAACTCCTTGCTGCCTGAAAACCTGTCACGTGGCTCTCCACTTCTCTGTCTTTGTCTGTCTCTGTCTGTCTCTTTTTCTCCGTCTATCTCCGTCTGTCTGTCTGTCTGTTTGTTTGTCTGTCTGTCTGTCTGTCTGTCTATCTGTCTGTCTCTGTCTCTCTCTATGTGTGTGTGTGTGTGTCTCTCTCTCTCTCTCTCTCTGTCTTTCTCTTCCTCTCTGTATCTGTATCTCTTTGTCTGTCTCTGTCTTTCTCTTTCTCTCTGTATCTGTATCTCTGTCTGTCTTTCTGTATCTGTATCTCTGTCTCTGTCTGTCTGTCTCTCTTTCTCTCTCTGTATCTGTCTCTGTCTCTCTCTCTCTCTCTGTCGTTTTCTTTCTGTCTCTTCTCTCCCTCCCTCGCTCCCCCATCTCTTTTTCACACACACACACACACACACACACACACACACACACACACACACAGAGAGAGAGAGAGAGAGAGAGAGAGAGAGAGAGAGAGAGAGAGAGAGAGAGAGAGAGGGGGTCAACCAAGCAGAAACAGTGAGAGTTGTTCGGTGGGTGGTTGACTACCTTTCCTACCCGTGTTGAAACTATTCGTCCTGGAAACTCGGTGAAGTGTGAGATTGAAGCACCTACTTCATGTGCCAGTCAGTCCCCACCCCCACCCCCACTCCTACCCCCCCACCCCCTACCCCAATGCTCTTACCAACATGTACCGCCTCCATACCCATTCACCTCCCTCCCGCCCAATTTTTTTTAAAAATTTTTTTTACATGTCGTAAAGAAAAAGGAGATTGTTTCATATGGATCCGTTATTCTGCGTCCGTGACTAAAATCTGATGAGCAAGATTTTCTCCACTTTTATGGATGGACGTTTACCAGATCCTGGTCACCAGTGTTGGTGGTCGTCTTAAAGAGTCGGAAATAATAATAATATAAAGCGCCAGATCTTGATCTTACCATTCACCAGAGTATTCACCCAACAACGACCAAATCTCCAGGGCACAAAACACGTGCGAATTGGCAGGGAGAGGACGGGGGTGTAGTAGGGCGTGTGACCTCTGACCCAAACTATCATCCTTGTTTTGTCTCTCTCACGCGCTCGCTCTCTCTCGTGCGCGTGCGCACACACACACACTCACTCACTTACTCAAACACACACACACACACACACACACACACACACACACACAGACAGACACAGACAGACACAGACACACACACACACACACACACACACACACACACACACACACACACACACACACACACACACACACACACACACACACAAGCAAGATGCTGAGCTAGGATACACTCAAACCTGTTGAGCGAATGACTCTTGACCCAAGTTGTCATCATCTCTGTCTGTTTGTCTCTGTCTGTCTGTCTCTGTCCGTCTGCTTGTCTCTCTGTCTCTCTTTCTCTCTCTCGCACGCACGCGAGAAAGAGACGTGTTTTTTTTCTTTATTTGTATTTGTTGTTTTATTATAATTTTGTCATTATATAAAAAGATTCTTTGTATTCGTTATTTTACTATAATTTCATCATACTGTAAATCCAAAACAAATGCGACTGCTGGCGTTCCCTGTCTCTCAGAGTCCCTTTCTCCCACTGGACGAAGCAGCAGGGAGGTTTCAGTCTTTTTCTCCTGAGTTTGTATTTGGTGTTTGTGTGTTTGTAATCTTACATTCACGTATGACAAGGGCCAGTTGGCCGAAAATTTGCGCCTGTCTTGTCTTGTTATGTAAAATACGCGTTCTTAGTCTATTTTCGTGTTGTTTTATTCCTGGTTCCTATACTATAAATCAGAACCAGAACAAGATTAAGGCAGCCGAGATGTGGTTTCTAAGAAGAATGTTGAGAGTTCCATGGACAGCAAAGAAAACAAAGGAGATAGTCTTGATGGAGGCAGACACAAGAAGATCATTGATAAGGAAGATTAGGAAAAGACAACCAACGTTTATAGGCCATTTTATGAGAAAAGGGCAATTAGAGCACCTGGTCACAAGAGGAAAGATGGAGGGAAAGAGAGCACCAGGTAGACCCAGGGAAAAATTTTTGGACGGACTTGCAGAGTGGCTGAAGACAGAGAGGGTGGAACATGTGTTTGCGGCAGGGAACATGTGCTTGCGGCAGCAAGCGATAGATACATATGGAGGGCCATGATCGCTAAGGCCATGTGGCAAGGCACTTGATGATGATGATACTATAAATCAGTGAACCAGCTAGCTTCAGTGTCCACGATAGGTAGGACAGAGCTGACCAGTGGAGCAAGGTGAGGAGGGCAATAGAAATGGCCAGTGCTGACAGGAGGGACAGTCATTTACATTCCTTTGGTCGTCAGGTCACTGGGGGGACCGCCACACACAGAGGCAGAAATACAGTACACAGGCCACAGTGGGCATAGGATACCAAGGTCAAACAGTTTTGGCCTCCTCCCCACCTTTCCCTCTCGCTTTTGCGGGAAGGTTGTTGAACAATCCTCTCTTGGGAACATTTTGACAATATCTAGAATATGTTTTCACTGTTGTGACAGTCTACTATTATTCTGTCTTCACGTCAAGTTTCGTTTCAATGGAAGCTTTCTTCCTCGAGATCACAATAACTTTGAGAAGTTTGTTTAGTTTTTTTTTTTTTTTTTAGTGATTGCAATTGAAGCTTCCTCAAGGTCACAGTAATCTTGAAAAGTACAAAATCTTTCTTTTTATATTTTATTATATTTTATTTATTTATTTTTTTTATAGTAATTTCAACTGAAGCTTCCTTCCTCACGGTCACAGTAACCTTGACAAGTGCATCTTTCTTTTTATTTTTAAAAAAAAATTTAAGTTATAGTTAATGTTTTATGAAAAGGGAAATTGTTAGACTGGGTCGACCATCTCTTCTACCATCCTCACTCAGTCTGAAGTGTAATAGACGTGTATGTTGCTCCGTCCCACTCACCCCAAGTAAGTACATGTGAAGGTAAGAGGTTAGACAACACAGTGTGTTTTGTCCTGGCAGGGTGATAGGTTGGAGGGACAGACCTGAATAATGGAACGTGGGAAGGAGAGAGGTGGGGGGTAGGGGGAGTAGGAGAAGCGAGTGTTTTATACTAGGGGTGATGGATAGTAGTATAGTGTGTATGTGTGTGTCTGTGCGTGTTGTGTGCGTGAGAGAGAGAGAGAGTTCAGACCTGATAATTTATTCATAGTATAGGCCATACCATCTTATGGAGTATGTTAACAATATAGCACTACATGCATAGATATGTGTTTGTGCGTGAGAGAGAGAGAGTGTGTGTGTGTGTGTGTGTGTGGTGGAGAGAGAGAGAGAGAGAGAGAATTCAGACCTGATATTTTATTCATAGTATAGGCCATACCATCTTATGAAGGAACAATATAGCACAACATGCATAGATATGTGTTTGTGCGTGTGCGTGAGAGTGAGAGAGAGAGAGAGAGAGAGAGAGAGAGAGAGAGTAGAGAGAGAGAGAGAGAGAGAGAGAGATAATTCAGACCTGATATTTTATTCATAGTATAGGTCATACCATCTTATGAAGGAGTATGTTAACAATATAGCACTACATGCATAGATATGGTGTGTGTTTTGTGCGTGAGAGTGAGTGGAGGAGAGAGAGAGAGAGAGGATTCAGATCTGATATTTTATTCATAGTATAGACCATACCATCTTATGAAGGAGTATGTTAACAATATAGCACTACATGAATAGATATATGTGTGTGTGTTTGTGCGTGAGAATGAGAGAGAGAGAGAGAGAGAGAGAATGTGCGTGTGTGTATGTGTGTGAGAGAGACAGAGACAGAGACAGAGAGAATGAAAGAATATGTGTATGCGTTCACCTTGTACCTCTGTGTAGAGTATATTTAGCCTGTAGTATGAGCACTTGGGTCGTTGTAGTTTGTAGTCGTTTACATAATGTTGCTGCCGGTATGGTTGTAGTGTAGTTTGTAGTCGTATACATAATGTTGCTGCCGGTATGGTTGTAGTGTAGTTTGTAGTCGTATACATCATGTTGCTGCCGGTATGGTTGTAGTGTAGTTTGTAGTCGTATACATCATGTTGCTGCCGGTATGGTTGTAGTGTAGTTTGTAGTCGTATACATCATGTTGCTGCCGGTATGGTTGTGTATACTGGTATCTGTTGCCACTTGGTGTTTTGTAACCCGTTTCGTGACCACCAGCAGGCCTTTGGGGCCATCAGCACGGACTGTGGCATCACACATTCATTACTTGACAAGGTGCTATTTTGGGGATATGTTTTGTCGTTGCTGGTTTGTGCAGCGTCAGTGGTCTGGTGGCCGAATACTGCCCTGCCACGCGGGGGACCCGCGTTCGCTTCCCGGTCGATGTGCTTAGATATTTTTTTTTTCTGGGTAGGCAGACATAAGAAGGTCATTGATAAAGAAGATTAGGAAAAGACAAGCAACATTTATAGGCCGTTTTTTGAGGAAAGGGAATTAGAGTACCTGGTCACAACAGGAAATATCAGAGAACACCAGGTGGACCCAAGGAGAAAATATTGGATGGACTTGCAGGGTGGCTGAGGGCATAGAGGGTGGAAGATGTACTTGCAGCGACAAGGGATAGATTCATGTGGAGGGCCATGATCGCCAACACCATGCGGCAGGGCTCATGATGATGTTGAGGACATCAGGACTTTAAGCCTTTTGCCATGATCCTGTTGGATCTTCTCCGTCACATGGCGCCAGTGACGTCAGTGCATTATGGAATTGATTCTTAACGCGGAGACGTTATCTTGAGAAACTGAAAGAGAGAGAGAGAGAGAGAGAGAGAAGAGAGAGAGAGAGAGAGTGTTGTGTGTGTGTGTATTTGCGTGCGTGCGTGCGTGCGTGAGTGCTGTGTGTGTATGTGTGTGTATGTGTGTGCGTGTGTGTATGTGAGAGAGAGAGTGTGTGTGTGTGTGTGCGTGCGCATGTGTCTTTGTGTGCGTGCATGCGTATATGCTTGCTTGCTTGCTTGCTTGCTTGCTGGGTGGGTCTGTTGATTGAGCCGTGGACTCAAAATCATCCGTCTCGAGTTCAGTCCCCGCTGGTGACGTGAAAAGTGATCTGTTTGCTGCCCATCTTAATGCTCTAATAATTCTGGTGGTGTCAGCTTAATGTGATGTCCTGTTCTGCGCCCACCCACCTCTCTCTCTCTCTCTTTCTCTGTCTCCTCTCTCTCTGTCTCCCTCCCACCCTCAATCTCTCTCAGACACACAACCTCTCTCAACCCCCTTTCTCTCTCTCTCTCGCGCTTTCTTTCCCTCTGTCTCTTTCAACCTCTCTCAACCTCTCTCTCTCTGTCTGTCTCTGTCTGTATATTTATATATGTCTGTCTGTCTGTCTGTCTGTCTGTCTCTCTGTCTGTCTCTCTGTCTGTCTCTCTGTCTCTCTCCTTTTTCAAGATCTCGCTAGCCGCTAAGGTTTTGTACCAGGCGTAAAGAACCTACCTGATAATTACTGGCCACATTTGGATTGCATATGCGCATATGGAACTGTTTATGTCCGATAAATCCGATGTCGACCAAACTGTGCACTGTGTTGTTGCTGTTGTTGGTGTGTTGTCTTGGCCTGTCATTTGATTAAGTATATATTGTCTTCACCTTGTTGATAGCTGAGTATTTGGGCATTGACTGGGTGTGGGTGTGGGGATGGGTGGTGGTGGTAGTGGGGATGGGTGGTGGTGGTAGTGGGGATGGGTGGTGGTGGTGGTAGTGGTAATGTGAGACGGGTTTTCTTCAGGATTGCTAGTTGTGTTGTGATTCAGATCTTTAATGTTTATTTATTTACTTTATATGCATCTTCCTTTTTTGAAGGTAAGATACACACATACACATGTCCTTTACATGTAACCAAGATTATTCCAGCAGTAGGCTGATAAAATACCACTATAAAATATAGACTAGGCAAAACATTGTCTAGGTAGGGCCTCAGGACCTGGCCAGCTCATGGGTTTATGTGCAGGCGTACGGCTTGTACCATGATTACCATACACATGGCATTTGTGGCGTTAATGCATAATTATGGAATTCGTTCCGTGCGCTGAGACGTCATCTTGAGGAACTGAAACTGAAACTGAAACTTGGCCTGTCAATGTTTTTAGTCACCTGTTACAAGAGGACTGATTGACTGCAGGTTTGTCACCGGAAATGGACTGTCACACGTGACTTGTGTCTATTTCAGGACGGTGTTCTGTTGGTGATGTTAGTTTGTTGTTCACTGTTGTGTACTCTAAACTGTGTAGCCTCCCTTTTTATTAGTGGACCCACCTTTTTTTTCCCCCTAAAAAAAATGTATCTCGGCTGCAGTGTCTCTTCTCGGCTGCAGTGTCTCCCTTTCCCCTTCTAACCCCTCCCCCCCCCCCTTTCTTTTTTTAACTTTGGGGAGGGGTGGTTTTGGCAAGCTGTGTCTATTTCGGGGTGTTTTGTGCTTCATTCGCTTTGGCAGACTTGTCTGTTCAGTGGAAAGTCCAGCACAGTCCTTACTTTGATGTGCTCTCTCCAATTTTTTTTCCCCGTGTGTGTGTGTGTGTGTGTGTGTGTGTGTGTGTGTGTGTGTGAGAATGTTTTTTTCTCTCGTGCGTTTGTTTCCCTTTCTTGTTCCCTAAATAACGGGTCAGGTGGGGTGGGGGGAGGGAGGGGTTGCAGATCTGTTGATTTTGTAACAACTGCCGTGCTATTTGAGATTCATGGGCCCCCTCATTGGTGCTGGCTGTGATCTGTGTTGGTTTTGTTGTTGTTGTTGTTGTATAAAAACCGATTTGGTTCTGCCCGTTTGGTCCTCTCCTTTCGCTTTTCAATGAAGACTGGGTTTGATTTTATTGGGTTTAATTTCTTTTTAGGCAGTTACTTTATTAAACTGTCATGCCATTCATTTTCGTCTTCATCATCATCTCACTGATGTTGTCTTTGACAATAACTATAGTAATAATGATTTTGATTAATTTTTTCAAACCTTTCTTGGTCTTTTGTCTGTATTTTCCTCGCAGTCTTCAGTGAGTTATGTGTGTGTGTGTGTGTGTGTGTGTGTGTGTGTGTGTGTGTGTGTGTGTGTGTGTGTGTGTGTGTGTGTGTGTGTGTTTAGGGGGGGGGAGAGGCTTGTTGATTTTGTAGCATTGCCATACCAACTAATCTTGCTGATTTCGTCTTGTCTTCTCGTTGATGTTGGCTTTCCTCCTTTCCTCTTGTTGTTGCTGTTTTTGCTGCTGCTGCTTTTTTTGAAAGGTTGACTCTCTCCATAGAGCCGCGGACTTAGGATCTGATGTGGCGAGTTCAGTCTCAGCCTTCAACACAAAGAGCTGGCCTGTTGGCTGCCCCACCCCCTCCCCCATCTTAGTACACCGGTTATTCAAGTGATCGTGTGTTTCATAGCTCCACCTTACCCGTCTGATGTCAAGACTTTGCCAGTGTACAGAGTTTTGAGCAGGCTGAAGGAGTCCACCAGATGCGAGCGCTGATTCAAAAATCTCGTCAGTTA
>JAPXFY010000027.1:17780961-17783461 GCA_030674185.1 Monoplex corrugatus | reverse complement strand
CTGTCTGTCTGTCTTTGTTTATCTATCTGTCTTTCTCTGTTTATGTATGTCTTTCTCTGTTTGTCTGTCTGTCTTTATCTGTCTGCCTGCCTGCCTTTTTTATCTGTCTGTCTGTCTGTCTCTGTTTATCTGTCTGCCTGCCTGCCTGTCCTGTTTGTCTGTCTATCTGTCTGTTTATCTGTATTCTGTCTCTGTCTCTGGCCCTCTCTATCTGTCTGTCTCTCTGTCTCTCTCCCTCTCTCTCTCTCTCTCTCTCTCTCACACACACACACACACACCACGCGCGCACACACTCACACACGCCTCCTAACACACAGACAAATGCCTTTTTTTCACGTTTCCACACTTGTCTGTCTCTCTCTCACTCACTCCCTCTCTCCCTCCCTCCCTCCCTCTCTCTCTCTCTCTCTCTCTCCCTCTTGCTCGCTGGCTTGTTGGTTCTCTCACCTCAGAGCTCGTCTGTTTGTAAAAGGAACTTAAGATAGGGCTGTACGACTGAGACTGATTGTAGTAAGTTGAGGCAACGATCAACAAGTAATGATATACTACATCATGTTAACATCGTCAGCATCTATTTCAGTATAAATACACGAGTAAAAAGGAATCTTACAGTTGTCTTATGTATGTATGTACGTATGTATGTATGTGTGTGTGTGTATGTATGTATGTATGTATGTAATGTATTGTATTATGTATGTATGTATGTATGTATGTGTGTGTGTGTATGTGTATATGTATGTATGTATGTATGTGTGTGTGTATGTGCATGCGTGCGTGTGTGTGTATAAAAAGAAGAAGAGATATAAGATAGAGGAGAAAAATTGAAGGAGGGATATCCACGACAGAGATAGAGAGAGAGACAGCGAGGAATTATATCACCGAGAAGAGGAGAAACAAGAGAGAGAAGAGAGAGAATATTTTCACCAGAGAGAGAGACAGAGAGAGATATTCACAAGAGAGAGACAGAGAGAGAATATATGTCACCAGAGAGAGAGAGACAGAGAGAAACACAGACGAGGAGAACGGGAGAATATATCACCAGAGAGAGAGAGACAGAGAGAGGAATATATATCACCAGAGAGAGAGAGACAGAGAGAGAATATATGTCACCAGAGAGAGAGAGTACTGAGGAGAATTAATATATCACAGATGGAGAGAACGAGGAGAGTAATATATGTCACCATGAGAGAGAGACAGAGTGCAGGCTATGTCGCTGTACAGTCTGCGTGCTTCAGACTTCGGTGGGTGAACATGCTGGTTATTTCCGTTTTCCCAAATTGCCACCAAATACTGACCATGACTTACAGATCTTAACGTGCATATTTTGATGTTCAGCGTACATAATTATAGACACGATGAGGTTCTGGCGCTAAGCATCTGCCGTGGTGATGACAGGGGCTCTTTCAGTGTAAACAGATCCCCACCTTCTGGAAATTCTCTGATAGAAAATATCAACCAAAGGACATAACTCTTGAGAGTCACGTAGGAATTATCTCCCATGTTGTGAAACTTCTCAAATCTAACATAGTTTGCGCTTCTACCCATTCAGCTAGCATAGAAGCAGATACAAAGCACAAAAACTGTAAGCTCATAGAACACTCCTCAAAAAAAGGAGCGCCTAAGCCTACCTTTATACTCTGCAACTACCCCATATACAACTGTGAGTGAGGAGAGAAATTCATACAATATATTGGTCTTATGTTCAAGATTGACGTAGACTTTTATTCTTGAACTGACCAAATACACATTCATAGAGACAAGACAAAACATATACAAGGTTGCTTCCAAGGCATATAGGTAATACCAAAGAAATAAGAGGGAAGCAGGGAGAATTTTTATAATATCAACCAAAGGACATAACTCTTGACAGTCACGTAGGAATTATCTCCCATGTTGTGATAGAAAATTCCTCTTTTCTGTCACTCTGTGTCTTATTTCTTCCTTTGCTTTCTGTCATTTCTTCCTATCATTGTCTGCCTTGCTGGTCCATTCAAGTGTATGCGTTCTGTAAAGTCTTACCTACTTTTTCTTAGGATTGATAATTGGGTACATGTGTTGACTGCGTGTTTGGCTGTAACAAAATGTGCTGTGCAGGAGCAGTTTTAGGTAATGTGCATCATTTTTATGTATTTTAGTGTCCTGACATATGTTCACATTTGTATTCAGTGGGGTTTTAAAAAAAAATTTTTTTTTAAATCCTCTGGTGATGAATTGAATGGAATGGTCAGCGCCAGGGGATATCCTTAGATTATTTGTGCGTATGCATTGAAATGTGTACTTTAATTTCTATTCCAGCTTAACTCCCCCTCCCCCCCCCCCCCCCCCACAGCCAGATGTTACGTACGTTTTGAAATGGTTATAGCCCTTGACATGACTCCGTGCAGTTGGCTAGGCTTAATCCTTTGACTCCCGCAATCAACCCACCAACTGCAAGAACTTAACCCTTTGACTCCAGTAATCAATCCACCAGCTGCAAGAACTTAACCCTTTGACTCCCGTA
>JAPXFY010000027.1:17760961-17770961 GCA_030674185.1 Monoplex corrugatus | reverse complement strand
TGCATGCATGTAATGAGCGGGAGGGGAGTATTGGATTGCGTGCACACTGTCTTTCATTTAGCAATGGATTTTTTTATGCATACAAACCATGATGTTGTGTTGTCCCATGTCACCCACGGATGGATAGGCAGGTAGTGGGTAGGTCATTGATAGATGAACTTCAAGCCCAGCCAAGCAAACCGAATGCGCACATTTTTACACATACTGTGAGGACTATGTTAGATTTGAGAAGTTCCACAACATGGGAGATAATTCCTACGTGACTCTCAAGAGTTATGTCCTTTGGTTGATATTGTAAGGACAGAATCACAGACACGCTGTTCATTATGACGTACTTTGTCAGAGTCCTGTATAAGAATAAAATCAGTGGCACCATTTAGTATGATTTTTTTAAATCAATGACACCATTTAGTCTGATTTTTTTTCTTCTTATTTTGTTTTTTGGTTGTTTTTTTGGTCAGAGTCCTATATAGGAATAAAACCAATGACACCATTAGTATGAAATTCTTGGATAGAATCCTGTATAGAAAAGAGCCTTGCTTTCTCTGTCAACATCGGTGTGGTTTTGATCTTTCCGCTTGTTCTGTCTGTCCTGTGTCTGTCTGCCTGTCGCTGTGTGTCTCTGAGACAGTAATTAAATCCAGCACAGAAAACGAAACCAAAGCTAACAAGACGGTTGCTGCAAAGTTCTCAGGACTACTTATCAGTGGGAAAGAGTTTCAGCATTGTATTTTAAATTGTGTAGTAGAATCGGAAAAAGAATATTTACGTTTGGTTTTGGTCCTGAATTGTTCATGTCGTATGTTTGGTTTTGATCGTGAATTGTTCATGTCGTATGTTTGGTTTTGATCGTGAATTGTTCATGTCATACGTTTGGTTTTGATTGTGAATTGTTTATGTTATATGTTTGGTTTTGATTGTGAATTGTTTATGTCATACGTTTGGTTTTGATTGTGAATTGTTTATGTCATATGTTTGGTTTTGATTGTGAATTGTTTATGTCATATGTTTGGTTTTGATTGTGAATTGTTTATGTCATATGTTTGGTTTTGATTGTGAATTGTTTATGTCATATGTTTGGTTTTGATCGTGAATTGTTTATGTTATACGTTTGGTTTTGATTGTGAATTGTTTATGTCATATGTTTGGTTTTGATCGTGAATTGTTCGTGTCGTCGCTGTTGTCAATGTTTTGATAGAATGGGAGATGGCAGGAGATGGAGGAAATAGTGGTTCAGACAATTATCAGACAACTATATGAGACACTGATGATGAAACTGTTCTTGTCATTATTGACAATACTTACGCCAAGTTACGGTGTGATCTTATAGTGTCATTACAGTGCAAGCCATACTGAACGTGAAATGTTGACATTAATTAATGGTGATGATGTTTGTTACAGAACCAGGATTCAGGATGGCAGGACTACCAAGAAATGAGTGGGTCAGGCAGTGGTATGGAGGACACCGATGATGAAGACCTTCTGGCCTCGGGCTCTGGCAGTGGAGCAGGTGTGCCTGATTTCACAGGTAGGGGTTGATTTAGTTATTTCGTTTATAGATCTAATGATAATGGTAATGATGATGGTGATGGTAGTGATGATGGTGATGATAATGATGGTGGTGATGATGATCTTCATCTGGCCTCAGGCTCTGGCAGTGGAGCCGGTGTGACTGATTTCACAGGTAGGGGCTGACTTGTTTCGTTTTAATGATAATAGTGATGATAATGACAGTGGTGGTGATGATGATGATAATGGTGGTGGTGGTGATAGTGGTGATGATGATGGTGGTGGTGGTGGTGGTGGTGACGACAACGGTGATGATGATGATGATGGTGATGATGTTCTGGCCTCAAGCTCTGAAAGTGGTGCTGGCATGCCTGAATTTACAGATAGGAAGTCTTGATTATCTTTCACACGTTGATAATGTTCATCATCAACATCATCAGAATGATACATTTCTGATGTCTTCATTTTGTGAGTTTGAGCTTGGTCGTGTCGCAGTTGGTCAGTCTGATGGTCTGGATGTAGGATGTGGTTTATAACAAGTCCTCTTTGTTGCCCCAGATCTGTTCTGCCAAAGTTGGCCGTCAGGCCACTGCTGGACATAACTGGCAACAAATCTAGTGAACTGGAATTATTGCATTAGTGAGGGAAGACTTGGGCAAAATGATGATTTGTTGATTTTGATCAGTTTTCATGGCTTGCAGAGTCCTATAAAGAAAGAGTTGAAGTTTGTTCAAAGGGATTCATTGCACTCAGGTAAGTCCTCATGTGCTCAGACCAGATTAGAGGATACCCTGTAGCCCATCTGATGCCAAACCCTCTCCCCTAGTGTTACACACAGTGATGAATCTTAAGCAGACATGTATCTATAGATCTTAAGAGAACAAAGAGATGATAAGATTGTTTTTACTGGTGTTAAGGTAAATTTCAAAATGATTTTACTGGTGAAAAGGTAAATTTCAAAATAACTGTTTTTACTGGTGAAAAGGTAAATTTCAAAATGTTTTTACTGGTGAAAAGGTAAATTTCAAAATGTTTTACTGGTGAAAAGGTAAATTTCAAAATAACTGATTTTACTGGTGAAAAGGTAAATTTCATGATGACTTTGGATTCGATCAGTCTTGTCGGAGATACAGGAATTGGCTGCATCATGGGAAAGGTCAGGTGATGGTTTGAAATAAGCTTATTTAGTTGTTTGCGTGTACACATGGATTTTGTCAGTGTATTTCATGTAAATTTTGTCCATGCTGTGAATACCAAAAAGGAAAAATGAGGGGAAAAAAGTAAGTTATTTGCAGTTATCCTATTTATGATTTTAACCATTTACTCCCTACCCCATAGGAAGCTGGTGGACAGGGTAAAGGAGTGAAAGTGAGAAAGGAAGACTTTGTAGTGACCTGAATGTTGATGCTGATCTGTGTACAGAGAAAGTGCACCATGCCCCATAGATCATGGTGATAATAACTCATAGTGCCATATCCCACAACGTTAAGCTAGGAGCATTTTACGTCAGTGTGAATAAAAATAAATCAGATGATGAAGCCTTTCAAAACACAGCCATATGGAATCATACAGACCCAGGACCAAAACCCAAACCTTGACAACAAAATCAATCAGGACCACAGTGACAGCCAGTGTGCAAATGGAAAGAAACCAGAAACGCGTGAACAGAGATTGAGATCACAATGTAATCGACAAACCAAGATGGACAACTCAAGATAGGACATAAACATGACATGAAAAGAAAATGAGGACATATTGATGAAATTAAACCGACACAAATTTTGGGCCAACTTCGTCAGGCGTACACTAAAGACAACAAGGAGACAAATTCACTCCCAGTTTGGAAATAAAAATGATAGATCAGGTTACTTCCCTATCATGGATAAAATTAAACCGACACAAATTTTGGGCCAACTGGCCTCGTCAGGCGTACAGTAACCTGATCTATCATTTTTATTTCCAAACTGGGAGTGAATTTGTCTCCTTGTTGTCCTGAGTATCTCACCCATCTGTTACATCTCTACACGCCATCTCGAGCTTTGCGGTCCTCATCTGATACCCGTCTCTATAGTATCCCCATAGTCCGCACTAAAAGGTTTGGGCAGCGTTCTTTTTCCTATCAAGCTTCAACCATCTGGAATCAGTTACCTCGCTCTCTTAGATACTCACCCTCTCTGTCCACATTCAAACGCTCCCTCAAAACTTACCTGTTTCCCAAAACTGGTAATCTCTGCCCCCTTCCCCCCATGTAATGTAATGGTGACATTATAGTGTCTTAGTGTCAATGTGTCATTGTATTTGCATGTCATGCTGTGTGTGTGTTTTGTGTGTGTGTGTGTGTTTGTGTGTGTGTGGGTGCTTCTGTGGGTGTGTGTGCTTGTGATTCTGGTTATATGTTTTGCCATTGTAAACGCCTAGGGCATTAATTTGATTAGGCGTACTAAATGTTCATAATAATAATAATAATAATAATAATAAAGACAAGGAGACAAATTCACCCCCAGTTTGGAATAAAAATGATAGATTAGGTTACTTCCCTATCAGGGATATCCATGCTGATGGTATTGATGAGAGGCCATATGAAGGAGGAAGAATTTGGCGGAAAACGATGACAAAGCCTTTCAAGAACAGCACTGTTGAACCGTAAACATCCAGGAATAGCTAGCTATTTGCATAACGCCATCAATTATTTTGTGTTCTTTGGTGGGGGGCTTCACTTCTCACTTGTCTCTGTCTCACCTGTCTCTGTGTCTACACCTTCGTTGGTGGAGTTCCAAACTTGTTCAAGGATTCATTGCCCTTGGACAGTTCCACAGTCCCAGCCTGCAACATTAAAAACCTGACCTGTTCAGTGTTCATCTTAATGCTTCCATCATTCTAGTGGTGTCAGCTGAGTGCTTCATAGGTCCACCCCCCCCCCCCCCACCACCCTCCATTTTGAGATCTTGCAAGCATATAGGATTTTGCAGAGGCTCAGGATGTTTGGTAGATAATTGCTGGCAGGTTTAATTGGAGTGCATCAAGAATTGTCTGAGTGCGGTGATTCCCATTTGAATAGGCTCCAAACTTCCATATGTGCTCCATCCAGATCACCGCTAGTTATCTGGCAGAATCCTTGAGCTTGTGTTAAAACCGATGTGCTGGTGAAGTCTTGAAATAAGGAAAGTGGTGGAGAACAGGACCTGTGCAACATCAGTCTGACACTACTGACACTGCCAGAATGATTGGAACATTAACTCTTTGACTCTGCAACCTATCCACCAACAGCATAAACTTGATCCTTTGACTCATGCAACCTATCCACCAACAGCATAAACTTGGTCCTTTGACTCCTGCAACCTGTCAACCAACAGCATAAACTTGATCCTTTGACTCATGCAACCTATCAACCAACAGCATAAACTTGATCCTTTGACTCATGCAACCTATCAACCAACAGCATAAACTTGATCCTTTGACTCCTGCAACCTATCCACCAACAGCATAAACTTGATCCTTTGACTCCTGCAACCTGTCCACCAACAGCATAAACTTGATCCTTTGACTCCTGCAACCTATCCACCAACAGCATAAACTTGATCCTTTGACTCCTGCAACCTGTCCACCAACAGCATAAACTTGATCCTTTGACTCCTGCAACCTATCCACCAACAGCATAAACTTGATCCTTTGACTCCTGCAACCTATCCACCAACAGCATAAACTTGATCCTTTGATTCCCTCGCCCTGCAAGAAGATTGTGGATATGGTGTTTGAATCAAAGGATCAAGTTTTTTCTTTGGTTGACAATGTAGGATGCTAGTGGATAGGGTGCGAGAGTCAAAGGGTTAAAATGGGCCACAAACAGGCCAGTCAGGTTTGTACGTTACAGGCAAGGATTGAACACAAGACACAAAATGTTGATCAGATCATTAACATGGTTAGCAAACAGGCCAGGTTTTGTGTTGTGGGAAGAGACTTGAACTCGAGGGGCCTGAGGTTTTGAGTCCATGGTGCCAGGCAGCCTGTGGGTGTATGGAGATGTGTAGAATAACACCTTGCTTTAGGGACATGGTGGGGTGGTCAGGTGCAAGGAGTGGGAAGTTGTGTGTGTGTGTTGTGGGGGGGGGGGGGGGCGCTTACTGATTCATGAGCAACGTAATTGGAAATAGATCTTGTTTTAGATTGGATTGTCCTCTGTGTCAGTAACCCTCGTTTCTCCTCCTTTTTCTTCGTCAAAGGAGGATTGGTTCATGTCAGTCAATGGTGCCTGCACTGTTCCAGTAACCTTTATCTTCGAATTTTTCTTTGACAAGGGGGAATTGACTGTAGCGTCTTTGTGCATCTGCTGACAAAAATGTGATGTCAGTGATGTACTGGCAGCCTCCTGATGTATCTTTATCACATTTTGTTTAGGCCTGGGTGTTGCAGAAGTAGATTAGTCGACTCACAGTCAGCATTGGACTCTGTATACAGTGAATGGCCTGCTTGCAGAGACAGAGAGAGAGAGAGAGAGAGAGAGAGAGACAGAGAGAGAGAGAGAGAGAGAGCATTCGCCTTACAGTCTGTGCAAGTTAGAGCATGTGCCAACCCCCCCCCCCCCCCCTGACAGGGTGTGTGTGTGTGTGACAGCAGGGGGGGGGGGTCTGTTGTGTGAGACGAGTTTATGCAGAACAGCTAGTTGTGTTGTGATTCAGACCTTTAATTATTTACTTATTTACTTTATATGTATGTTCCTTTTTTGAAGGTAAGATACACAGATACATGTTATGTACATGTAACCAAGATTATTCCAGTGGTAGGCTGATAAAATACCACTATAAAATATAGACTGGGTAAAACGTAGTTTAGGTGGGGCCTCAGGACCTGGCCAGCTCATGGGTTTACGTGCAGGCTTAAGGTTTGTGCCATGCTCACCATACACATGACACCTGTGACATTAGTGCATATGGAATTCGTTTGGAGAGAGGAGACGTCATCTTGATAAACTGAAACTCTCAAGCAAACGCATTGCGTGTGCAGTCTCCAGTCTGCCCAGCTGTCCATGGGCACCTGATTTTCTTCAAAGTTAGGGAAAGTAAAGCACTAGGAGAGATGACATGAGAAAAGTTAAAGATGTCTGCTAGCTCACTTCCCTACAATCTTAGGGCCATGTGGCAATCTTGACTTCTAGCTAGCCAAATTTTGAGCAGAAGTACAACCCAGTGAAAAGTGAAAAATGCTTATGTTTGAGTCACACTGAGGTGAAGTGTAACATCTTCATGTTTTAAGCAAGGATGTATTGCTTATTGATGGATAGTTTTGAATCTGATTTTAAACTGTCAATCGTTTCACTTTAAGATAAGAAAAGAAAGGAAAAAAGTGCATACAATACAAAGTATGAAGATTTGCAAGCTAAGTTCACCATAGCTTTAACATTCAGGCTATACAAGTAACTTTGGTTATTTCTCGTTCATACTTTGCCAGAACTGGGAATCAGTCTGCATGTTCAAACGTTCATCATCATCATCATCATCATCATCATCATCATCATCATGTGCCCTGTCACATGGCATTGGTGATCATGGGCCTCCATACAAATCTATCTTTGTTTTATCTTTTTTTTTCTTTTTTGTTGTTGTTGTTGTTGTTGATCTTTTCACTGCATTTCCCATCCTCTCTGTCTTCATTGACTCTTCTAGTCCACCCAGTATTTTCTCCCTGGGTCTACCTGGTGTTATTTTTCCCTCCATGTTCCTGTTATCACTAGGTGCTCTAATTTCTCTTGCCTTATAAAATGCCTTGTAAATGTCGCTTGTCTTTTCCTAATCTTCTTCATCACTGTTCTTGTTGTGTTTGCCTCTTTCACGACTGTCTCATTTGTTTTCTTTGCTGTCCCTGGAACTCTTAACATTCTTCTTTGAAACCACATTTCAGCTGCCTTAGTAGTGTTCTGACTTTGCGTGTTGACAGTCCACAATTCACATCCATACAACAGTATCGGTTTTATACAACTTTAAAGAATTCTCTTCCTGATGTTTGTTGATAAGCATTTGTTGTTCAAACTTTAAGATTGGTCAATTTCCAAGACTTGGTCATAATGAGTTTGGCTAACTTTTGTAGTAACATTTGTCTGGTGCAAGAAAAGGAAGATTATTTGTATGGTGTGACTGTGTCATGCCTTTCTTTCTACCCACCCACCCCCTGCCCCCCCTGTTTTCTTCAGGGTTTAGAAGCATCAATAGTAGAGGTCACCAAAACCCAACAGTAGTGTGAAATGACGCAGTTTGTTTTGCAGCCAAATCTTTGCTTTATGTATACTATGTCTGTAGTTGTGGATTATTTTTAAAGTTTTTTTTTTCCCCTTATATGTTAGGGAGTGTTTACGGAATGTATTTCTAACTTTCTGAAAGGTCACTTGCTTTGTCAAGGTAGTTGCGTGGATTAACGAAATAAAAGAAGAAATCTCTTTACTCTTGTTGGTGCTTTTAAATATGATTATTAGGGCCCCTGGATGTGGTTTGTGTGTGATTGATGCGATATTATACACGACTCCTTCTGACACTGACTTTCATGTTATTAAAGTGTTGATGGTTCATTTGCTTTAATTGTGTCGATTGTGCTTCTTTTGCATGCTTAATATCTCATTGGTTTGTTTTAGTTGTGTTTTTTTTCTGTAACATTTTCCTTCCAGCGTTCTTTTTAAGAAAACAAGAATGAAAGAATGCATGTTCATATGGGGTGGTTTGTGTGTATTATGATGTGTGTGTGTGGTTAGACAGTATGTGTGTATGTGTATTCTGATGTGTGTGTGTGGTTAGACAGTATGTGTGTATTCTGATGTGTATGTATGGTATGTATGGTTAGACAATATGTGTGTATTCTGATGTGGATGTATGGTTAGACAATATGTGTGTATTCTGATGTGTATGTCTCACCTGTCGGTGTCATCAGGTTCAGTGTTGGCCGCTACACTCTGTGACACCGCCACTCTCCTCCAAATGGCTCTATCTTGACTTTTTTGGACAATTTTTTTAATATTGAGGCCACTGATATTGGTTATGTTCTTGATGTGTGAGATTGGAGGTCTGCCTTTCTTCCTTTCTGTCTCTTGTTTTTCCTTTAAAAATGGTTGCCATGAGGTCCGTGTTCTTGTTACATGACACATGGCCAATGTATTTTTTAGTCTTCACTTGTTGATGTCTGCTTGTAATTTTCTGGTGGTATCAAGTTCTTCCAGGACACTTTCATTAGTGCTTCTATCTGTCTGTTTGATACTTAGTAGTCTCCGATAAAGCCACATCTCTGCTGATTCAATGTGTAGGTATATAATAATATGTATGTGTATGTATGGTTAGACAATAGGTGTTTATTCTGATATGTATGTGGAGTATATCAGTTATTCTGTATGTATTGCACTCTGTCCCATAGATGTGTAATGCACAGCAAGTCCCATTGAGTTTAGAGAATGGCGCATGCAAAGGTGATTTATTGTTGTATTAAACAGTATGGTGGTATTTTGTGCATCCTTTGTTGACAACATGTAAATTCCGTTCTTCAGTCTTTTTACAATAGCGTTTATTTTTACAACAAATTAAAAATCAGTTCTCACTGTGTGTGCAGACACGGCGCGGTACACGGTCAAACCCACCACCACCACAACGACGACCACCACCACAACCAGACAGCCTCTGTCTCCCTGTGAAGAACAACTGCGTCAGGCCAGCCGGCACATCTTGGGTAACTATGTGCCACGCTGCAACGACGAGGGCGACTACGACAGTCTGCAGTGTCATGGGCATCTAGGCGTTGGCAACTGTTGGTGCGCTGACCTCAGCGGGCGGGAAATCCCGGGCACCGCTTTGAAAGACGTTGTGCCAGATTGTGAAAAAGGTCAGGATTTGGAAGGGTGGGGTGGGGGTTCATGGAATTTGCCAGATGACTGCCCACAGACTTGGGTGGAGCACATATTGAACTGCCCCAATACCATGAATCGCTCTTGAACAAAATCTAAACCAGTGCGGAAAGAACCAGGAAAACATGAAACAGAATCAGAATGGAAGGTCTGGGTTTGATCCTGGCATATACCTCCCTTGTAATGGGTAAAGGACGGAAATTTTCCCTCATAATGGGTAAAGGATGTAAAATTTCCCTTATTATGGGTAAAGGATGGACATTTTCTCTTGTAATGGGTGGAGGATGGAAAATTTCCCTTGTAATGGGTAAAGAATGGAAATTTACTCTTAATGGCTAAAGGATGGAAATTTTCACTCGTAATTATAAAAGATGGAAAATTTCCCACGCAGTGGGTATGGATAGAAATTTTCCCTCGTAATGGGTAAAGGATGGAAATTATCCCATGTACTGGATAAAGGAAGGAAATTTCCCTTGTAATGGGTAAAGGATGGAAAATTTCCGCCATGTAATGGGTAAAAGATGGAAATTTTCCCATGTAATGGATAAAGGATGGAAGTTTTCTCAGGTAGTGGTAAAGGAAATTTTCCCGCGTAGTGGGTAAAGGATGGAAATTTTC
>JAPXFY010000027.1:17713461-17755961 GCA_030674185.1 Monoplex corrugatus | reverse complement strand
CCTTTGTGAGTACAGAATCGTGACAATTTGTGTGGTGTTTCACATCATATCTTTTGTATCCATGTCTTAGTGAGTACAGAGTAGTGACAGTTTGTGTGTGGTGCGTGTCATCATACCATTACCTTTTGTATCCATGTCTTTGGAATATATCGGTTACTGACTGTGTATGGTGTGTGTCATCATACCTTTTGTATCCATGTCTGTAAGTACAGAAAAATGACACATGGTATTTTTTTTTTCAGACCACCCCATACCCACCACCACATGTGGGCAGAACAACACCCAGAGAGCCTGAAGTGCAGACCAAGATCAACATCAACAGTAAGTCATACGACCTTTGCTATGAATAGTCTGATATCCTGACCAATGTGTTGATTGATGTGTTGCTGATTGATTTGTTGTGTTACTGATTGAATTGCTGTGTTGCTGATTGAATTGTTATGTTTGTTACTTCCAGTTGGAGGGAAGCCTGGAGGGAAAGGGCAGGGTGAAAAGCCAGAAGAAGTACCACCAGAAACCCCCAACCAGACAGGCACAGGCGGGGAGCCAGTGAAGGAGCCCAGTTCCGCCAGCACTGTGGACTCCATGATGACACAGCCTGGTATTCTAGCAGGTAGGATTTTGGGGGCTGAATTCACTTTTATTTATTATTTCTATAATTTGCAGGACGAGCCTCATGTAAGGCGACCACGTTTATCAACAACAGAAGGCAGCATTGCACGCGTCAAAGCTTTGATTCAAGAGGACAGATGGCATAGACATAGTGGAACTTGATCTTCTGAAGTCAGTCGTCCGTGAATCTGCGAGAAGTCAGGATATCAGAAAATGTCATTTCCTTGGGGCTCATAGAAGTTGACAGAAGAACTCAAGATCCAGCACATGGGCATTTCTTTTCAGATTTTGGAACAGTACATAGGAGTTGATGGGGATTTTCTTAAGCACATGATCACACGTGATGAGACCTGGGTGCATACTGCTACCCCAGGGGCAAAAGTTGACTCAGTGACCTGGAAACATCCATCCTCACTGACCCCTAAAAAATGCGAGTTCAGCTACTAGCGAAGAAATACACGGCAACTACTCAGGGATGCAAAAGATGTCTTCTTCATGGACTTCTTACTGCATGGTCAGGCAGTTAACGCAAGTCGCTGTGAAAGGGGGGGACAGACTGAGGGAAGCTGTTTGTCAAAAGAGCATCTGTGTAAGGGTGTCATCCAGCTGCATGAGAATAGCGCCCCTCTCCTTCTGACCAAACTGACAAAAGAGTGGTTCTGTTGCATAGAACTAACATGGCTTCTCGTCTGATGCAAGGGTGGCTAGAGTCACTTGAGGCCACATTCTTCAAGGAAGTATTTACAATTTCAGTTTCAGTTTCAGTTCCTCAAGACGAGGTCTCCGTGCTCGGAATGAATTCCATATGCACTAATGTCACAGGTGTCATGTGTATGGTGATCATGGCACTAGCCTGAAGCCTGCACATAAACCCAACAGCTGGCCAGGTCCTGAGGCTCTACTCAGGCTATGTTTTACCTAGACTATATGTTATACTGGTATTGTATCAGCTTATCACTGGAATAAACTTGGTTACATGTAAATGAGGTGTCAAAATTACGTGCATCGACTGGGAATTATTTTTTATTAGACAAGTGCATCAGTCTCTCCATGGCAGCAGCATGGAAACAGAGCAGTGCTGGCAATCATACACAATATTTTATTTGTATTGTAGTAAATATGTTGGATTAGTAAATGTCTTACCACATTTTTTGGATGTCTCATGTATATAAACCTGTCACTTGTTTGTATATAAACCTGTCTCATGTCTTTCAGCCATTATTGGAGGGTCGGTTGTGCTGTTGCTGTGTGCCATCCTGCTAGCCATGTTCATCGTGTATCGCATGCGAAAGAAGGACGAAGGAAGCTACGCCCTGGATGAGCCCAAGAAGATGCCCAATTATTCTTACCAACGTGCCCCAGACAAGGAGTTCTACGCGTGAGGGCGGACATGCACACAGACTTTGGGTTGTTTTTACTTGCAACATGCTACAAGCTGATAACAAAAAAAGAAATTTTAGCCACAAATGCTGCAGAACGTTTGTCAAGTCACAATTTTAGTTAGTGCAAAATCACCAGCTGCAGCATATTTATCTTATCTTTTATTATAGTCTCTGAATATTTTGGCAAGAATGAACAGGGGTCACATTTAACAGAGCATGACATTTTTGAAATAGTTCCCTTTGCTGTGTATTGACAGTAGTTTTTCACATCCTTCTCTCTCCTGAGTTTGAAATAATCAAAGCATGGGAGGAATGTTTTTAAGACAAGTTAAAATGAACCAAAGAGACCAGTTGTTTTAAAAGGAGAGCAGTGTGTATGAAAACACCAAGACTATTGAAGAGCACAGTCAGTCTAAGGCCCCAAGTAATGTTATATTATTTTGAAAAGGCCCCAAGTAATGTTACGCTATTTTAAAAAGGCCCCAAGTAAAGTTACATTATTTTAAAAAGGCCCCAAGTAATGTTACATTATTTTGAAAGGGCCCCAAGTAATGTTGCGCTATTTTAAAAAGGCCCCAAATAGTGTTACATTGTTTTAAAAAGGCCCCAAACAATGTTAACAGCCTCTCCTACAGCCTGGAGAAACAACTAGAGCATAAATAATCGGCATTAGTTCTGTGTTGGTGTGTAGGCATTGTGTGTTTTGGTTTGAAGTGATGATACTGATGTGATTTGATGTTACACACATGTCCATGCATTGTGAGGAAAGGAGTTCAACAGTGCCTATACTATATAACATTTTCCCTGCATCTCTCTGTGCTGTCTTCATGTAGGAGTCATGCCAAAATGTGGTCAGTTTTTGTCCCTACTGCTCACTAGGAGCGGATGTTTTTTCTAGAAACAAACAAATTTGCCTTGAGGCTTGGGTTTGGTAAACATGTTTCATTTTTAACTACCTCGGTTATTTTTTTTTTGTTTTTGTTTTTTTTGTTTTTTTGTCCATGCTTTATTTAATTAAACAATGGTGAATTTCCCGAGAAAACATTTGTAGGAGCTGTAGGAAGAACTACTACTTTCTGCATAAATTGTATTTGTACCAAAACAATCTTCTGCCACAATTCTGTGAAGTTCTGCAAATTTTAATAGGAAAATTGTTACTGAAAAATTCTCAATTTGAAATTTGTGGCTAAAAAAAAAAAATTTTTGATAGGAGAATAATTGCTGAAAAAACATGGACTCAGTTGTGTATCTTTGAAATAGGAGACTGGACGTAGAGTTTAATTGATGTTTTGATGCTCAGAACTTTTATTCCATCATGTGTTTTAATCAGGAGAAAGTACAGGAAACGTGTGTACGATGCTGACTTATTTCTGTAGCTTTGTGCATTTAACAGCAGACTAAATGTTTTCCACTCTGGTGCAAATATTTGTAAAAAAAAACAAACAACAACAACAGAATATGTGTTTTGTATAAAGAAACAAAATGATGTGTTTTTCATATTGACTTTGTATGCGACGCCTTATCTACGGCTCCCATCCCCCATCTTTGTGTGTCCATAGTGTTGATATATTTATAATATCTCGCATCATCTTTGTGTCATGAATTTACATTCATACGTGCTTTTGTGATATATATGTAGCAGAATATGTAATTCATGGATACTTCTATGATTTTTTTAACGATGCTTTCCACCCCCTCTCCCAAACATTAACTGGATGCTTTGGATTTATTAAAATTACATTTTCCCTGTGGATTTAGAAACAACTTTCCAGCCAACCCATCTCCCATGTTTTAATGGTTGTGGTTACTCTTTTAGAGAAATTTTCTGACGATGTGGACAGCGAATCAAAACTTGCGTCTTTTCCCACCTGAATAATAGTGGTGCGATATGATTTTAATGGTAATCTGTAAATTTTAAATCATGGGAGTGACATTGTCTTTGCTGCACTTTGGATTGCACGTCATGTTGTTTGACCACCTTGCGCTTCACCCTTTCAACCCCTCACCCTGTCCACCAGTTTTCTATAGGACAGGGTGAAGGTGTGAAGGGGTTATTACTGTCACCACCACCGATGGCGTCATGCTTCAGTACTGAAGATCAAAAAATGTTCAGAGTATGTCATGTGAGGCTTTTTGGTTCTTGTTCATGTTCATGTGTATCTTTTTCAAGAATGAAACGAATCAGAATTTTTTCTTTGATTGAAATTTTTATTATTCTTTTTAAAAGAACACAATCATTTCAAAAGAATGCATCAAAAATGTGTATGAGATCTTTTAAAAACTGGGTATGATTTTGAAAAAAATGAATCAAATTATCTTTGTTCTTTTTCAGCGACTGATTTCTTGCCCATTAGTGTTTGGATGGGTGGATTTTTTTCCATTTTTTTTGTCACTGTCTGCCATTCATGGAAGGTCTTGTCATGATTATTGTACTTGGTTCTGCCAGACTGCATCTTTAATTTGCTGAGGAAGATGTGGTAGCAGCATATGGATGATTCTCCATTAAGGCAGTGAGGTGGAGATAAAAGCAGTAATCATGGGAGATACTATCAGCCAGTGTATAAAGCTTTTGTGCGGGTGAAATCTTGAACTTTACCTATTTGCAGGCTCAAAACTCATAAAAATCATCTAAATTTGGTCCACACCCATACGGTGGTGCAGGCTTGTCTAGTTACAGGATTTTGTCATGGCCTAACACTTTGAAGTAGAAATGTTTGTTTTTCTGCTGCAGTCTTGAGGCGTCTTTTATCACGTAGGGCCTGTCTGTTGAGCCAAGGTCAGAGATGTAACCATGCCCTTTGCAAAGAACATCATTCATTCAGCAAGCTAGAATACAGAAGAAGAAAAACGGAGAAGTGTGATGCTTGACTGCTTAACCCACCATCTTCACTTCATCACTCTGCTTTTTGTGTTGTCCGGTTTGCCAGTAAATCTAAATACTAACAGTGATGTATTGATCATGAAACAAGTTTTTGTCCTTTGGTTTTTTTAAATTATGTATTTTGAATTGTTGTTGGATTTATGAAACGGGAAGGTTTCAAGACCATTTGGTTTATCGTTGTTGGGAGAGAAGCTTGATGAGCTGGACAAAAAGTGTGCAAAGCTTTTCAGTTGTTATTTTTATTATTTGTATTCTGTTTGATGCTTTGGTATCGACTGTAGTGAGATTAAGGCAAAAACTTCTGGAGACGGGTTTAGGACATCGTTGAGTGTGTATATTTAAGTTGACATTGTACACTACGGGAGAAATAAGGAATGACTGTGAATGCTGCGTGTTTGTGCGGAAGGGATATGTTTGCACATGGAAAACTTTCATTACAGATGATGCATTTGGTCTGTACCACCGGTTTCTGTCAGTGCTTGTATCGTATAATCATGTGTTACATGTCATTCAGTCTGTAGTTGTGTGCCTACATCATTCAGTCTGTAATTACTTGTGTATCTGTGTACATCTTCATTCGATGTGTTGTTGCGTGCCTACATCTCTCAATCTGTAATCAGTGGTTTACTTGTGTACATTGTCATTTGATGTGTAGTTGTGTGCGTACATCATTCAATCTGTAATCGTGTTATATATGTACATCATCTGTCATTGAATGTGTGATTACTTGTTGTACACGTTTTTTGTGTATGTTGGCATCTGTCATTGTGTCTATAGTATATATCAGCAACTTGATGTATGTGAGGCTTTCAACACTTCTGGGAGTTCTACACACTTGGCTCTGTCTTTGTAGTGAAGCTGTTTTTTACCACCAATGTGAACTGTGTGAGAGGAACAGTAGTATGAATTTTTTTCCATGTTTGTGCAACATAACTGAAGTTTAGTATCAAAAAATGGGCCTTGAATGTTAGGATTTTGCATGTGGTAACATGTAACTGTGAACTTGGTAACATGTAACAGTGAACTTAGTAACATGTAACTGTAAACTTAGTATAGAATACCGAGACTTAAGATTTTGAAGAAAACATTCAATGTTTTTGACAAAGCTTGCAAACTTGATGTCAACACTTAATCGTTGGATTTTTTAATATTGATAGAAGCTGTGAACTTCCAGTGTCAAGTTGTGAATGTTCGGGCTTTGAATGAAAAAAAAGTTGACTTTTAATATCAGGATTTTTTTTTATAAAATATTGGTCAGCCCAGGAGCAGTGAACTTTAAGCTACAATCTCAGAGAAGAATTGGTGTTTGTGTTATGTTTACTTACAGCATAAGCTTTGATTATTGGACTTTTAAACAGAACACTGATACAGCTGTTTGTAATGTAAACTGTTGGCTTTGAACGTGTCCCAAGTTATTAATGGACCCCAGTTTTATGCCTGGTAAATCACCTTTATTTGTGAGTCAGTCATGTCTGTGTATCGACCATTTATATGGTCAGTCGTCACTTCTTCATCATTGACTGAACTATCATAAAACTAATCATGCGTTTGAATGTTGATAACATTTCTTTAGTCATTATGAGAAGATACTTCATTGTACGGTTTGAAAAATAACCCTTTTTTGTTCAAGGGAGCTTGTAAAATCATTGCCAAGTATTAAGAACATGGAGATTTTGTATCAAACTAACAACTATTCTGGCCAGTAACTAGCTAAGAGATTGTGACCTGAAGGTTCCTTCTTTTCGTGGAAGGTGTACATAAAACTCACTGCCTTCCTGAGCCAGCAGAGCAGGGATGTTGAAGGGACTATATTGTTAATTTTCTGCAAGAACCTCTTGGCCAGAAAACTTTGGGCATTATGTAAGTCATCAAGTCCATGTCAGCCAAACTATAAGACGATTCTTCTATCAACGAAACAATGATTACACGTTGTATGTTTTTCATTGGTCAAAATTCACAAAGTGTTTAGCATTGTCAGCATACTGAAATGTTTACATTTGTGGCTTATTGTATTTTGTTACTGATGCTGATTGTGAGATCAGTGGCTCATTTCATCAACAGCATGATGAGTTTAAAGGCAAGATGTGTGAGGGTGGAAAGAAGGGGTGTTCATTGAAAACTGTTCAGTCCCAACAGTTTTGTTGTTATAAGTTTTTAGGGGGAACATGTATCCTGCAAGATAGGGGATGGAGTGTGGGGATGAGATATGTGTGAATGTATCATTACACAGATAGGTGTATTAAATCCTTTCCAGGTAGAAAGGGTTAGTTTCCTGCTTGAAGCTGATGGATCGGCTGAGGAAGTGAAAGGATTAGTAGACATATTAGTCGCAGGGGCTCATGATATATGACTGTATACATTTGTTGTTTCTTCCTCCAGCCCACCTCCATGTTTTGATTTTTGGTACACACTGCCGCCTGGGCAGGTCAGATAGTGTAGAGGGCCAAACAGTAGAAGACTGTTTTCTTTGTTCGTCTCTATTAAGTGTTCATTTGAATCGACTTTCTTGAGCGAAATGCAATCTTTCTCCTTTTGTCTGCAGATGGCATCGCTGAACAACTTTCTCCTCTGGAGTTAAATTTTAGTTGTGTGATATTTTTGTAAATTTGATAAAAGTTTTAGGAAAGGGGAATGGGTGGTAGGGATATTCTGTTGAACTTTTTTGTTTGTCTGTTTTTTTGTTTTTTTTTTATCAAACTTAATTCTAACAGGCTTATCAACAGTTCATTTTAACCAGTCTCTAACTGGAGTTGCAGGGGGTCAGTTTATCATCAACTTACTAAACTATAACGATACTGAAAGGCAGCAATGAATGTGTAATATTTCATTTTAAATTTCTCTCCCTAATTGGCGGGTGAAATGCCCCCTCCAAATTTGGGAGAGAAAAAGGAAAAGGCCAGATACTTTTTTTCATTTTCTCTCTGGTTGTGACAAAACTTGTTCTCTGATGCCATCTGCTTATGTCGCTCTATAGAGATGCCTCTGTATTCATGTATGTTTGAGTGGAATATGTACGCGCGTGTGTGCATGTATGTGCGTGTGAATGTGCGCACAAGGGAAGGGGCTGGGTCACATCCTAATCTTGAAAATTGTAAAAATTTTGACAATAAAACATGTTCATAAAACAGTGTCTGCAATACTGCCATTTTAGGGGGTACATCACTTGCAGAATCTGATGTAGACACGGCAGTTCGCGTGTGGTCTGCCGTTTCTACGATGTCAGCACTGCAGGAGAGATTCTGGGACATTTGTGTTCAAATGGATGTGCATGTTGTGATCTTCAGGCTTCTTTTATTTGATTCCTGGAAGTGTAAACTTTGTGGCAAGAGCATTAACTCTTTCAGTCCTGCACCTTGTCCACCAACTTCCTGCAGGAAGAGTAAGGGAGTGAAAGAGTTGATATTTAAGCCTTGAGGTCTAGTGCCCCATATCCTTGCCATCTTGTCCGACTGATGTTAGAGATACACAGTGATTGTACTGTGATGTCAAACATGTTGATGCCCAGTGTTGACGTTTCACCAATGGAATCTTTGTTTCATCAATGACAGGGTGTTTTGGTAAATGGCTAAGCTTTTTTTTTTTCTTATAAAGAGTTTAAGGGTAGACAGGTTGCAATTTTGTTGATTGAAATTTTGCACTTTTCTGAACATTTCAATCTTTCAGGGATAAACCTTTGCAGATGTTGACAGTTATGGCGGTCCACCCCCCACACGCTTCGTGGGGTTCCGGTCTCTGGACAGAGGGTAGATTAGAAAAAAATCCAGTTGTAACCCTTAGAGCACAATGCTTTGACATGTCCCCTTGTTTTCTTGGTATTCGTTTTATCCTTTCCACACCCTCACTCTATCCACAAGCTTCCTTCTGGATTTGATAGTGGATAGAGTGAGGGTGTGGATGGATTTTACTGATGGCACAGGCTCCGTGGATGGGATCTGACAACTTGTATGTGTGTGTGCGCGTGCATGTGTGTGTGTATGTGTGTGATGCCATCATCTACAATGGTGCACACATCTTTTCTCCTTCAGTCTTTTCTCCACAGAGATTTTCATTTGGGAGTCTCTACAGTTTGAGGTGTTTACTGAATTGTTCTATTTCATATTTCATGTTAAGTGAATGTATCTTGTCTGCTTCAACTTTTTGACTCCTGCGCCCTGTTCACCAGCATCCTGCATTGTCAACCGTGCTAGCATGGCAAAATCTTAACCCACTGACTCCCTCAACCTGGAAGCTGGCGGATAGGTCGAGGGAGTCACTGGTAAAAGGGTTAAGCTTTTGCAGTTTTTGGACAGGGTGCAGGGAAAAATATGAAGCTGAAAATGTAGCATATTTCCTGTTCTCTAGAAGTGGCCGATGCATTCACTAAACACAAATATAACTAATAGAATAATTCAATGGACAATTCAAGAGAGAGACTCCACCACATGAAAATCCCTGTGTAGATAAGAAGGGAGAAGGAACCAGAACACCACTGTGGATGATGCGTGCACACACACACCACACAACACACACACACACACACACACAGAGTTGTCTGAACCCCCTTCCCTGTCTGTGCCATTAGGATGACAAAGTGAATACTAAGAAGTGGGGTTATATAACTGGATTTCCTGTACCCAAGCCGTTACAACCATGAAACTGAAAGAAATCGTACAACACACACACACACAATACAAGTATTTAGGCTTTATTTTCCAAAAAAATGTTTACACTGGTGACACTGGGCATCTACACATACTCAACTACCGTACTCCCCATCTGCTACCTATGCACCAGCTAGTCACTGACAACAAATTCCATTTGCAGCATGCATGTTTGTTTGCTGGTTAACCCTCTGACTCCTGCACCCTATCCATCAACTGGAAACTCGCTCACCCTATCCACCCACTCCTGCAGGAAGCTGGTGGATAGGGTGAGAGTTAAAGGGTCAAGTTCTTGCTTTCTTAACATGGTTGACAATGCAGGATGCTGGTGGTCAGGGTGCGGGAGTCGAAGGGTTAATGGACCAAGGGGATTCTGCCACATTGCCCTTCATGTCAACTAGCTGGTATAGCAACTGGTCTGCAGTGCATGTCAGTGTCCTCCCCCTGTCGTGTCAATCGGCAGTGTAACAGTAGTTCAGGCTGAATCCTCAAACACCAACTATCTGTCAGTAGCTTATTGTTATTGTTGTTCAAAGCCCAGCCAACTGCGTAGAGCCATATCAGGACTATAAACCGCTTCAAAACAAAACCAACAAAAAAAACCTGTGTACTGCTAATCCAGTCTGCAACTGACATATAGCTGGTGTTGGAGGATTCGGCATGAACAACTACTACACTGCCAGCTGACACGACAGGGGTGAGCCAGTGACCTGCACTGGAGACCAGCTGCTACAACAGTTGACATGAAGGACAATGTGGCAGGAGCTTCCTGGTCCATACAGCCGGCAAACAAACAAATCCCTGCTGCAAATGGACTTTGTTGTCAGTGACTAGCTGGTGCTGGTTAGTTCAGCATGAACATTACAGCCGGTTCACATGACAGGAAATCTGACATGCTGTGAAGTTCTAGCCACTTACTGGCAACAGCTGATGGCAATTTGCTGAACAGACCCTGATTATGCACCCCCCCCCCCCCTCCATTCCTCCAATCAGGTGAGGGAGTGAAAGGGTGAAGATCCTGGCCACAATTATCAAAAGTATCACCGATACTAAATTTGGATAAAAAATGTTTGATGGGTCAGAATGATGATAGCATTCTCATTCAACTGTGGTTACATGAGCATTCTTATGTACCCTGCACTCCCCATCCCCCCCCCCCCAAAAAAAAAACTACATGAGCATTCGCAATAACAACCCCCCCCCCCCCTCCCCCTTCTAAATTCTTCACTCCAACTCGTCTGAAAGGAGGTAAGTAATTCAAATAAACTCCCATGACATTTTCCCTGTGCACCAACTTCCATGGCATTTCTTTTTAAATCAGCACAAGCTAAACATCCACCCATAAAATGGGAGAAATTAGACATTCAATATTGATAACTCAAATATTTGTTTATAGATTCCTTTTGAATCGGTATAAGCTTAACATCTATCCATCCAAAACATGGAAGAAATTAAGTTCAGTATTGATAACCTCAAATAACTGTTAATAATTCTTTTAAATTGGTACAAACTGAACATCTATCCATCCATAACACGGGAGAAAATCTACAGATAAATATTGATAATCTCAACTGTTTACCATGATTCCTACACTCATGCTAGCATTGTCACACATTTCTCATAGTATCAAACATATTTCTTGTGTAAAATCTTTCCACTAAACATCATTCACAATAATTCATCCAGTATACATTAGTTAGTTTTTCATGTATGCACAGTCTTAACACATCCGTGACGGGCCGCACTATGGTCGTGAACGGCCGAGCTTAACACTACTGCCTGGACCGCGCTAAAAGTTGTTTCGGTGATAAAAGGTACAGAACTGGATGGCGGCTAAAACCTATTTAAGTAATAGCTTTATAAATAGCACTGCCAACTCAGCATCCTTTTTTCATTAAGTACACAAATTTTGGTGACAATTGGACTTCATTTAGGCCTGCTAGAGAGGTTCTTTTTACAACTACTGGAAATTCATTGGTGGCAGGCTCAGGCTGGCAGGAAGTTCAGGCAGAGGAGGGGCCAGTCACAGTAGTGTTAAGCTAGCATCACTAGTTCATGTATTCACAGCCCTAGCCCATCACCATCATCTTCAGTCTTAGCCTATCATCACACATTCTAATCACATACCTCAAAGTCACCTTTCAGTGGAGCGCAGAACCACAGTCTTGTGATTGCATTAAAAGTACACCTGCATAGGACAGGGATTTTTCTCCCCCATCTCCCCTAGACCTTTGAGTTGGTGGTCATGGTGTGTCTTTTGGATGAGACATGCACCAAGGTCCCATGTGAAGCATGCACTTGGTGCACATAGAAAAATCCACCCAACTTGCTATCAGACAGCATGTAGGAAAACCTGCACAACTAGCAATTAAACTGCACAAAGAAAAATTTATTCATTTTGTAAGTAAACATAAGTGGTCAGACTTGAAGGCATTGAACCAGCCATCTACACCCTGCACACAAACCGACCAACAAACAAAGATGCTAACAATTGGCAGTACTGGATGTATCAGAATCAGGAGGCAGTGAACAGGGAAAACAGCACCACTCAGACTTATATGTAGTCCTATCAGCTCAACAAAAAAAAAAACAAAACACACACAAACATCCCACGAACAGAGAGAAAAATATCAAAGCTGGAATGAACTGCTTGTTGTGGTACCTCAGAGACAGAAATGGAGATTCCCGTCTGTTGCTGTGTTCCACAAGTCTTCCCCCCCCCCCCCCCCCCCCCCACTCTCCTCCATACAATCATCCACGCTGGTCATGGGATCTGAAAATTATCATTTTCTGGAACTAGTCCCTAAATGCTTTGCTCCGTACATTATACATAATGTGCTTTGCACTGTACAGTATATGTAATTCTTTTAAAAGGGAAAAAAAGGAAGGAAGGACATTAATCCATTCTCTCCCATCCCCCAAATTATGAGAAATTGCATACACATGGCACAGAAATGAAAAAAAAATGATGTAACCACACCACAAAAACTGGTATGGATATGCAAAAACATGCTTTTGTGTTGTACACATGCACACGGACGTTCATGTGCACACATATATGTGTATGTAGGCCTATAGAGGTACACACACTGACACATGCTCAAACAATACGAATAAAACTTACACAAAAACTACTTTCTCACCCACTAACCATCCAGACAGATGTATAATATTGTCTATGAAGACAGAAGGCAGACAGTGACTCAGAAAAAAGCTTTACACAGGGCGACGGTGTGATCCACTCCACACATCACACTCCGGGCCTCTGCTGGTACGGACACCTGCAACACGGGGAACACAAAATAATGAAATAATCATCTCTGCATTGCGCTACTTTCCACACTCACTTGACTTCACTGTGCATTGCACATTCACAGGACAAAGAGTATAATTCATAGCAATGATATATTGCACGCACACAGACACGCACACTCTCACGCATGCACGCACGCGCGCCACCACACACACACACACGCTCAAACACATAGGCCTACACTCCCATACACCACACACACGTCGAATCATGTACATGCAATTGTGCATGTAGGCCTACATAAATACATAACAGTAACCACATGGGCACAAATACCCAAGGTCAAAACCTGTTATAAAAAGGGAGATAAATAAATGGAAGGAGGTCTGATACTACTGTTTCATGATGAAGTACACAAACTGGGGACAGGGAAAACAATGGACTGTTCAATGTCGACCATAAACCAGTTTGTCTGGACAGAGTAAAAATAAAGTAGTATGTAATGGAGATTAAACATGCGTATTGTCCTGTAACTATACAGACTGAATTCATTAAACATAACATGTATTACCCTGTGACTATATTCACTGAATTGATTAGATTAAACATATTGTATTATCCTGTGACTATATTCACTCAATTCATAAAACATATACTATCCTGTGACTGCATTCACTGAATTCATTACACAAATAACATGTATTATCCTGTGACTATATTCACTGAATTCACTAAACATATAACATATTAACCTGTAATTGTGGATGTACACTAAATTCATTAATCACATAAAATGCATTATCCTGTGATGACAGTAAAATACACCGAATTCATTAGATTCCAAGCCACAGATCAAATATCTTTGAAGAACATACACATGTCCTGCCAATTAACAAAAACAACTTTTTAAAAGGAAGAAAACAGTACAAAGTTCAGGGGGGGGGGGGGGGGATGTGTTAAAAAATGAAAACCAAAAAAAGCATGACCACCACAACTGCTTCAAGTGAAACACTACACAGCTCACAGTAAGACAAAGACAACATGACTTAAACAATCTCTCAATGGGAACCCTCTTCAGCACTGAGCTTCCGAAGGTAAAGCAGTAAGGGAGAGAAGCAGGTTCGGCTGTTCTCACAGTGCTGGCCCCATGAAAAGTTAAAGTCTCTTAAAAAATAAACTAGCATTTCACTTCCTTACACTGTAGGTTATGGGGCAATGTTAACCTCTTTTACCAAACAAGTGAAACATAATGACATAAAAAAGAAATGTATCATACTACTTTCACTTTAGGACAATATTTGGTATTTTTGTTTAACTTTCACTTTAGGACCATATTTGTTATTTTTGTTTAAAGCCCAGCTGACTGCATAGAGCCATATCAGGGCTATAACCATTTCAAAACATACACCACACTTCAACAGGAAAGGAAATTAAGCACACACATCACTGCCTTCACGCACATAATCTAAGGAGATGCCCCTGGTGTGGACCACTCCATCCAATTGACCACACAGGGGATTTAAAAAACATACCTGAATACAAATTAAAACATAACTAAGGACACTAAAACATACATAGAAACGGGCCTAAATTACCTAAAATTTCTACTACATATCTCATTTCCCTAGAGCCAAAACTGCACTTGATACATCTACCCAATCATCATTCCTAAGGGAAAGTGCATTAGGATTTACCAACACATACAGGTGAATCGGCCAGCAAGGCAGAAAATGATAGGAAGAAACCAAGCAAAGGAACAAAGCAGAAACAAAGAGAATAACAGAAAAGAGGAAATTCCTAACAGATAGGAGAAACAAAGCAATGGAACAAGGCAGAAACAAAGAGAGGAACAGAAAAGAGGAAATTCCTAACACAGAATTTCCAGAAGGTGGGGATACTATTTATACTGAAAGAGCGCCCAGCATCCCCACAAGGGGACCCATACATACATAACCCCATAAAGTTAAGAGTCAGCCAGAAATGAACTTCATGAAGTTGTACTGTTGGCAAGAAATGAACAGAAGGAGAAAAGGCTGTAGACAAGGAATACAAAGATGGACAGAAGTGGCAAGGAGATGGAAACAGAAGGAGAAAAGGCGTAGGAACAAAGGCACAGTGCAAGAGATGGAAACAGAAGGAGAAAAGGCCGTAGGAACAAAGGCACAGTGCAAGAAGATGGAAACAGAAGGAGAAAAGGCGTAGGAACAAAGGCACAGTGACAAGGAGATGGAAACAGAAGGAGAAAAGGCCGTAGGAACAAAGCACAGTGCAAGGAGATGGAAACAGAAGGAGAAAAGGCCGTAGGAACAAAGGCACAGTAGCAAGGAGATGGAAACAGAAGGAGAAAAGGCTGTAGGAACAAAGGCACAGTGGCAAGGAGATGGAAACAGAAGAAGAAAAGGCCGTAGGAACAAAGGACACAGTGGCAAGGAGATGGAAACAGAAGGAGAAAAGCCGTAGAACAAGCACAGTGGCAAGGAATGGAACAGAAGAAGAAGGCCGTAGGACAAAGCACAGTGGCAAGGAGATGGAAAGAACAAGGAACCACATGCTTGAGTCTCTGATGCAATGTGGTAGCCGACAAAAGAGAGGCAACATTTTTATTTTGTTTTATTATGTATTCATTTATTTTATTTTATTTTATTTTATTTTATTCTATTTATTTTATTCTATGTTACCATATTTTTTAGTGCCTTGTATTTTGTGAGGGCTATTTCACAAGAAACACCTGAGGTGTTTAATGTGTGTGTTGTTATGAAGAGAAAAAAAACGACACTTCGATAGAAATATCTATCTTCAGTCTCATACTTAACGGGCCACTTTCTCCTTTATATTATGATAAAATGATAGTGCACCTCTGTATTTGGTTATGGAAGCAGTGAAGGAGAAGATATAGTAATGGGCAATTTTGATGATAATGGCAAAAATTCCTGCTTCTTCGCTAACTTCACACAATGTAACTGGATGACAAAAAACATTCCGCTGTCAGGCCATGCAAAAAATGCATGCATGTTACAGAAGCAGGGAAGAAACTCTACCGTGCCATTTCATCCGGGGGAAGAAACTCTACCTACCAATCTTACTTCCCTTGTCTGAGTTCACAGGTTTTTTGGGTTTTTTGTTTGTTTTGTATTGTTTTTTTGATGATGCGTTATTTTAACAAGACAAAAGAAATTATCCTTAAATGTGACCTCCCACCACCAATTCAGTCTTAACTCGCAGTCAGTCGAACAGCACTAGGAGCTGAAAAGGTGACTGAGGGTCTATCTGGGGTGTTTTCACTTTTTCTCAAAACTGATTTCTGTGGACTATAATCTATCCCCCACAGAAATATTTTTCTTGAAAGAATATTACTAATCAATTTGAAATGGTATTTTACTGCACTTATCACAGCAGAAAGAATGCAATTTCCTACCAAAAGTACCTATTTTTGTCTCTTATTATGAACCGTAACCTGTACAGAACCCCCACATGTAATATACTGACAGAAAGCTCTTTGGTGCACCTTTCAGATAATGACAGCTAAAATTAGAAACAAACCGGGTCAAAGCCACCAAACCAAGAAATTTAAAGAAAATGTGTAGGAGACTACATAAAAACTTTAGAGGCCGTTTTCTCAAAATGGACATCACACAACTTAATGACTTTAAACATACATAACTTCTACATTTTTTTTTTTTTTTTTGTACAAGCTTTATTCAAGTACCAAAATAATCAGCAGAATGTACGCTTTCCAGTAATACGTATATCTCAAAATACCCAAAATGCTAGTTAAGAATGATTTTGTGCTGGCAGGTCACAAATCATACAGGCAGTGTCCCTTTCACCAACAGTTTTTGCAGAAAATTTTGCTTTAACACAGACAGGGAGTTATTATGACTGGTAGTCACTAGTTTTACTTTTCTAAGAAGGTATCACAGAGCTTATACCATACCTGTAGTGTTATGGACTATCAAAATGCAAAATGCACATGAAAAACATTCAAGCTGTGCATGGCAAAAGCTGTAACTATGCTTGTATAAAACCCACAAGCTGGCAAGGTCTTGAGGCAAAATACTATTTACTACCATTTTGTTTTCAAAATCTGTCAGACCAAAGACTGTTTTCAAAATTAGTGTAATTTACAAAATAAATCTCACAGACAAAAAACGAAAAACACCAAAACAAAAACAAAAACAAAAAAATGGGAGGGGAAAAAAGGAGACTGGGCTGGGGGTGGTATGGGGGCAGGAAAACAGTGAAGGGGAATATGGTAATGGACAATGAATGATAATATTATCATTATTATTATCATTATTATTACGGTAGTGGAAATACCTGCGTCTTTATGAATTCACAAATTTCTAACTGGGTGTACAAAGACAGAACAGTATACTTCACCACAATTCTGTTCCTGCGGTGGGTTTGGTTTTGTGTTCTGTGCACTGTATTATTCAAGTGAGTTTTGTGTACAAGCCATTTCTTCACCCCCATCATTAAGGCAGTCATACCACAGTGTATGATCACATGATTACAACCGAAGAATGGAAAATGTTTAAACATGTAGTGAAATGCTTTAAGTGAGAAAGAGAAACCAGAAGAAACCGCAAACCAAAGTGAACGTGTATTCAACACAACAAGACAAGCGCAAATTTTCGGCCAACCGGTCTTTGTCAAGCGTGAATGCACGATCACAAACAGACCACAAACAACACCAAACAACTGGACGAGGCGGCAGGGAAGTTTTTAGTCCTCTTCTTATTATTCGTTGTTTGGTTGGCCGAAAATTTGCGCTTGTCTTGTCTTGTTGTGTTGAATACGCGTTCAATTTGGTTTGCGTGTTCTTCTGGCTCCTGTTTGCTTGGGCGCGGGCAGTCGCACTTGTTTTGGATACCATGAGAAAGAGAGCTAAAAAGCATCTTCAAAAGGAAGAACTGGCTGTACATTGTAGCAGTATGAAGTAACCTGCAGGAACCTGGTGGACAGGGTAAGGAAGGGAAAGGGTTTAGGAGTCGTGTGTGTGTGTGTATGCGAGTGTGTGTGTTTTTGTGTGTGTATGTGTGTGTGACTCTGTGTGTGTATGTGTGTGTATGTGTGTGTGTGTATGTGTGAATGTGTGTGTGTGTGTGTGTGTCTCTGTGTGTGTGTATGTGTGAGTGAGTGAGTGAGTGAGTGTGTGTGTGTGTGTGTGTGTGTGTGTGTGTGTGTGTGTGTGTGTGTGTGTGTGTGTGTGTGGTGTGTGTGTGTGTGTGTGTGTGTGTGTGTGTGTGTGTGTGTGTGTGTGTGTGTGAGTGAGTGAGTGAGTGATCGTGCGTGCGTGCATGCGTGAGTCTGTCTGTCTGTCTGTCTGTAACAGCAAACAATTCAAGCAAAGACAGAAATACAAATTACCGGGAAAGGGAAGGACTGGTCATCAGTGAAGCCCAGACCAAGGCACCCTTTACGATTGTGGCCCCAGCTGAACACCTCTCCTCTTGCTGTCAACACACACACACATAATCACAATCAATCAATCAATTCAATCAGTGAAACAACAATTTCAATCACTCAATACCAGTCAAAATCAGCAAGTCATTCACATTCACAGATGGGCACAACACCCAAGTTGGTCAGACTTCTGCCAGTCAAAATCAACAAGTCATTCCCATTCACAGATGAGCACAACACCCAAGTTGGTCAGACTTCTGCCAGACAAAATCAACAAGTCATTCCCATTCACAGATGGGCACAACACCCAAGTTGGTCAGACTTCTGCCAGTCAAAATTAACAAGTCATTCATATTCACAGATGGGCACAACACCCAAGTTGGTCAGACTTCTGCCAGTCAAAATCAACAAGTCATTCCCATTCACAGATGGGCACAACACTCAAGTTGGTCAGACTTCTGCCAGACAAAATCAACAAGTCATTCCCATTCACAGATGGGCACAACACCCAAGTTGGTCAGACTTCTGCCAGTCAAAATCAACAAGTCATTCACATTCACAGATAGGCACAACACCCAACTTGGTCAGACTTCTGCCAGTCAAAATCAACAAGTCATTCACAGATGGGCACAACACTCAAGTTGGTCAGAGTTATGCCAGTCAAAATCAACAAGTCATTCACATTCACAGATGGGAACAACACCCAAGTTGGTCAGACTTCTGCCAGTCACAATCAACAAGTCATTCACATTCACAGATGGGCACAACACCCAAGTTGGTCAGACTTCTGCCAGTCAAAATCAACAAGTCATTCACAGATGGCACAACACTCAAGTTGGTCAGAGTTATGCCAGTCAAAATCAAGTCATTCACATTCACAGATGGGCACAACACCCAAGTTGGTCAGACTTCTGATTTCTGATCAATGGAGGTTTACCCTGCCTGGTGGGTATACTGTGGGCATTTTTCCAATCTCCCAGCTCAACACAGATCAGTCAACTAGAAAGACTCAAAATTGATGGTAAGGATCTATGAACAATCAGAAATATGTATTGGGAACAATCAGCAGCAAAGAGAACAGAAAAATATATAAGCTCTTGACAAAATATCAAAAGAGGGGTCCGGCAGGGTTGTGTTCTGTCACCACATTTGTTTTCACTTTACAGCAAAACCATCATGAGAAACCTAGAAGCATGCCCTGGGATAAAGGCTGGAGGCAAGATGATAAACAACATTCGTTGCACAGATGACACCATGCTAATTGCAGAAAATGAAAGGGACCTACAAAACCTTGTGAATATAATAGAAATAGAAAGCAAAATAAAGGGCTTGAACTAAATAGCAAGAAGACTGAAGTCATGGTCATCATCATCATCATCATCAGGTGCCCTGCCGCATGGCGTTGGCAACCATGGACTTCCAACCATCTCTCATTGCCCCCAGCATCTCCCCCACCCTCTTCATCCCCAGCCACTCTGCCAGTCCGTCCAGCATTCTCTCCCTGGGTCTACCTGGTGCTCTCTTTCCCTCCAGCTTTCCCGTTGTGACCAGGTGCTCCAAATCCCCCTTCCTCATAAAACGGCCTATAAATGTTGCTTGTCTTTTCCTAATCTTCCTTATGAGTGATCTACTTGTGACAGGAGAAAGAGAAAGAAGTCATGGTAATAAGTAAAAAAAAAAACATGAAATCCCCTCATGCAAAATAAAATAAGTGGCACAACTTTGAGACAGGTTGATAAGTTTAGATATCTGGGAACGGTAATCTCTCCAGACGGCAGATGCACATCAGAAATAGCCAGCAGAATCAGTCATGCCAAAACAGCATTCAAGAAGATGAAAAACGTTCTTACCAACAAATGCCTATTAACATCAGGAAGAGAATTCTCGAATGTTACATAGAACCAATCCTGTTAAACAGTTGTGAGGCGTGGACAGTCAACACTCAAAGTCAGAACAAGATTGAGGCAGTCTAAGAAGAATGTTGAGAGTTCCGTGGATAGCAAAGAAAACAGACAGTCTTGATAGAGGCAGACACAAGAAGATCATTGATAAAAAAAAAAAAAGAATAGGAAAAGACAAGCAACATTTATGGGACACAACAGGAAAGCTGGAGGAAAGAGAACACTAGGTAAACCCAGGGAGAAAATACTGGCCGTACTTTCAGGGTGGCTGAGGACAGAGAGGGTGTGAGATGTACTTGCAATGACAAGGGATAGATTCGTATGGAGAGCTATGATCGCCAAAGCCAAGCAGCAGGACACATGATGATGATGACATAAATGAAATAAGGGTAACTAGACAAGCTTGCAGACAGGCTGAATGGAAGTGATGATCCTCTAAACTGTGATTCATTCACAGGCATTTTTCAAGAACATATGAAAGAAAGAGTTATGAATCTGATCACAGAAGCCAAAGTGACCAATGTTATACCCAGGTCCTTGTATATAAATCTACAAAACACTCGTTCTCTGTCATATCTGATCTTTCAGGTCTACCAACATATCTGATCTTTAAGCTACGATTAAGTCATCCCCACTTCCCTCCAATATCAGTCCTTCAGATCTCCTGGAAGCTTTTCCAGCTTTTTTCTCTTCCAAAGAGCAATCTTTGAGCCAAACTTCATAAAAACCTCTTCTCTTCCATCCCTTCCTGATCATCCACTCACAGGTTCCCCGCTCATCAAATTTATAACCAATTTCCGTTGCCAGCATCCTGAAAGACATCTTATGACCTCAACCACATACCTGCCTTTCTCTTCTCACAAACACTTCCTGAGCTTCTTCCATTCATAATGCTTATCAACAACACCTCTCTTCTCACTGGACCTGACCCATCTTCTCTGAAAAGAGCCATTGTTCAACTTGTACTGAAAAATAGATTATCTCAATCTAACACTCTCAAGAACAATCACAAACACGCACACACACACACACACACACACACACACACACACACACACACACACACACACACACACACACACACACACACACACACACACACACACACTATCCAAAATCAGCAGCGTGGTAAATGGCTAATAGGTGGAGACTTTAATTCCCACACCCCATTTTGGGAAAAGAACTGTTCTACTGTTACGAGCAATCGTTTGGTAGAAAATATCGTTGATAGTACCTTCTAAATGATGGTAGTGTCACTAGGATCCCTGATGTTTCCAAACACAGGGCGACAGCCATCGATTTGTCTCTACTCTCACCAGAATTAGTACCATCCTGTACCTGGGAAACTCACAGAGACACTTTGGGAAGCGATCACCTACCTATCATCATAACCATAACTGACAAAAACATCAGGATGAAAGACCTCTCCTGAAATTATTCCAAAATATAATTACAAGCGTGCTGACTGGTCCTTATTTCGAACTGCTCTAGCTAATCAAGATTACAGACATTATGAAAGTGAAAATGTAGACATTATGTTTTCTAAATTCCAAGAGTCAATTCTAGCCGCTGCAGACCTATCGATTCCGAAACTCAAATCTTCTAGATCAAATAATCGATTGGGTAATGTTTGGTGGACAGAGGCATGTGAGAAAGCAGTTCAATATAAAAGGGAGAAATTCAAAATCTACATCAAAAGCCGGAAACCTGAAGATCATGTGGAAATGAAAAAAGCTAACATCCAATGTAACAAAATAATTGCTGAAGCAAAGAAAGATTATTGGGCATCATTCTGCACAAAAGAAATTTCAGATTTCAAAGATTTCCATAAAGTCTGGACGAAAATGAAACAAATGAAGGATGGAACCAACTTACCTAGGTCCGATAATGATTGAAACATGTAACACATTTCCTTCAGACATGGACAAAGCAGAAACTTTTGTGGATCTGTTTACCAAAAACAGTAAAGTTGAAGGTTTATCTCCTGACTGCAAACATCACAGAGAAATGGAAGATTACAACCCAATCTACACTGATCCAGTACCACAGAATGATCTCTGGTTTAATTCTCCAATCACCTTAGAAGAGCTAAAAAAACACAGTACTGTCTCTACACAACAAAAAGAGTTCGGTAGGTTTGATGCAGTTTCGACTGAAATGATTAAACATCTCCCTGAAAACTACCTTATTTTCCTACACAAAATTTTGCAGAAATGCTGGGTTAGCGGACTGTGCCACAAATCTGGCAAAAGTCTATAGTTATATACCAATCTTAAAAACAGGAAAATCGAAAACGATAAAAACAGTTACAGACCCATTGCTTTGCGTCCCACACAAGCAAACTAATGGAAAGATTGGTCTTAAACAGACTTTCACACTACTGTGATAAAAATAACGTTATTCCGGTAAACCAGGCAGGTTTTAGAAAAGGAAGATCCGCAGTTGAGCACCTGGTTAAACTTACAACTCAGATCAAACAACAGTTTGCCCGCAGAAAAAGTGTTTTAGCTACTTTCTTTGATGTGAAAAAAGCTTACGATCAAGTTTGGCATAAACGTTTATTGTTCAAGCTAAAATCTGTTGGTTTATCGGGCAATATGTTCGATTACATTAAATCTTTTTTAGCTAATAGAACAATTCAGGCAAGAGTGGGAGCTATTATTCTTCTTCACGACGCCTCGACATGGGGATTCCACAAGGTTCAGTGACAGCACCTATTTTATTTAATATCCTTATACAGGATCTTCCTAAAGCTCTTTCAAATCGTGTTGTTTTAGTACAGTACGCTGATGATATATGCACTTGGATGAATATCACTTTAAAAAAGACAACTCCACAGAGAACGCGAAATTACATCAGGAAGTTGTATCAAATTGATCTTGATAATCTTGGCAACTATATGTTAGAAAATGGGCTGTCGTTGTCAGCAGAAAAAACTAACATGATGCTGTTTGATCCTGGTGGTAACTCAAATAACTTGCCTAATTTCAAATTGCTTGGTGAAGTGTTAAATTACAAACAGGTCGTAAAATTCCTGGGAGTTTACATCACGTCCAAATTAAGCTGGAATGTCCATTCTGATTATATTTTAACAAAAGCGCGAAAAACCTTAAATTTTCTAAAGATAATAAGCAAATTACCCTGGGGAATGGATACAAATGTACTGATTCATCTGTCAACAGCGCTGGTCAGGTCTAAATTATCCTACACGCAAGAAGTTTTCTTCAATGCACCCAAATATATTTACTAAAAAAGATTCAGAGCTTGGACTGCAAAAGTCTTAAAATTGCACTAGGTGTACCAACTCATGCTTCTACTCTGGAAACGTACAAAGTTGCTGGAATTCTACCTTTAAACAACCATCGTGAGCTAGCTACAGCAAAGTTTGCAATTAGAACTACTTCACAAGCGTATAATTTTTGTGATCAGGTCTGATACTGACTTTCCAAAACGAGCAAAAAACATTTCATCACAAATTACAGCCGCAACTTACATACTGGCCTGATCAAACAGTCCAACATAACAATGGATGAAATAGCCGAGAAACCAACGATAACGCCTATCCCTACATGGGAAATGCTAAAGGCCACATTTGATCTCGATTATGCAAACGTTAAAAAAGATGATAATGTCAACATTACGCTATCCACAGCTTGTGAACACATCGATGAAAAGTACCGTACCCACCTCCACATTTTTACCGATGGGTCAGTCTTAGCAAATCAGAGTCGCTGGAGCAGCCTTTTATGTTCCAAAATTTAACATTAAAAAGTCTTTTTTCATTGGGGCAAATGTATCTATATATACAGCAGAATTGGTCGCTGTTGTTCAAGCGTTGCATTATTTAATAAGCCTTCGGCCTGTGTCATTCAAAGTAGTTCTCTTTGTTGATTCAAAATCTGTATTATATGCCTTACAGTCTTTTGATACAGACACAAGACCTGACTTAATTATTGAGGCAAATCATCTAATACATTGTTTAAAGATAAATGGCCCAGAAATCAATTTATGCTGGGTGCCTTCTCATGTTGGTCTTCATGGCAACAACGTAGTTGACAGAGCAGCTAAATCCGGTGCCCTCCATTCTGAAAATTCCATAGAATTACATGTTAACACTTCGGTAAAAGAAGCTTACAACTCGCTAGAATTAGCATCATGGATTCGATTTCATGAACATTTAAATGAAAAATTTGTGTCTCAAAAAAGAATCAAACTTTCAGTTCAAAATATTCTGTTATATCATTTGAGATTAATTGTTATGACATATTTTCGCATTCAACTGAACGCTTTGAAAACAAAATATTGTAACAACGTTTTATGTATTTGCGGCGAACAATTCACATTGTATCACTGTTTGTTTTACTGCAGAAAGCTTTGTTCCTTTTTACCAAAGACGTTTACACAAGGAAACTATCTTGAAACGCATTTTAAAAAAGTAGTATCGGATCAAGTTTTGTTAGTTAAAATTTCAGAATCATTGGTTCACAGTCCTGTTAATGCGTTACTTTAAGATTATTATTATAATTATGATTATTTTTGTTTTGTTTTGTTTTTATGACAATTTTTCTTTTACATTATTGATGTTAGCGTTGTTCTAGTTTCATTTCTCTGTTCATTCATATCCTTTTTCTTAAGACCTTGCCGCTTCCTTTTAATTTTTTTCTGCGTCCCTTACTCTGTTCCCCTCTCCCCTCCACCCCCCACCCCCCTTATTTCATCCTCCATGCCATTTTTCCCCTTCTAATATCACTTATAGTGAAAAGACGTTAAATCAAGCAACGAACACACACACACACACACACACACACACACACACACACACACACACACACACACACACACAACACCGCCGCCGCGCGCACACACACACACATACACACACACAGAGAGAATCTAAGGTAAGAGTTTACTCACAGGTTAAAGCCACAAAATGACCCAGGCCACACTCAATGTCCACGACAGTGCTGTCCGGCTGGACCTCGTTTCGTCCAAACAATGTGTCAGGAATCATGGTGGGTTCATTGGTCATGTCCAGTTCTGGCCCTTTACCCAGAATCCCATAGCCCCACACGAACACCTGACCTTGGTCTGAAAACAGAATTGATTTGTGGGTAAAATCTGACAAACAGTATACATATATTCCATGCCACATTTACTACACGAGTCTGTAGCTTGTTTAACAGTCCCTCCAACAACTATGATTACTGGACCAGATAATTATGTCTAAGCCAATATAATAATAATAATAATAATGATAACAGTAAACAGCATTCAAGAAGATGAAAAGCATTCTTACAACAAACACCTATCAATTAACATCAGGAAAAGAGTTCTTAAATGTTATATAGAACCGATAATGTTACACAGTTGTGAGGCGTGGACAGTCAACAAGCAAAGGCAGAACAAGATTGAGGCAGCCGAAATGTGGTTTCTAAGAAGATGTTCAGAGTTCTATGGACAGCAAAGAAAACAAACGATGGAGGCAGACACAAGTAGATCATTCATAAGGAAGATTAGGAAAAGACATGCAACATTTATAGGCCATTTTATGAGGAAAGGGGGATTAGAGCACCTGGTCACAACAGGAAAGCTGAAGGGAAAGAGAACACCAGGTAGACCAGGGAGAAAATATTAGACAGAGTTGCAGGGTGGCTGAGGACAGAGGGTGGAAAATGCGCTTGTGGCGACAAGGGATAGATGCAAATGGAGGGCCATGATCACCAACGCCATGCGGCAGGGCACATGATGATGATGATAGTGATGATGACGATGATGATGATGATAATGAAATATAATAACAGTGACGATGGAAGACAACGACGATGACGATGATGATGATGATGAGATGATAATGATACAAATGATGAACGAACCAATCCTGAAGATGCATGATCCAATATGATTTGGACTACATGGATTAACCATTTACTGTACAGTGCCATCTCCAACTACTGACTCGCGCAACACATTTACGGACACGAGGCATCACACACACACCACGCACACAACACAACACACACAACACACACACACAAAATCAAAAAAACACACACACACATAAAAACAATCAATTAATAACACTTACCACACATACAACATATTCATTTTGGTCATAAAAATGTATAAAGAATTAACATACACTTACCACATAAACTTTGTCATAACATGAACAATTATCTACATACCATCATAAATGTTGACATACATGATAATGTCATATCATAAATTGGCAAACAAAACACACCACTACAGCCATAAATGTATGTATACATGAATTACACAATACCTACAGTCATGAACGTATACTTACACGACTTACACCTACACCTACACACAGACATGAATGTGTATATACATGAATTACTTCCATACTGACCTATTCAAACCAAAGGGAGGCAGTTTAGATGACAATAAAAGTCAAGAGGCTGGGAGAGAACTGTTCTTTCATTTTGTTTACGGTTTTAAGCCATAAACTTACAACCACTTAAAAATTCGGATTCTGTAATATAAGACTACCACTGTCCTGCCTTAATTAAGTAAAGGCAATGGCATGTCATTACATGTCAGATGTACCTACACCCAACCGTACACAATTCTTCCACTGAATGCAACTACATCTGTAGTCAACTGCACAGAATTTTGGGAAATTATGGAAACATGGAATCTGATGAAACGTCAGCTCCTAAAACTGCTAACCATGCAAAGGGCCTATGAACGGATCACGATGGGAATCACCTGGAAGGACCAGAAAACGGCGGCATGGGTAAGAGGAAAAATGAAGGTCCAAGACAATAGACACCGTTTGTGAACGAAAGTGGAACTGGGCTGGTCATGTCATTAGGAGATCTGACAACAGACAGACGACCAAAGTGATGCACTGGATCCCTCAAAGCCAAAAAAAGAACAGAGGTTGCCAGAGAACTAGATGGCCAGACGATCTAGAAAAATTCGACAAACAGTGGACCAGAAGAGCAGTTAACTGGCAACAGTGGATTGCGATGAGGAAGACTTACATGTATGTCCAACAACGGACTGAAACAAACTGAAGTGAAGTACAGAATTTGTCATGTTAACTTTGCTGCTTTACTACAGCACCAAGTGATCTCTCTCCAGGTGACAGACCTGGGTGATGCGTATGGAGATCCTGGGCTGCCCAGACATAACGACCCCCCCCCCCTTCCTCTCCACCTGGCTGACGTTGTCTAAGGAAAGCACAGCAAAACGTCTGGCTGGCATTGGCTGGACTGTAGGAGCTGTTCTGCCAGAGCATGGTGGGATGTTTTTTGTTTTGTTTTGTTTTGTTTTTATTATCATCATTTTTTACTTTTTTAAGGATCAGGTTACCTTTGTGTTCACCTTTTTTTTCATCCCATTTTCCACGCCACCTTAACTCTTTGACTCCCTCACCCTATCTACCAACTGCAAAAACAACTCTCTGACTCCCTCATCCTATCCACCAACTGCAAAAACTTAACCCTTTGACTCCCTCACCCTATCCACCAACTACAAAAACTTAACCCTTTGAATCCCTCACCCCATCCACCAACTGCAAAAACTTAACCCTTTGACTCCCTCACCCTATCCACCAACTGCAAAAACATAACTCTTTGACTCCCTCGCCCTATCTACCAACTGCAAAAACTTAACTCTTTGACTCCCTCACTCTATCCACCAACTGCAAAAACTTAACTCTTTGACTCCCACACCCGATCCACCAGCTTCACGCAGGAAACTTATGACCAGGGTGGAAAGGCCAAAGGGTTAAGTTTTTGCTTTGCTAGCATAGTTGACAATACAGGATGCTGGTGGACAGGGTACGGGAGTCAAAGGGTTAATGACCACAGAACTGGCATAGTTTTTACAATGCCATAATGATGATGTCGCTAAGGATGATTATCATGATGCCATGGAGTTCCACCCATGATTGAGATTGTATGACAGTGCTGTACTCTACGCTTAAAATCATAATATATCCTGGCGCCAACCAGGCCCAAGAGATACAGACACCTGTGGTGCTGGTCAGAAGATCTGAGCAACACCCTCATTGTCGCATTTATGAAGTGGATGAGACTCGACTGTGTGGTCCCAGTCTTCCCAATGGGCCCATAACATGCCCAACTCTGGATAGGAGCCGGTTAGAGCTGAAAAATCCCACAACGATTTTTTAAGGGACTGATGGGGATTCGAACCCACAACCTTCAAGTCGGTAGTCTGTTGCACTAACCACTACATCACAGCAACTGAATTGGTGTGATAAGTTATCCAACCACTTCAGAAGCTCTATTGTGGATTTGTGTACTGTTTAATTAATCCTCAGACTTCTCTTCTCTCAAAGATAGTCACAAGGCAGTGGGTTTGATACAGTTCAATATCACTGTCTGACAGAATGGAGTCAAACACGGATTGATTCCCTCCTTGCCATGGTTGTGTGCATCGATTTTCAAAAACCTTGCATTCAGCCTGCCAGTCTAGTGCCCAAATGTTCTTGGTTCCAAATGGTTTTGTTTACAGACAATGGGACGAAAATGGAGCAAGGCTGCAGGGTAAATAAAAACGGCCATACACATTAAAATCCACCTGTTTATTTCCCATAACGCAGCTGCTGCCATGAATGGGGAAAAAATCCCCAAAACAAAAACAAAAACCCAACAAAAAAGACAGTGAAGCCATTCTAACAATTCCCATTTTTAATGAGAAAAAAGAAAAGAAAAGCAAAGAAAATCCAGACGTTGTATTTCTCAAGGTCACTGTGAGACTCTGAATAGGCATTAGATGAAAAAAACATTTGACGTGAAGTGAGGACAAAGACACACTATCACAACACTGAAAATAATGTACATCTTGTCAGGAACTGAGAAAGTGCTGTTTACATACCAAGTGAAGACAAAGACACACTATCACAACACTGAAAATAATGTACATCTTGTCAGGAACTGAGAAAGTGCTGTTTACATACCAAGTGAAGACAAAGACACACTATCACAACACTGAAAATAGTGTATGTCTTGTCAGGAACTGAGAAAGTGCTGTTTACATACCAAGTGAAGACAAAGACACACTATCACAACACTGAAAATAATGTACATCTTGTCAGGAACTGAGAAAGTGCTGTTTACATACCAAGTGAGAACAAAGACACACTATCACAACACTGAAAATAATGTACATCTTGTCAGGAACTGAGAAAGTGCTGTTTACATACCAAGTGAAGACAAAGACACACTATCACAACACTGAAAATAATGTACATCTTGTCAGGAACTGAGAAAGTGCTGTTTACATACCAAGTGAGGACAAAGACACACTATCACAACACTGAAAATAATGTACATCTTGTCAGGAACTGAGAAAGTGCTGTTTACATACCAAGTGAAGACAAAGACACACTATCACAACACTGAAAATAATGTACATCTTGTCAGGAACTGAGAAAGTAATGTTTGCATACCATCCTTAATAAATGCCGATTTTAGACTTTAACCCTTTGACTCCTGCATCCTATCCACCAACTGCAAAAGCTTAACCTTTGGCTCCCTCGCCCTATCCACCAGCTTCCTGCAGAAAGCTGGTGGATAGGGTGAGGGAGTCAAAAGGTTAAGTTTTTGCTTTCCTGGCATGGTTGACAATGCAGGACGCTGGTGGACAGGATGTGGGAGTCAAAGGGTTAATGGTCCATCTGACGCTGTCTGTGAAGCCATGACTTTGTGACTTATGCCCTCATGACTCCTCTGAACCAAATCTGGTAAAGATCCAAACAATCCTGTTAAATCCTGTTAACACATACTTATCAAATACACACATTCTGGTACACACTTTTCTTTCAAAATTCTGTCAAACTTTCATAATCTCCTGCTTTTGCTTAACCCTTTGACTCCCGCACCCTATCCACCAACTGCAAAACCTTAACCCTTTGACCGCCTCACCCTATCCACCAGCTTCCTGCAGGAAGCTGGAGGATAGGGTAAGGTGGTCAAAGGGTTAAGTTTTTGCTTTGCTAGCATAGTAGACAATGCAGGACGCTGGTAGACAGGCTGCAGGAGTCAAAAGGTTAAAAAGAAAAAAGGAGGTGGGAGGGAAGGAAGACAAAATGGACAATGGAATGTTATCCTGACTGTTAAGGGCAGATTGTAAGTTTGCTGACTCCAGTAGACCATAGGTCAATTGTAGACAGATATTTCAAGTTTTCCGCAATGAACTTGAACGGGGAAAAAATAGAACACAAAATGGCATGTCCACTGAAGCAACAGCGATACAAAGAGAGTGAAGCATTTGTAAAACTTATCATGCACGACGGATAAGACCATGGCGAGACTTTCCTTGAATCAGATCGAAATTTCTACCCACAAACGATGATTCTGGGGACGAAACTGGTAAGGACAGTGCAAGTGACTCACTCACCTAATGCAAGAAAGTGTTCATGATTCTGTTTTTGGCATGGATACTGAAGTGTTGTTCTTATCAAGCAGATTAGTGTGCACGCTTTTCTCGTACTATATTATTTGGAATGCTGAAACTGATCTTTCTAAAAAAAAAAACTGTAACTTTATGATCACGTCTAAAGTGGCTAGACGGTATAATTATTTTAACTGCCAAAGTACTGCGTTTTCACGTAACCATGAGAGATAATTTCAGTGTGCTTTGTTTGAGTTAGTGATCAAGAAAGGTGATTTTGGTTTATCTCGCCGCACAACATCCTGTCCTCTGGCAGATGAAGACACGAGGAAGGGAAAAACTTGATGATAAAAATCAAATAGTATAATATCAGACACCGAAACAAAACGACATGAAGAAGGGAAGAAATTAATAATCAATATCATACCATTATCACAAACTGAAATGAAATGACCTGAACATGGGGGGGAGAGAGGGGAAGTAATAATAATTTTACTGATTACCGTATTGTCACAAATCGAAACTTGAAGAAGGGAAAAAATATAATAATCTTATTAATAATTATCTTTCTGTCACAAACAGGTACAAAACGACTTGAAGAAGGCGAAAAAATAAACTGAAACAAACGGCTTGAACAAGAGGTAAAAATTAATACTAAATTAATACAATGTCACAAACTGAAGCGACTTGAAGAAGTCTAAAATAATCCAAACAATTAATAATTAAACCTCAGGAACTAAACAAGAGCCAACGTTGAGATGTTTACACCGTATGCATATTTCTCTTGGTTTATATGTGTGAATGAGCGTGCTCATCACTGAAACATGCCCAATACTTTGACCGTGTGTACACCAACAAACCCTCTTATTTCACTTTCACCCAACCATCCATCTAGTCACACACACACCCCTATCTTCTTATAACCCTCTCTTTCACCCACCACCCATCTACCCACCCACCACCCACCCACACACATCTATCTTCTTATAATCCTCTCTTTCACCCCCACCCATCTACCCACCCACCACCCACCCACATTTATCTTCTTATAACCCTCTTTTTCACCCACCACCCATCTACCCACACACACACACGCACATCTATCTTCTTATAACCCTCTCATTCACCCACCACCCACCTACACATCTATCTTCTTCACCCACCACCCATCTACCTACCCACACACACATCTATCTTCTTATAACCCTCTCTTTCACCCACTATCTATCTACCCACCCACACATCTATCTTCTTATAACCCTCTCATTCACCCACCACCCACCTACACATCTATCTTCTTCACCCACCAACCATCTACCTACCCACCCACACATCTATCTTCTTATAACCCTCTCTTTCACCCACTACCTATCAACCCACCCACACATCTATCTTCTTATAACCCTCTCTTTCACCCACCACCCATCTACCCCTCCACACACACATCTATCTTCTTCACCCACGACCCATCTACCCACCCACACACATCTATCTTCTTATAACCCTCTCTATCACCTACCACCCATCTACCCCCCCACACACATCTATCTTCTTATAACCCTCTCTTTCACCCACCACCCATCTAACCCCACACACACATCTATCTTCTTATAACCCTATCACCCACCACCCATCTGCCCACCCACACACATCTATCTTCTTATAACCCTCTCTTTCACCCACTACCTATCTACCCACCCACACATCTATCTTCTTATAACCCTCTCTTTCACCCACCACCCATCTACCCACACCCCCACAAACTGTCTTCTTATAACCCTCTCATCCATCACCCATCTACCCCCCTCCCCCCAAACTGTCTTCTTATAACCCTCTCTTTCACCCATCACCCATCTACCCCCCCCCCACATCTATCTTCTTATAGTCCTCTCACCCACCACCCACCTACCCACACACACATCTATCTTCTTCACCCACCACCCATCTACCCACACACACACACATCTTTCTTCTTATAACCCTCTCTTTCACCCACCACCCATCTACCCACCCCACACATCTATCTTCTTATAGCCCTCTCACCCACCATCCACCTTCCCCCCTCCCCACACACACACATCCATCTTCTTATAACCCTCTCTTTCACCCACCGCCTATCTACCCACACACACATCTATCTTCTTATAATCCTCTCATTCACCCACCATCCATCCACACACACACATCTATCTTCTTATAACCCTCTCTATCACCCACCACCCATCCACACACACACATCTATCTTCTTATAACCCTCTCTTTCACCTTCCACCCATCCACACACACACATCTTATAACCCTCTCTATCACCCACCACCTACCCACACACACATCTATCTTCTTATAACCCTCTCTATCACCCACCACCCATCCACACACACATCTATCTTATTATAACCCTCTCTATCACCCACCACCCACCTACCCACAAACACTTATCCTCTCTTTCACCCGCCATCCATCTACCCCCCCCCCCCCCCACCACACACACACACATCTATCCTTTTCAAGAAAGAAGACAATACAGAGCAGAAACAAACAGCCATTGCAACCTGTCTCTCTTTGTCCGCTGAACGGAAACGTTGACACATAATACAGTTCCATGTCCAAGTCATTATCGGAGAAACAATGTCTGGATTTTCATTTAATGGTCTGGTCAACTATCGATCCACCGGAGTAAATAGACGTTTTTGTACAGTGCTCGAGGGACGGGGAATGGGGGAAGACAGGTAGAACGAGAGGTCGGAAGGAATAATATTGATCTTAGCATTTCTAATCATGTCGCATCTGCCCTTGTCGACAGACCCTCGAAAACATCTCTCTTGATGCTGACGACAGATCACGGCTGAGAGATCAACTGTTTCAGAAGACCTGTCAACAGCACCAGACTCCACATGATGACACACACCAAGGTCTGAGAAATAAAGCCAAAATCACTGTCAGATTTTGAGAAGAAATGGAAGCGAACAAAACCATCATGTTTTGAGAAATCGTGGTCTGACCAGAATGCAACCCCACCATCTGGGTTAACATACAATATAAACAGGTTGGGTTTAAAGCAAGACGCAGACCAAGGAAGACCTGGATGATGGCGTGAAGAATAACTTGACGGTCATACGAATTTCATAGTTTTGCACAGGGTAAGGGAGTCTGCTAGATAATTACTGGTAGGTTTGGGTGGAGCGCGTATGGAACTGAGTGTGATGAATCCCTCTTGAACAAACGCTAAATTCCACCTCCGCACAAAATTTCTCCACTTCCGGCTCTCCATCCTGCTCCTGACCGACAGCTTCTTCTACCCCCACACCGATAATGATACAAGCCAATGGATCATCATCATCATCATCATGTGCCCTGCCACATGGCGCTGGCGATCATGGCCCTCCACACGAATCTATACCTTGTCGCTGCCATTACATCTCCCACCCTCTCTGTCCTCAGCCATCCTACAAGTCCGTCCAATATTTTCTCCCTGGGTCTATCTGGTGTTCTCTTTCCCTCCAGCTTTCCTAATTTCTCTTTTCTCATAAAATGTCCTATAAATGTTGCATGTCTTTTCTTCATCCTCTTTGTTAGTGATCTTCTTGTGTTTGCCTCCTTCAAGATTGTCTCGTTTGTTTTTTTCTTTGCGGTCCTTGGAACTCTCAACATTCTTCTTTGAAACCACATTTCAGTTCCCTAAATTTTGTTCCGACTTTGCGTGTTGACTGTCCACGCCTCACAACCGTACAACAGTATCAGTTCTATATAATACTCAAGAACTCTCTCCCTGATGTAAACTGATAGGCATTTGTTGGTAAGAATGCTTTTCGTCTTCTTAAGGAACAAGGCGATGGGGTGGTTTCATGACAAGACAACCAGATCACATTAAGATAACTTGTATAGTTTGCGTACATCAATGACAAGAGTACCACTTAACGAACATTTATAACTGACAAGAGCTGAGTCACTGAGGAGATCTTGTGCACAGCCGAATGTAATGGATACACTGACATAAACATCGTGACCATCACGATGGGTCCTGGTAACTACAGTTCTCACCAGCACTGTTACTGGAATCGTCCTCTACGTCATCTTTCTTCTCACTTTTACGAAATCTGGTGATAGCTTCAGCTGTAGCACTGAAAGTCAACAAGCCGATATTGATTTCTCTACCAGTTCCCTTTGTTACACAACAGGATTTTGATTTCTCTACCAGTTCCCTTTGTTACACAACAGGATTTAGATTTCTCTACCAGTTCCCTTTGTTACACAACAGGATTTTGATTTCTCTACCAGTTCCCTTTGTTACGCAACAGGATTTTGATTTCTCTACCAGTTCCCTTTGTTACGCAACAGGATTTTGATTTCTCTACCAGTTCCCTTTGTTACGCAACAGGATTTTGATTTCTCTACCAGTTCCCTTTGTTACGCAACAGGATTTTGATTTCTCTACCAGTTCCCTTTATTACGCAACAGGATTTTGATTTCTCTACCAGTTCCCTTTATTACGCAACAGGATTTTGATTTCTCTACCAGTTCCCTTTATTACGCAACAGGATTTTGATTTCTCTACCAGTTCCCTTTATTACGCAACAGTCTCTACCAGTTCCCTTTATTACGCAACAGGATTTTGATTTCTCTACCAGTTCCCTTTATTACGCAACAGGATTTGATTTTCCACCATTCCCTTTATTACGCAACAGTCTCTACCAGTTCCCTTTATTACGCAACAGGATTTTGATTTCTCTACCAGTTCCCTTTATTACGCAACAGGATTTTGATTTCTCCACCAGTTCCCTTTATTACGCAACAGGATTTTGATTTCTCTACCATTCCTTATTACCAACAGGATTTTGATTTCTCTACCAGTTCCCTCTGTTCTGCAACAGTTAATAACATTTTTATTTTTAGTGTTTAAAGCCCAGCCGACCGCACAGAGCCATATCAGGGCTATAACCATTCAAAACGAACACAGCATCTGGAGGGGGGAAAACTGAAAAGAAAAGTAAGTACACATATCAATGCATCTGCGCACATAATCTAAGGACATGTCCCTGGCACTGACCATTCCGTCCAATTTCCCACCAGAGGAGTTCAAAACTGAACACGAATACAAATGTGAACCTAACTAAGGACACTAAAGCATACATAAGAAGTGGCCAAAACGACCTAAAACTGCTCCTTAAGAGCCAAACATGCAGTCAATACAAGTATCCCATTATCAATCCTAAGAGAAAGCACATAAAGCTTTATAAAACACATACAGATGAATGAACCAGCAAGGCAGAACCAGGAAGGAAGAAACACAGAGAGTGACAGAAAAGAGGAAATTTCTAGCACAGAATTTCTAGAAGGTGTGGTGGATATTATTTATACTGGAAGAGCCCCCGGCAGCCCCACGGGGGATTTCTAACAAGCTGTTTTAGAACAAAGAACAAAGACTTACACGGCACTTATCACTAAGTCAAACATGTCATTATCACCACTTTTACCTACAAGGACCGGATTTGATACAGGTGTTTCATATCTCCTTCGTCACATCAATCGAGGCTTAGCGTCGACGCAAGCTCCCCCCTCCCTTCTCAAACAGACGGACAAACAATACAATGTAATAGCACTCTGGTGTACACAAGAAGATCAAGAAAGCATTCAATGGAGACACAATCAGTCATTGTGTGTGCAGTACAGAGCAGTAGAATTAAGAGCTCGAGTTCTCTTGGAAGCACTCCTCTGGTCCCAGCCAAGTATTTTAAGTATGGATTTTGTTCTTCGTTAGTGTAGCACATAAAAGACAGGCAACATTTATTGGCCGTTTTATGAGGAAATGTGAATTAGAGCACATAGTCACAACAGGAAAGCTGGAGGGAAAGACAGCACCAGCCAGACCCAGGGAGAAAATATTGGACGGACTTGCAGAGTGGCTAAGGGCAAAGAGGGAGGAAGATGTGCTTGCGGCAACAAGGGATAGATACATATGGAGGGCCATGATCGCCAACGCCATGCGGCAGGGCACGTGATGATGATGATGATTAGTGTAGCACGTACAGAACTGTAGGGCTTGAAGGCAACTCGAGATTTTATATATTGCGCTGAAGCTTCGACATCATTTATTCTCTTTGCTATCATCCACGTCTTTTATGCTAGCTAAAGCTTCACAATTCAGTTGGTACTCGTTTATTCTCATTGTGTATCACACGCATCATTCATGCCCATTGAAGCTTTACAGTTAAGTTTGGGTTTATTCATTCTTTTCGCATATCGTGTGTATCATTTATGCCGGTTGAAAATTCACAATCCATTCGTTTTTTTTTGTTTTTTTTGTTTTTTGTTTGTTTTGTTTTGTTTTTGCATACTGTTGAAAATTAAGTGTATCCTCTGTAGCTAATCTACCAACGTGTGTTATGTTTCTAGAGAGTCTGTCTTCGTTTGTTTAAAGTAAATTATTACAACCATACAATACACCCCCGAATTTCAAATAGAATAAAGGTGTTCCTAAATGCCAAAGAACTGAAATAGCACAATAGTAACATATTCCTCCCGTGATAGCTGTATCATGTATATATAAGCCATTACACCAGCAATACTGACTGACATCTAGCCTATCCACAGGATATCGTGTCAAAGCAAGAAAATCCAATGATGCTGATTTCAATGTGGAAAATCCGAGACAAAGCCCAATTACTGATGGCATGATAATTATATCTCCAAGGACATGCTAGAAGATGACAGATGGTAAAAATAATTCCTTTTAAGAAACTGATAATTCCTTTGAAGAAATTGTATCTCCGCTGCAATGCTGGAGGATGACAGATGATAAAAATAGTTTCTTGAAGAAAGTGTCATCTGTCTTGTGGGTAGTTGTTTATGGTCGCTGGGTGAGGATGACAAAAGAGGGAGGAACAGGCACGTGAAGGAGAGAGAGAGAGTGTGTGTGTGTGTGTGTGTGTGTGTGTGTGTGTGTGTGTGTGTGTGTGTTTGTGTGTGTGTGTGTGTCTGTGTGTGTGTGTGAGTTCTGTGTCTGTGAGTGTGTGTCTGTGAGTGTGTGTGTCTGTGTGTGTGTTTGTGCGTGTGTGTGTTTATTTGTGAGAGAGAGACAGACAGACAGACAGACAGACAGAGACAGACACACTGTGGGAACGTGTAATTGTGTCAATCCGTAAAAAACGTGAGAGAGGAGAGAGAGAAGAGAGAGAGAGAAGAGAGAGAGAGAAAAGAGAGTGAGTAAGTGAGTATGAGAGAGAGAAAGACAGAGAGACACAGACAGACACAGAGTTTGGTTGGTTGGTTGGTTTGTGCATGTGTGCGTACGTTCATTGTCTGCTGATCTGTGAGTACGTCCATCAAGGTCTTCAGTGTCAGTTGCTTACGGGCCAACAAACCATCTTGTGGTCAAAGGGCTGGCCCCAGCGGCCAGCCACAATAGCTGTTCTAACTCAAGATGACCACAATGGCCACCGAAGAGGTGAAACATGCAAACAAAACTGAAATAAATTAAATATAAACCACAAATATAGTTTCAACATTTTCGCAAATAATATTTACACAGAAAACAGCCAACAAAGAAACAATATCACAAGAACAAAAGATTCCTACACCACTAAACGAACGACTCACGACTCTAGCAAAGCGAGAACAGGTGAATAGTTGATAGGGCTGAATAACATTCCATTTTGTTCCTCTGACCGATACACAGGGACGATACGACCGATCCAAAAGTCTTCGTCACTTAGTTCGCAAAAACAACAATGGGAAGTCCAACGCACGTGATATTTCCAGTCTCCGCGCTCGGAATGAATTCGATATGTGCTGACGTCACTGGTGCCATCTGACGAAGAAGATCTAAAATAATCATGGAACAAGCCTTAAGCCTGCACATACGCCCTATAATTTCGCAAGTCGAAGTCTTTCGAGGTATTCTCCTCCTCTGCCCATATAGTGTTTCCGCCTCCTCACCCAAGAGTCAAATGCTCTTTGAAAGTCTGACTGAGGTATGAGAGCACGATAATTATGGTTTCACTGCTCCCCCCTCCCCCAGTCCTGGATTCTTGAGAAAAAATCTTTTAATAGGATCATTGCACTAAGGGGAGATTACCTTTGCGCTCACCTCCCCCCCCCCCCCAATTTTCTACGCCACCTTAATGCCACAAAAGCTGGAACAGTTTTTACAATGCTATACTGGTGATGACGATGAGGGTGATAATCATGACGCTGTGGAGTTGTATTCAGGATTGAGACTGGGTGACATGGCCGTACTCTACGCTTACTATCATAAGATATCCTGGCGTCAACCAGGCCCGAGAGATACAGACACCTGTGGTGCTGGTCAGAAGATTTGAGCGACGCCCTCAATGACGCAAGTGGATGAGACTTGACTGTGTGGTCCCAGTCTTCCCAATGAGCCCACAGCACGCCCAACTGTGGGTAGGAACCGGTTAGAGCAAAAAAATCCCACGAAAATGTTTGAAGGTACTGATGGGGATTTTAACCCACAACCTTCCAATCGGTAGTCCGTTGCGCTAACCACTACACCACGTGACTGGTTCTTCAAAACTTCTTGCTCCCCAATGTTTACCTCCATAAAAAAACAACAACAACAAAAACACCATCAGACTTATGGGACTATGTCAGGCGGGTGACATGAGGGAGAACCTAACTGTACTGTTCTAGTGGATAGGTCACAATGACCTTGGCTTTGTGGTCACTCGCGCTGCTTTGTCATGTAAAAGGGCGTTTGTTGGTACCCATATTTCGATACTGCTCATGGATGGACCACAAAATTGTGGGCATAACATTTCCGACTCAAACATTCCAAGCAGTCACTCAGGACTCTTGTTTTTCTCCTCTCCTCTGTCAGAAGATGGCAACCGTTTTCCCTCATCTGAAGATCACAGCCGCAATATGTGTTCAACTGAGCCACATGAAACATTGTAAATTTCACTTATTTCACGAACAGGTGGATAAAGAGAGGGCACTGAAAGACAGGGGTACACAGACAGAGGTACTGGAGATTTGGCGGGGGGTTCATGCAGTCTCTCTTCGACTACTGGCCCCCGTAGCTGAACAGTTTGCTCGATCCAGGCCTCACTAGGATGTCCACATCAATACCTGTCTTTAGAGTTGGTTTTTCGTTGTTTGAAACTATTAATCCAGCAAAAACTGTCCTCTACGACAACACTGGACTCCAAACACAACTAAACTGTCAAATCGGTATTAATTTTGATCGGACGTCGCCAAGTTTGAGCCTTGTGAAGACACAGCATCTGAGCTGCTCATGCTACGATCCATTTTCGAACTCACAATTACATACGTCACGTTTTTCAATGACGTCATACATGTTAACTACGTATTATAATTTCGTGCATCTTAATAGTGTAAAGGCTGTATTTCATCTCAATACAAGTTGTTGGTATTTTTTAAGTATTTACAATAAACACTTCAGAAATGGCAGCCTAACTGAAGACTTTGGATCAACTCTCGTATACACAGCACATAGCATCCATCTGACAAACGATTGTCGATCTGCTCCTGGAATCCAAAACAAGTGTGACTGCCCGCGTTCAAACAAACAGGAACCAGAAAAAACACGAAAAAAGAATAAGAACGCGTATTTAATACAAGACAAGACAGGAGCACATTTTCGGCCAACTGGCCTTTGTCAAGCGTAAGATCACAAAACAAACACCAGATACCTTCTCACACTGGAGGGAGCAGCAGGAAGTTTCAGTCTTTTTCTCCTAATTTTTGTATCTGGTGCTTGTTTGTTTGTGATCTTACGCTTGACAAAGGCCAGTTGGCTGAAAATTTCCGCCTGTCTTGTCTTGTTGTATTAAATACGCGTTCTGATTCTTTTTTCGTGGTTTTTTTTTTTCTGTTTCGATCTGCTCCTGGGTTTCCAAATCAATCGTCACATGATAGCCATTGCAAATCGTTCTCACAATTGGGAACCTCTATTGATTTTTGGCGATATCAAGTTACTGGTGTCATAGAAGTAGAAGGACGTGACATTTCTTTTCTAATGATATTTATATACATGGAGTCTCTAGGGAAACACAGCAGAGAGTTGTGATCAACTGAAATGTCACAGTAGTTGTGGACAAATGGAGCAGACAGCTTCAGAACGTAAAGAATTAGGCTTATAAACCAGTATCTGTACATTTAATGATCTCACATTCTAACCCCTCCCACGTCTTAGGCATTCATTTTCCTCGAAGGATACCATCCGAACTTCTAATCCACTCATTCATTAATTACCATTTAAAAGAAAAAAATTGTGGCAAAAGACAATTACATACACATTTACTCGCTGCAAGAGAAAAACAAAATACAAAATCCGAACAAAATACTGCTCAAACTTAGCTCAGGTCGGCAGAAGACCCACACTGGCCACAGAATCACCATACGTCTTCGTCTGGGACCGCCTGAAAACAAATATTTAATTAAGTTCCCCGCAGTTCCCGGCAGACGATAGCAATCCACTCGGAGGTCACAAACCGCAACACTTCTTACCGGTAGTGTAATCACCAAAGAACAAAAATCAGCTTAAAAAGTCCGGTTTTTTTTTTTTTTCCAAAATCCCCACAGACAAGCCTCCTCTACTTTGTACATATGCATGATGAATTCTATACTACTCTCCACCATCTTCTGGACACTCATGCTCCAGCCACAACCCGTCTTTTACCTGACCGCCCCCCTACCCCCTGGCTCACTCATGAGATTGCCTGTGCAAAACGTGCCCGCCGCAGAGCAGAGCGCCGCTGGCGCAAATCCAAACTCACTGTACATAGGCAACTTTTCCAAGCCTCTAAAACAAAAGTATCCACCCTCATTGCATCTGCAAAAACAAGCTGTTTCCAAACCAAAAATCCTGAATGCCTCTTCTTCAAAAGAGCTCTTTACAACCATGAATCATCTCCTTGGCACACGAAAAGATTTACCTCTCCCAACAAAACACACAAATGAAGAACTCCCATCTGTATTCTCCAAGTATTTCACCACCAAAATACAAACTCTTCGTGACAGGCTTGACAGGACACCCTGTCAACCATGCCCACCTGACCCTTCCTTTCTGGCACACCTCTTACTACTTTTACCCCAGTCTCACAAGAAGAAATTCTCAACACAATCAGATCCATGTCGTTCAAAACCTGCGAACTGGATCCTCTTCCAGGTTCTCTCTACTCTGACTGTCTCCCTACTCTCCTCCCATTCATCACCGACATCATCAACACTTCTCTTCAAACTGGAACTGTCCCAGATTCTTTCAAGTCTGCTATTGTTCACCCTCTCCTCAAGAAATACAATTTAGACCCAAATGAACTGAAAAATTACCGGCCTATCTCTAATCTCTCTTTCTTGTCAAAACTCATCGAAAAAGTTGTCCTCAACCAGCTGAACTCTCACCTGTCTGCCAACAATTTCCTCAATCCTTTCCAGTCAGCCTACCACCAGTGCCATAGCACTGAAACTGCCCTGCTACACATTCTTAACAATCTCCTCCTTGCAACTGATACTGGCAAAGTCTCTCTCCTCACACTCCTTGATCTGTCTGCAGCCTTTGATACCATTGATCATGGTATTCTCCTTTCTAGACTTCATCATACTTTTGGCATCTCTGACATTGCTCTCTCCTGGTTCACTTCATATCTATCAAACAGAAAACAAACTGTTCTCATTAATGGCACTTACTCTCAACCTGCATACCTGACCTGTGGTGTTCCACAAGGATCTGTCATTGGCCCTATTCTTTTCACTCTTTACACCTCCCCCTTGTCCACCATCATCAACTCCCACTCTATAAAACACCACTTCTATGCTGATGACACCCAACTTCAAGACAGTGACTCACCTGACAATATACAGCGCCTCTTGACTCGCACCACTGAGTGTTACTCGGACATTAAGAACTGGATGACGTTCAACAAACTTCAGCTTAATGATGACAAGACAGAAGCTATCCTCATTGGCACCCGTCAGTAACTTTCTCAGCTGCTCCTCTTTCTCTCCCATTATGTAACACATCAGTCCCAATTTCTGATTCAGCTAAAAACCTTG
>JAPXFY010000027.1:17608461-17710961 GCA_030674185.1 Monoplex corrugatus | reverse complement strand
TTCCTTATGAGTGATCTACTTGTGTCTGCCTCCATCAAGACTGCTCGTTTGTTTTCTTTGCTGTCCATGGAACTCTCAACATTCTTTTGAGAAACCAATCTTGGCTGCCTCGATCCTGCTCTGGCTTTGCTTGCTGACTGTCCACGCCTCGCATCCGTACAACAGTATTGGTTCTATATTCCATTCAAGGATTCTCTTTCTGATGTTAATTGATAGGCACTTGTTGGTAAGAATGCTTGTCATCTTCTTGAATGCTGTTTTGGCTTGGCCGATTCTGCCAGCTATTTCCGATGTGCATCTGCCGTCTGATGAAATGACCGTTCCCAGGTATTTGAACTTATTAACCTGTGTCAAGGTTGTGCCATTTGCTGTTATTTTGCATGAGGGGATTTCATGTTTTTTACTGATCACCATGACTTCAGTCTTCCTGTTGTTTAGTTCCAACCCCTTACCTTTGCTTTCTGTTTCTAGTATATTCACAAGGTTTTGTAGGTCCCTTTCATTTTCTGCAATTAGCACGGTGTCATCTGCGTACCGAGTGTTGTTTATCATTTTCCCTCCAACCTTTAATCCAGGGTCTTCTTCTAGGTTTCTCATGATGTTTTCGCTGTAAAGTGAAAACAGATCTGTGACAAAACACAACCCTGTCTGACTCCTCTTTTGATGTTTTGAAAAGAGCTTATATTGTTTTCTATTCTCATTGCAGCTGTTTGTTCCCAGTACATATTCCTGATTATTCGTAGATCTTTTCCATCGACATTGAGTCTCTCCAGTTGGTTGATCAATTCTTCATGTCGTACCCGATCGAAAGCCTTGGTATAGTCAACAAAGCATAAATACAAATCCTTATTCATCTCAACTGACCTCTCTATGATAGTTCTTAGGATGTATATGGCATTAATAGTTCCTTTCCCCCTCCACAAATCCACGCTGTTCTTCTGCTATTTCTCTTTTGATTCTATTCCTTGTCCTCATCATGAGTATTCTTAATAGGATTTTTGTTACATGACTCATCAAACTGATTGTGCGATGGAGTTCGCATTCTATAGCCACTGTCTTCTTTGGAAGTGCAATGAAAATTGATTTTGATATATCTTTGGGGATTTTTCCAGTGTCATAAATTTCATTTAGGAGGACTGTTATTTTTTCTATGCCAAATTCCTCCAGGGCTTCAATCATCTCTGTAGTAATGTTGTCTGGTCCTGGGGCTTTCATTCTTTTTAGTGCTGCTCTAACTTCATCTTTCATTATGGGTGGTCCTTCAAAGTTCTTTTTTGTAATGTGTTCTTCGTTTCTGTCATCCTCAAAAAGGTCTTTAATGTATCCCCATCTGTCTAATATTTTGTCTTTTTCCATGATAAGCGTGCCATCTTTCGATTTTAAGCAACCAGTTGATGTGCATGTATTTTTCCTGTGGACAATTTCTTCAATTCGTCTGTACATATCCTGAGGATCCACTTTGTGTCGTTCTTCTATCTCTTTGCATTTTGTGTTCAGCCAAGCTTCCTTAGCTTCATTGCACCTATACCTGATTTCTTTGTTTATCTTCCTGTATATCTCCTCGTTTCTCTTTGCCTTCCTCCTTTCCTCCATCAGGCCCAAAATTTCATTAGTCATCCAACTCTTTTTTGCTTTTCTATTTGCCTTAGGGATTTCTTCACAAGCTTCATTTATAGAACTTCTCAATTTTGTCCATTGTTCCTCACTGTCACAACGTCTTCCAGAGCACTGAATTTGTTTTGAACATGTACATTAAATTTATGACGTATCATTTCATCTGATTTTAAGAGTCCAAGGTTTAGTTTGATGTTGCTTTTGGTTTGTTTCCTTTTCTCAATTTCAGCCTAAACCTTCCCACTACAGGATTGTGGTCACTGTTGCAGTCTGCGCCTGGTAGTGCTTTTGCTGACATTAAAGAATTTCTAAATCTTTTGTTGATCAGGATGTAGTCAATTTGATTTTTGGTATTATCTCCTGGACTCATCCAAGTCCATTTTCTTCTGTTAGCTGCTCAAACCAGGTGTTTCCTACTATGAACTCATTCATCTGTGCCCATTCCACAAGCTTCCCCCCTCTCTCATTTTGTGTACCAAGGCCATGAGGTCCAACTATATCCTCCACCCTATCCTGTCCCACTTTAGCATTAAAATCTCCCATTATGACTGTAACTTCTTGTGATTTACATTGGACCTTGGCCATCTCTAAAACTTCGTAGAAGTTGTCGATGTCTTCCTGAGTACTTGTGGATGTTGGTGCATACACCTGTATGATGTTGATATCAAAAGGTTTGCCTCCGAATTTGACCAGTAAAACTCTGTCGGACACTGCCCAGTATCCTTTAACTGCTTTTGATTTGTCTTTGTCCATTATGATGCCTACTCCTCTTTCATGTGAATTACCACCAGAGTATATCACTGTATATTCCCCTGATGTTATCATGCCTGCCCCCTTCCATCTCACTTCCCCCAGTCCTAGAATACTAATAATAAGCCTTTCCATCTCCATTTTGATGTTGTCCAATTTACCTTTCTGCAGCATTGTTCTTACATTCCATGCTGCCACTTTGGTGTTGAATTTAATTTTGGTCGCAGTAGCTGGCTGACGGTCTGGTGTCACCTGCGCCGCATGACAGTCCCTACCGGACGAAGGTGCTCCGCAGGAGCACCTATTGACGTCGATAACTTTCTTCTTTCTCTTTCTCCTGTCCATGGTTTTCCTGGGGAAAAACTACGATGGTGGTTTCCCCTTGCCTTCCATCGGTTTGTTTTTTTTTAGGGTTAACTCCCTTAGCCTTACTCTCTCCCGAGATGTCCACAAGGCAGTGGAGCTATTTACCCATAGCTTGGGGATCTGGTTCGTGGGCACCAGGGCGTGTCCACACGCCGGTGGGCCTGCATGCCTCACGTCTGGGGGCCAGACCTCCTCCGAGTCTACGTTCAGCCTGACGTGAGGTGCTCAGTTACCGCCTGTCGCCACGAGGAGGCACAGCGTAGGGCTTGCTGATGGAGAGGCTATGTACTGACAGGAAGAGACTTACGCCTTGCTCTTCTTTTCGCACAGCAGTGCTAGCCAGCGGTGCAGGCCGAAGCCGACACACTAGACACATCACATCTGCCAATATGACAAGCACACGCTGCACTGAATTGTGGGAACTTTTCTCAGTGCGCTGTATATTCCCGCCAACTGTACATGCTACACTGTATTGTGGGAACTTTTCTCAATGCCCCGTATAATTATTCCCGCCAACCATACATGCTGCACTGTATTGTGGGAAGTTTTCTCAACACTCTGTATATTCCCGCGAACTAGTTGTAAATGCTGCACTGTATTGTGGGAACGTTTCTCAGCGCTCTGTATATTCCCGCCAACTGTGCATGCTGCACATAATGTGGGAACTTATTCTCATTATTCTCACGGACAAGCGGCAAGCTGCTGCATCATACGTATGGATCTAAACATCACTGTTGCCGCATGCAGTGCTGCAGTTTTGTGCCTGTCTCCGTCTCACTGTCGTTCCACTTCCTGCGACTTACCCCCGTGGGGATGCCGGGGCTCTTTCAGTATAAATAGTATCCCCACCTCCTGGAAATTCTGTGCTAGAAATTTCCTCTTTTCTGTCACTCTCTTTGTTTCTTTCTTCCTCCTTTACTTTCTGTCATTTCTTCCTATCGTTTTCTGTCTTGCTGTCCATTCACCCGTGTGTGTTCAATAAAGTCTTACATACTTTCTCTTAGGATTGAGAACTGAATACACTTATTAAGTGCAAAAAAAATTTTGGCTCTAGGGAAATGAAATATGCAGAGGCAATTTTTGGTAATTTAGGCCTGTTTCTATATATGCCTTAGTGTCCTTAGTTATGTTTCAATTTGTACTCAGTTATGTTTTTTAAATCTCCTGTGCGATAAATTTGATGGAGTGGTCAACGCCAGAGGCATCTCCTTAGATTATGTGCGTGAATGCATTGATATATGTACTTCGCAGTCGGCTGGGCTTTAAACAAATATAACAATAACAACAATAAAAAAAAAAATCTGCTAATGGATTTCCAGCATTACACTGCCGTATGTGAAAGCGTTCACAATTACCACCCATTGTTCAGTGCAGGTTATTCCTGTTTAGGGTCATTTTCACCTGATGAATTTTCCATAGTCTCTGACTGACAGTAGCTCACAGACTTGTGAAAGAACTGCTCTGGGCATCGAGGGTCATTTTCAGTCATGCTTTAAGTACAAGAGGACTTGTCAATGTACATAATAACAGTGAATGACTCGATAATGATTTAACCACATATGTTTCTATTTGTGGGCACTTGCGTGCATTTATGTGTGTATGTGCGTGTTTGGGAAAAGGGTGTGTGTGTTGTGAACTTGCAACAATTTACTGTTATTTTTGTTTTAAGTCCAGCCAACTGCGCAGGGCCATATCAGGGGCTATAACCATTTGAAAACATGCACCATAACTTCAACAGGAAAAAAAGGTAAAGAAAATTAAGTACACATATCAATACATTCGTTCACATAATCTAAGGACATGCCCCTGGCGTTGACTACTCTGTCCAATTTACTGCACTGGGGATTTAAAAAACACATCTAAATACAAATTTAAACACAACTAAGGATACTAAAACACACATAAAAATGGACTTGAATTACCTAAAATTCCTTCTGCATATCTCACCTCCATTGAGCCAAAAATGCTCTTAATACATGTACCCAATTATCAGTCCTAAGAGAAAATATTAAAACTTTACTGAAAATGAGAGGAAAAAATGATCGAAAGCAAAGGAGGAAGAAAGAAACAAAGAGAGTGACAGAAAAGAGAAAATTTCTAGCAAAGATTTTTCAAAAAGGTGGGGATACTATTTAGAGTAAAAGAGCCCCTGGCATGCTCAAAGGGGGAGAACTTGCTACAAAATATCACCATAAAATGAGGACAATGGCGGACAGTCACCACAGTACAAAATGTAAATGTTGTCCAAGTTCCTCAGAAAGTGCTGTACAAACACCCTCCTCAACAGAAAGTATTATTCTAGGCACTGTGTGGGGTCAGTGTGACTCTGACCTTGGCGCCATGACTTCCAAACTAACGCATTCACTATGACTCTGACCTTGGCGACATGACTTCCAAACTACCGCATTCACCATGACTGACCTTGGCGCCATGACTTCCAAACTACCGCATTCACTATGACTCTGACCTTGGCGCCATGACTTCCAAACTACCGCATTTACTATGACTCTGACCTTGGCGCCATGACTTCCAAACTAACGCATTCACTATGATTCTGACCTTGGCACCATGACTTCCAAAATACCGCATTCACTATGACTCTGACCTTGGCGACATGACTTCCAAACTACCGCATTCACTATGACTGACCTTGGCGACATGACTTCCAAACTATCGCATTCACTATGACTGACCTTGGCGACATGACTTCCAAACTACCGCAATCACTATGACTCTGACCTTGGCGCCATGACTTCCAAACTAACGCATTCACTGTGACTCTGACCTTGGCGCCATGACTTCCAAACTACCGCATTTACTATGACTCTGACCTTGGCGCCATGACTTCCAAACTACCGCATTTACTATGACTCTGACCTTGGCGCCATGACTTCCAAACTACCGCATTCACTATGACTGACCTTGGCGCCATGACTTCCAAACTACCGCATTCACTATGACTCTGACCTTGGCGCCATGACTTCCAAACTACCGCATTCACTATGACTCTGACCTTGGCGCCATGACTTCCAAACTACCGCATTCACTATGACTCTGACCTTGGCGCCATGACTTCCAAACTACCGCATTCACTATGACTCTGACCTTGGCACCATGACTTCCAAACTACCGCATTCACTATGATTCTGACCTTGGCGACATGACTTCCAAACTACCGCATTCACTATGACTGACCTTGGCGACATGACTTCCAAACTACCGCATTCACTATGACTCTGACCTTGGCGCCATGACTTCCAAACTACCGCATTCACTATGACTCTGACCTTGGCGACATGACTTCCAAACTACCGCAATCACTATGACTCTGACCTTGGCGCCATGACTTCCAAACTACCGCAATCACTATGACTCTGACCTTGGCGCCATGACTTCCAAACTAACGCATTCACTATGACTCAGACCTTGGCGCCATGACTTCCAAACTACCGCATTCACTATGACTCTGACCTTGGCGCCATGACTTCCAAACTACCGCATTCACTATGACTGACCTTGGCGACATGACTTCCAAACTACCGCAATCACTATGACTCTGACCTTGGCGACATGACTTCCAAACTACCGCATTCACTATGACTCTGACCTTGGCGCCATGACTTCCAAACTACCGCATTCACTATGACTGACCTTGGCGCCATGACTTCCAAACTACCGCATTCACTATGACTCTGACCTTGACGCCATGACTTCCAAACTACCGCATTCACTATGACTCTGACCTTGGCTCCATGACTTCCAAACTACCGCATTCACTATGACTCTGACCTTGGCGCCATGACTTCCAAACTAACGCATTCATTATACCTTAACGGTATAAATCTCTGACCCAAAATTGGTGAAGATTTACTCAAACAGCTGAAAATAAAATTTGCTAACACGTTTTTATCAATAACATACACACATCATGGATGTTTACTATGATAGAATTTCCCCTGCAAATTTATTATAATCTGACCACTTATGAATAGCCATAAATCCCTTTCGTTAAACACACACACACACACACACACACACACACACACACACACACACACACACACACACAGACGCACTCTCTCTCTCTGAATACCACAAAATTCTTTAAAATCAAGCTTTGTTATTGTTATTTTTGTTTAAAGCCCAGCGGAATGCGTAGAGCCATATCAGGGCTATTAACCATTTTAAAACGTATACAATACTTCAGCAAGAAAACAATAAAAAAGGGAAAGAAAATTCAGTACCCATATATCCATATATCAAGAGAGCACCGGGTAGACCCAGGGGGAAAATGCTTGACGGACTTGCAGAGTGGCTGGGGACGAGGAGGGTGGGGGAGATGCTAGGGGCAACGAGAGATAGAGGCAGATGGAAGTCCATGATCGCCAACGCCATGCGGCAGGGCACCTGATGATGATATCAATGCATTCACGCACACAACCCAAGGAGATGCCCACCACCCCGTCCACCCCGTCCACTCCACCACACAGGGGATTATAAAAACACGCCTGAATACAAATTTAAAAACCAAAGACACCAAAACACATGTAAAATGGGCATAAATTACCCAAAACTGCCTCAGCACATCTCACCTCCCCAGAGTCAGAAATGCCTTTAACATTTGTACCCAACTGTCAATCCTAAGAGAAAATGTCTAAGGCTTGCCTGAACATAATTATACAGGTGAATGGACCAGCAAGGCAGAAAAACGATAGAAAAAAAAATGACAGAAAGCAAAGGAGAAAATCCAGCTTGTTGTCACAATTAAAATCATTCTGAGGGTCATGATCATGATCACTGTTGTTGTTTAAAGCCCAGCCGACTGCGTAGAGCCTTATCAGGGCTACAGCTTCAAAACATACAAAACTTCAATAGGGAAAAAAAAAAGAAAACATTAAGTATACATATCAATGCAGTCGCACACATAATCTAAGGACGTGCCCCTGACGCTGACCACTTCATCCAATTTATTGTACATGGGGCTTCAAAAACACACCTGAATACAAATTTAAACATAACTAAGGACACTAAAGCATACATAAAACGGTCCTAACTGAACTAAAATGGCTTATACAAATTATTTTTCCTTTGAGCCCAAAACGCAGTAAATGCATGCACCCAAGTATCAATCCTAACAGAAAGCATACAAGACTTTACAGAACACATACAGGTGAACGGACCAGCACGGTACAAAAAATGATAGGAAGAGATGACAGAAAACAAAGGAACAACCTTGAAACAGCGACAGAAAAGAGCAAATTTTTAGCGCAGAATTTCCAGAAGATGGAGATAATGTTTATCCTGAAACAACTGCTGGCATACCCATGGGACATACACACGCACATATATACACACGAATGCACGCAAACGCACACAAATAGAAACATACACAGTTGAATCATTATCAAGTCATTCATTATTATTATGTACATTGACAAGTTCTCTGGCACGTAAGCGCGTAAGCGTGACTGACAATGACCGTCGATGCCCAGAACAGGTCTTTCACAATCCGTAAGCTACTGTTAGTCAGAAACCATAGAGAATTCATCCAGTGAAAATGACATCAGTGCATGAAGGCCCACAGAATCTGAGACTATTTTTTAACTTGACATGACGACGAGAATGAGTATGACAGTGATGATGCTTTGGGGTTCATTTTCGGATGGAAACTGTGTGATTGTCACCAAATATCCTGGCATCAACTAGACCTTTAGCGGCGTTGGTCAGAACATCTAGACGACACCCTCAATCATTCAAAGATGTATTCAATGTCTCAATCAGTCAAAGATGTATTCAGTGTCTCAATCAGTCAAAGATGTATTCAGTGTCTCAATCATTCAAAGATGTATTCAATGTCTCAATCAGTCAAAGATGTATTCAGTGTCTCAATCAGTCAAAGATGTATTCAGTGTCTCAATCAGTCAAAGATGTATTCAATGTCTCAATCAGTCAAAGATGTATTCAATGTCTCAATCAGTCAAAGATGTATTCAATGTCTCAATCAGTCAAAGATGTATTCAATGTCTCAATCAGTCAAAGATGTATTCAGTGCCTCAATCATCAAAGATGTATTCAATGTCTCAATCAGTCAAAGATGTATTCAGTGCCTCAATCAGTCAAAGATGTATTCAATGTCTCAATCAGTCAAAGATGTATTTCAATGTCTCAATCAGTCAAAGATGTATTCAATGTCTCAATCAGTCAAAGATATATTCAATGTCTCAATCAGTCAAAGATATATTCAATGTCTCAATCAGTCAAAGATATATTCAATGTCTCAATCAGTCAAAGATGTATTCAATGTCTCAATCAGTCAAAGATGTATTCAATGTCTCAATCAGTCAAAGATGTATTCAGTGTCTCAATCAGTCAAAGATGTATTCAGTGCCTCAATCAGTCAAAGATGTATTCAGTGTCTCAATCAGTCAAAGATATATTCAGTGCCTCAATCATTCAAAGATGTATTCAGTGTCTCAATCAGTCAAAGATGTATTCAGTGTCTCAATCAGTCAAAGATGTATTCAATGTCTCAATCAGTCAAAGATGTATTCAGTGTCTCAATCAGTCAAAGATGTATTCAATGTCTCAATCAGTCAAAGATGTATTCAGTGTCTCAATCAGTCAAAGATGTATTCAATGTCTCAATCAGTCAAAGATGTATTCAATGTCTCAATCAGTCAAAGATGTATTCAGTTTCAGTTTCTGTTTGTCTCTCAAGTCGACGTCTCCACGCTCGGAACAAATTCCATATGCACAAACGTCACAGGCGCAATGTGTATGGTGGTCATGGCACAAGCCTTATGCTTGTACAAAAACCGATGAGCTGGCCAGGTCCCTACCTAGATTAGATTTACCTAGTCTGTATTTTATAAGATGTATTCGCCAAGCGAATGAGACACGACCAGTCTTCCCATAGCATGCTTGACTCTGGGTAGGAGATGGTCGGGGTTGAAAAATCCCATAATTAATTGGAACCCATGGTCTCCTTGTCAGTGCAACGCGGGCCTTAGAATTGTTATTGTTATTGTTGTTGTTGTTTAAATCCTAGCCGACTGTCTAGAGCCATATCAGGGCTACAACCGTTTCAAAACATACAAAACTTCAACAGGGACATCATTGCATTCGAGCATACAATCTAAGGACATGCCCCTGGCGTTGACCACTCCGTCCAATTTATCACCTGAATACAAATTTAAGCATACCTAAGGACACCAAAACATACATAAAAACGGGCATAAATTACCCAAAATTGCTTCCGCATATCTCACCTCCCTAGAGCCAAAAATGCACTTAGTACATGTACCCAATTATCAATCCTAAGAAAAAATGTGTAAGACTTTATTGAACACATACAGGTGACAGGACCAGCAAGGCAGAAAATGATAGGTAGAAATGACAGAAAGCAAAGGAACAAGGCAGAAACAAAGGGAATGACAGAAAGGAGTAAATTTCAAGCACAGAATTTCCAGAAGGTGGGGATACTATTCGTATTGAAAAACCCCCGGAGGTGGCCTAAGAAGCTCTGTTGGTTCAGCATCGGATTTATATGCTAATGGTTGTGGGTTCCGATCCAGGGGTACGCTACATTAAAACTGGCCTTCTTAATGCCCCATCTTAGCATCATTGTTGTTCTGGTGGAGTCAGTATAAGATCTGGTAAGTCCTCCTTCCCCCACTTCCCTGGGATGGTTATCCCCGTCAGCCATATCACCTGAGGTGACGAAAAAACTGAACCAAATCAATCAAATCAACCTTGTCGGTGCTCCATGATGCTAAGCACGCTGCACGTAATCAGTAACCAGACAAACCACCTCTCATCCACAAACACCAATTCCTAAAACTTCAGATACAACAAATTCAAACCAGTTATGAATTCAAATTAAATCAGGGGATAGGGTAAGGGGGTCCATCACGTAATCAACAGAAAGATGCACACTCACAGACAATTTCTAAAATGCCATTAAACAGTCAACTTCAGATCAATACAGATCACAAAATGTAATTCAAATCACCTCTAGGGAAAGGGTGCAAGCAACTTCATCAAAATTCAGACCACTAATAATTCAGCATACACACACACACGCACGCACACACACACACACACACACACACACACACACACACACACACACACACACAACACACACACACACACACACACACACACACACACACACACACACACACAATCTTCATCATTCCACACACACTACCACAGAGTGACACGCACACACACACACACATCTTCATCATTCTACACACACACACACACACACACACACACACTGACACACACATCTTCTTCATTACACACACACACACACACACACACTGACACACACATCTTCTTCATTACACACACACACACACACCACACACACACACACACACACACACACACACACACCACACACTGACACACACCTTCTTCATTACACACACACACACACACACACACACACACACACACACACACACACACACACACACACACACACACACACAAACAAACAAACAACTTCCATATTAACCCTTGCCCTTCCACCTACGCCAACTCTGCTCTGCTGACAGAACACTTGCAGCTTCAGAGCATGGCCAGTACAATTCAGTTCATGCTGCTTATAGCCCAGCTGACCACAAAGGCCATATCAGGGATAACACCACGTTAAAAACAACTCAAAATAGCCGACAATCAAAAACCAAGCACATGATTAGCCTTTCAAGTCTAAACGCACGTGGCAAAAAAACAAACAAACAAACAAACAAAAAACTTTCCCATGGGTATAAGCACATGATTAGCCTTTCAAGTCTAAATGCACGTGAAAAAAACAAAACAACTTTGCTACGATCAAATAATATGAAAAACTTGAAAATTACATCTCTGAAGCGTTCCGTCATGGAATTGCTGTGTATGCTATGCTCACACAGATCTCTTGACGCAGCTACCACACTTTTTATGTGCGATTGGGATCATCGCGCCGCCATCTTGTGGATACCGTTCTGCGTGTAAAAAGCAAATGGGCCTACAACTCATATCAAAGTACTGACCAGCGTGTAAGTTTGTTTCACAACATTGTTTTACGTATCACCGTGCAACAACATGATGGGGAGTGCAAGGTCAACAGATCAGTACATTAATTGTCTGATGATCATTTTAAGAGTTCTGTATTCTTTCTGTCCGTTCTCAATTACACGTTTCCTTACAATAGAGTATGTCTGTCTCTCTTCTCCATCTCTCTCTCTCTGTCTCTGTCTCTCTCTCACCTCTCTCTCTCTCTCACACACAAACACACATACACACATATATATATATAATAATTATATGTGTGTGTGAGAGAGAGAAACAGACAGAGACAGAGAAGACAGACAGACGGAAAGAGACGGGGGGGGGGGGGAGGGGGTTAGATTTCACTGTTGCCATAGAAATAAAAATACACAGCCTCAGGAATCAGACAAGATTTGAGTTACGGAAATGTCAGGAACCTTTTGCGTGACAAGGGGCTGTTCAAACAGGAAGAGAAAGGGGAAGTCGTCATCTCACAGGTAAGCACAAGCACTGCGTGTGTGTGTGTGTGTGTGTGTGGTGCGTGCGTGTCGTGCGTGCGTGCGTGCGTGCGTGCGTGCGTGCGTGTGCGTGCGTGTGTGTGTGTGTGTGTGTGTGTCCACGCACTCACGCATTTGTGAGGAAAACCTGCAGACCCATGAACATACAGCACACAGACAGCGCGCCGGCCTTTACCCACTAGACAGTGTGGCCGTCTGCTATAGCCAGCAAGAAAGGACCACCTTGCCTAGTAGGCACCAAGAAACACTGACCGCTCTTTCTCTGGGTACTACACTTTGATCTCAGCCAAAAGGCCGAGAAGCAGTATAAACTCGAGGTTCCAGGGATCGCTCCCTGTAGAGGCCTCGACTTTTTTCCTCAGTTTGACCGGAAAATCGAACTGAACGTCTAGTCCTCGGAATGGAACGAAAAACGAGCCGGATCCGTCTGCCTTCTGGCTGCGCACGCTAAAGATCCCACGGCAGTTGAAAATCGTTAAGAGCAGGGCACTGCACGGCTGCCTTCGTAAAAAAACATTGGAGAGATAGGTTGATTTCCCAGGTCCCACCCCTTGAAACCAATAAGCCTTCTTGCCTTTCTGAAGTCTTCGTTAAAAAAAAGTGAATATGAATATGAAGCAAGGGAGAGGGGATGGGCGCCGCCCTCGTGGAGCTGGCCCCGGGAAAAGTTGAGGTCTCTGCCACCTCACTCCCCTACGACCCCAGGGTTATGGAACTATCTAGGTAAGACCTCAGGACCTGGCCAGCTCGTGGATTTATATGCAGGCTTAAGGTTTGTGCCGTGATCATTCTAGATCTTCTCCATCACTTGGCACCAGTGACGTTAGTGCTTATGGAATTCATTCCGAGTGCGGAGACGTCATCTTGAGAAGTTGAAACTGAAACTGAATTTGTAGGTACTAGTATCTTTGGTCTGACCCCCAGACCTGTAGCCCGCAAGCCCATCTGCATGTGGATATGTCTTAGTGCCCACGAACAGATCCCCAGCTATGGGTAAGTAGCACCACTGCCTTGTGGTTGCCTCAAAAGAGACCAAGGCTAAAGAGTGAGCAAGAAAACAGTGTATGGGGGGTGACAGGCCCGTCAGCCTATGGCCCTATGAAACAGCTCTCGATTTCGGGAAGAGAGAGGACCAGAGCTCTAAAGGCAATGGCAGAAGCAGCGGAAAAGAACTCCAGCTGAATCAGGACCAGAAGAAACAAAAGTGAACTTCATAAGGCTTAAAATTCCCTTATATGTTTCTGATAACCGACAGCTAAATAAACCCTTTGGCTCCCGCACCCTATTCACTAACTGCAAAATCTTAACCCTTTGAATCCCTCACCCTATCCACGAGCTTCCTACAGGAAGTTGGTGGATAGGGTGAGGGAGTCGAAGGGTTAAGTTTTTGTTTTGCTAGCATGGCTGACAACGCAGGATGCTGATGGAGTGGGTGCAGGAATCAAAAGGTTATGACATCCGTCGTAAGGTTGACTTTGCCCTGAGAGCATGGGTTCGATTAAAGCTGGAGGACCTTTTTATTTTTAGAAAATGGCAACACCAGAAGGCTATCCAAGTGTCATGAGCCGGATGCGGCCTGGCCCCCGTAAATGTCAGGAGTTAAGGGCCGAAACGCTTGATGGGGGTTTCTCCTCCGAGGACCTTCTGCTGTCCGGCTCTCTCCAGAATATGTTACAATTTACAACAATTTACAATATTTTATTTATATAGCGCAAAATCTTGATAAAATCAAATCTAAGCGCTAAAACAGACACACACACACACGCACGCACGCACACACACGCACTCATGCACGCACACACACACACACACACACACACACACAACACACACACACACACACACACACATACACACCACCACACACACGCACGCACGCACGCACGCACACGGCTATAAATGGGAAGAAAGAATAAAAGCAATGGAAAATTATAGAGAGCATATTATATACAATTATATATTACAATGCGATTCCCCTCCGAATGGAGACAGGCTGCAGAGGGGATTGAGTGAGGTCAGGATTTTATGCAGAGGAGAAAAGGTGAGTTTTGAGAGCGGACTTGAAGGAGACAAAAGTAGGTTGCTGACGGACTGAGAGAGGAAGTTTGTTCCAGAAGAGTGGACCAGAAACAGAGAAGGTTCGTGGACCATAGGTATTGAGCTTAGTGCGTGGAAAGCGAAAAGTCAGAGGATCGGAGGCAGAGTGTTACTACAGTGTACTCTCCATGAAACACAAGACCAGGTTCTTAATTGCCACATTATATTCTACCCTCCTGTATGCATGCAAGACAACACCCTTACGGCAGTTTTGGACTCCAGCCAGACAAACGGGGTGTTACTGCAAGATACTAAATATCAGGTACAATGTTTTTGTTGTTCTTATTGTTGTTTAAAGCCCAGCCGAATGCGTACAGCCATATCAGGACTATAACCGCTTCAAAACATACATGACTTCAACAGGGAAAAAAAGAAGAAAATTAAGTACACATCAATGCATTCGAGTACATAATCTAAGGACATGCCCCTGGCGTTGACTATACGTCCTATTTATCGCACAGGGGATTTAAAAAAAACACGACCAAATACAAATTTAAGTATACCCAAGGGCACCAAAACATATATAAAAACAGGCATAAATTACCTAAAATCGCTTCCGCATATCTCACTTCCCTAGACCCAAAAATGCACTTAATACATGTACCAAATTATCAATCCTAAGAAAAAGTACATAAGATTTTATCGAACACATACAGGTGAATGGACCAGCAAGGCAGAAAATGATAGGTAGAAATGACAGAAAGCAAAGGAACAAGGCAGAAACAAAGAGAGTGACAGAAAAAGAATAAATTTCTAGCACAGGATTTCCAAAAGGTGGGGATACTATTTAAACTGAAAGATCCCCGGCATCCCCACAGGGGAGGGTACTGATCATATCACCGACGAACAAATGCACCAAACCATCAAACAGCACACTGGACCAGTTGAAGATCTGCACAGTTCAATCAAACACAGATAATTACGCTGTATGAAGCATTTTTAGGTCAGAGGGTCTTGCAGGGCTGTACACAACACAGCTAAGGTCTAGCTAGTTTGGAACGGACCAAGGTTTTGTAGAGACAAAGGACTGTTGTTGTTGTTGTTTGTTTGTTTGTTTGTTTTGTTTTGTTTTGTTTTGTTTGTCAGCGCCTCAGTCCATGGGAGCCACAATTTAGAAGAATGTTCAGATTTTTCACCCAGAAACCAGCCATCGAAACAGATGACCAAAAAAAATTGTGGTGATCAATTTCATAATGCTCCTCTCTGTCTGTCTGTCTGTCTGTCTGTCTTCTGTCTCTCTCTCTCTCTCTCTCTCTCTCTCTCTCTCTCTCTCTCTCTGTATGTGTGTGAGTGAGTGTGTGTGTGTATGTGTGTGTGTGTGTATGAGTGAGTGAGTGAGTGAGTGAGTGAGTGTGTGTGTGTGTGTGTAAATGTGTGTGTGTGTGTGTGTGTGTGTGTGTGTGTGTGTGTGTGTGTGTGTGTGTGTGTGTGTGTGTGTGTGTGTGTCTGTGTGTGTGTCTGTGTGTGTGTGTGTGTGTGTAAATGTGTCTTCGAGCACTGGTAGGCAGCAACAGTACTCACCTTACAGGTGTGCGCGTGCGTCCGTGCGTGCGTGCGTGTGTGTGTGTGTGCGAGCGTGTGTGTGTGTCTGTGTGTGTTTATGTGAATGTGCGTTCGAGCGCCTTACATATGTGCGCATGCGTGGTGTGTGTGTGCACGCAGAGTGCGTGAGTGTGTGTGTGTGTGTGAGGTGGTGTGTGTGTGTGGTGTGTGTGTGTGTGTGTGTGTGTGTGTGTGTGTGTGTGTGTGCGTGAATGTGTGCGTGCATGCGTGTGTGTATGTGCACGTGTGTGTGTGTGTGTGTGTGCGCGCGAGCGCCAGTTCGCCCAGATTGATAGCTACAGTACTGATCTTACAGGTCGCAAATTGGCAGGTAAAACACTGAAAGGAGTTTTGGCCCTTTCGTTCTCTCACACTACCCACCAGCAGCAAGGTGATGGATAGGGTCAGAAAAAAGGACACAAGACGCGAAAGCTCTAATCAGCTAAACATCATTCACTACCATTTACAGAATTAACACTTTAACCTTAGACTCCCGCATCCTATCCACCAACTGCAAAAACTCAACTCTCTGACTCCTCACCCTATCCAGCTTCTTGCAGGGAGCTGGTGGTGGATAGTGTAAGGGAGTCAAAGGGTTAAGTTTTTACTTCCTGCAGGAAGCTGGTGGAGAGTGTAAGTGAGTCAAAGGGTTAAGTTTTTTTTTCTTTGCTAGCGTGGTTGACAATGCAGGATGTTGGTGGACAGGGTGCAGGAGTCAAAGGGTTAAAAGATGATGAAGAAATAAAGACAAAGGAAAAGAAGACGACAAGAAAGATTATCATCATTAGTACCATTATTAGTGGTCAACACCCACCCAGCCCATTGCTCAGAGCCATGTCAAAGTTTTAATCATCTCAAACAAAACACACACGTTCGCACATCGATGACCCTGGAGAAAACCCAAAATCCGAAAAAGAAAATTAAATACTCATACCAATGTATCTATGCAAAATACTAATAAAGGATATGCCCCTGGCGCTGGCCATTCCGCTGAATTTATCACCAGTGGCATTTAAAAATAAACTGATAACAAATACATCAACATAAATATTCAAAACTTACAATAAATTGGCCTCATCATCAATATCAGGTGCCCTGCCACATGGCGTTGGCGATCATGGACTTCCATCTGTCTCTATCTCTCGTTGCCCCTAGCATCTCTCCCACCCCCCTCGTCCCCAGCCACTCTGCAAGTCCGTCCAGCATTTTCTCCCTGGGTCTACCCGGTGCTCTCTTTTCATCCAGCACCTAAAATTCCCAAAAAACAATTTACTTTTCCTGACAGCTCAAAATGAATACATGTACCCCATTATCGATCTTAACAAACAACGTAAACAGCGTATATAAGGCTTTACGGAAACTATAAAGGGAGTGAACTAGCAAGGCAGTAAATGAGAAAGGAGGAGATAATAGAAAAGCAAAGTAGCCGGGCAGAAAAAAATGACAGAAAAGAAGACATTTCTTGCACAGGTGGAATACTATTTACACTGACAAATTCCTGTCATCCCAAAAATTGGGCATTTGCGCACTGATTAGAGCTATTCAAAATTGTTTTTTTAAAGAGGGAGAGAGAGAACAGATAGACAGACAGACTGTCAGACAGAGAGAGACACAGAGAGAGACTGTGTGTGTGTGTGTGTGTGTGTGTGTGTGTGTGTGTGTGTGTGTGTGTGTGTGTGTGTGTGTGTGTGTGAGTGTGTGTGTGTCTGTGTCTGTGTGTGTGTGTGAGTGTGTGTGTGACAGAGAGAGAGAGACAGAGGGAGAGAGAGGGAGACTGTGTGTGTGTGTGTGTGTGTGTGTGTGTGTGTGTGTGTGTGTGTGTGTGTGTGTGTGTGTGTGTGACACAGAGAGAGAGAGAGAGAGAGAGAGAGAGAGAGAGAGAGAAAGAGAACTGTGTTAATTTGATTTTCTCTGCCATTTCTGGATGGATCTATACCAAATCTTGGTTAACGATGTAAACCATTAAAAGAATTAATAAACCATGAATGATTAAGTCTGAAATCACGTTGCCAAGGTCTACTGAAAACTTTTTTTTATTTCTGTTTTTACTGTTGTGACGGTCGACAAGTTGTCCTCCTTTCATGTTTCGTTTTATCTAATGCTAATTCAAGGTCACAGTGACCTTGAGAAGTACAAAATCTGGTGGCAGCTTTTTTATTTTCATTTTTTATTTTTTCATTATTATGTTTGTTTTTTTTTTGTTTGTTTTTTTTTTGTTTTTGTTTTTTTTGCAATAGCTAATCCCCCCACCCACCTACACCTCTCTCTCTCTCTCTCTCTTCCCCCTCCCCCCCCTTTTCTCACACTGGACCGAGCAACAGGGAAGTTTCAGTCTTTTTCTCCTAATTTTTGTATCTGGTGTTTTTTGTTTGTAATCTTACGTTTGACAAAGGCCAGTTGGCCGAAAATTTGCGCCTGTCTTGTCTTTATTAAATACGCGTTCTTATATTCTTCTTTCGTGTTTTTTCTGGTTCCTGCAATAGTTAATACCTGCACAAAAGGGAATACGTCAGAATGGCTTGACCATTTTAACCCCCCCCCCCATCATCCACACAGTGTATATGTCACTACTCCCACCCCACTCATTTCAGCTCTACATCCTCTGAAACTGAGGTCACCAACAGGAAATTGTTATTGCTATTGTTATTGGTGTTTAAAGCCCAACCGACTGCGTAGAGCCATATCAGGGCATACAAAATTTCCATGAATAAAAAAAAATCAAATACACTTATCAATGCATTCGCACGCTTAATCTAAGGACATGCCCCTGGCGTTGACCACTCCATCCAATTTATCGCGCAGGGGATTTAAAAAACACATCTCAATACAATTTTAAGCATACCTAAGGACAGCAAAACACACATAAAAGCGGGCATAAATTAACTAAAATTGCTTCCGCACATCTCACCTCCCTAGAACCAAAAATGCACTTAATACATATACCCAGTTATCAATCCTAAGAAAAACTACGTAAGACTTTATCGAACTCATACAGGTGAATGGACCAGCAAGGCAGAAAATGATAGGAAGAAATGACAGAAAGCAAAGGAACGAGGCAAAAACAAAGACAGTGACAGAAATGAGGACATTTCTAGCACAGAATTTCCAGAAGGTGGGGATACTATTTATACTGAGAGCCCCCGGCATCACCACGGGGGCAAAGCAGGAAATAAATGTGACCCATTCTCACAAAAGGCACAATAAGTCTCAGTTTAGGCATTTTTAGGTTTTGGTATCACTATAAAGTTTAGAATCTCAGCTTTCAAATGATACTAAAGCTGAGTTTCAGGCTATAAAAACAAAAAAGTTATGGGCTTTCAAAGATGAGAGGAGTCAAGTTAGCCATTTTGAGAAAAACAGTGTTGAAGAGAATAGGTCTGAATTGAAAGGGTATGGTCAGAAACTCCTTAGCAACAAGCATTAGATATCAACCAAATCAGCTGAAATTCCATACTTCCCTTGTTTACTTAACTATCCATCCATCCAAAACAACAAAAAGAAAATTAAATTTAAGGAAAGCGTACTTTAATCACCAAAATGTTACGGAACTTGTGAATATTTTGAAAGGAGATAGTAGCACTTACCACACATTAAAACACAAAAAAATGATATCGATTGAATTTGACTTTATTGTGTTAGGACATGGTGTAAAAGTGGTTATAGGGCATGAAAATGCAGAAAACTCAAAATTGACAAATGTGTCCCTGTTTAGAGTTTTCAGCCCACAGCAGCAGCAAAAGGCCTCGCCCAACTTACTGTACCTTCTGTCAGAACGGGTCACAAATGGCCACAAAATCTAGACAATCCTTTACAATGCTACGATAATGAAAATATGGATGACAGTGATGACACTAAGGATTTCCATTTCGGGTTGAGACTCATGACAGGGCTGTACACCGCTTATGTCATAACACATCCTGGCATCAACCAGGCTTGAGAAGTACAGAAACCTGCGGGGCTGGTCAGGAAATTTGACCACCGTCCGTAATGACGCATCGGTAAAGTAGATGAGATTTGTGTCCTCCCAAGGAGCCCAGGGCACACTCAACTTTAGGCCAAGAGCCCATCTGAGATGAAAACTCGTAATTTAAATGTTTGGACTTGATCAGGGTTTGAATCCCAACCTTCCAGTAGAAAGTCCAATCTGCTGACCACTTTGCCATGCTGAATACTTGTTTGAGAGTTTTCAGCAGAGTTAGACAGCAAATCGATGGCTGGACATTTTATATAGATCTGAGTGACTGCTACGCTAGTCCTGGACACAAAGGATTTGTTACGCTAGTCCTGGACACAAAGGATTTGTTACGCTAGCCCTGGACACAAAGGATTTGTTACGCTAGCCCTGGACACAAAGGATTTGTTACACTAGCCCTGGACACAAAGGATTTGGTACGCTTGCCCTGGACACAAAGGATTTGTTACGCTAGCCCTGGACACAAAGAATTCTCCCTTTCTAAAAACTGGTTTAATGGACAGATAAACAGAAGTAGAAACCTAGCTTGATGGACTTGTCAACAAAGACAGATAAAGAGAAAAAGACAACGTTATGTTTGTTTAAAGCCCAGCCGGTTGCGCACAGCCATATCAGGGCTATAACCATCTCGAAACGTACACAATGCTCCTTGGGAAAAAGAATTGGAAACGTAAAGTAAGTACACATAGCAAGGCATTCGCGCAAATAATCTAAAGATATGCCCCCCTAGCGCACACCGCTCCGCCCAATTCATCATCAGAGGGTTTAAAACAACAAAGCTGAAAACAAATATAAACATAACTGAACACTAAAGCATATAATTTGCTTCTGCACATCACATTTCCTTAGACCCAAAAATGCATTTAATACATGTACCCAACTATCAATCCTAAGAAAAAATATGTAAAGCTTTATAGAACATGTATAGGCAAATGGACCAGCCAGGCAGACAATGATAGGAAGAGATGACAGAAAGCAAAATAACGAGCGAGTCAGAAACAAATAGAGTGACACAAAAGAGAAAACTGGTAGCACAGAATTTCCAAAGGTGGATATACTACTTATACTGAAAGAGCCACCGGCCTACACGGGAGAAAGAGAGACAGAAAGACACAAAAAAGAGAGAGAAATACAAGCGACACACACACACCTCAGTAACCAAAACTACAAGAAACGAAGAAAATACAAAAGCAGACAACGATCAACTTACAAGCAATGATGAGCATAAAAGTTTTGTTTTATTTTTTTTTGTTTTTTTTTAAGGATCATTGCACTCAGGAGGTTACCTTTGTGTTCACCTTTTTTTTTCGTCCATTTTCTACGCCACTTTAATGGCCACAGAAGCTGAAACAGTTTTTTTTTTTATTATGCGATGATGATGATGTCGATGTGGATGATAATCAAATGCTATGGAGTTCCATCTAGAACTGAGACTGCGTGACAGGGTTGTACTCTATGCTTACTATCATAATATATCCTGGCGTCAACCAGACCCGAGAGATACAGACACCTGCGGTGTTGGTCAAAGAGTTCAGCAACACCTCAATGACGCTCCGCCAAGTGGATGAGACTCGACTGTGTGGTTACAGTCTTCCCAATGAGCCCATAGCACGTCCAACTCTGGTAGGAGCCGTTAGAGCCGAAAAATCCCACAGTGATTTTTGAAGGTACTGATGGGGATTCGAACCCACAACCTTCCAGTCGGCAGTCCGTTGCGTTAACCATTACACCACGGCGACTGGTTAAGTTAAAACCACACGAACCTGTCCAAGCACAGGGACACGGATACGACTACATGATACAAAAGAAAAGCCAGAAAAAGGAGCATCAAAAGAAAGATTGAGAAACTGCTGTCCAGCAAAGGGTCACTGTCATGGTCATTTACTCTCACAAAATGCGTGCATGATCTGTCTACTCAGCATCTCTCTCCACCTGCCTCCACAAGTCCAGGGCAAACCACGGTAAGACAGCTGTTCTCATAGGAGACAGACGGCTAACAGTACATTGCAAGTCACAGCATATGGCCAAAACCACAAGCAGTGTTCTGTGGCAATGCCCTTTATTTTCTGTCTGGATTTATTCCCATAAACTTTTCCACAGCGCAAACAGCAGCAACTTACATACATATGCGCATGGCAACTGGCGCCAACCCCCCTCACAAACATGATAGAGAGGACGGCCAAAGCTTCGCTATACAGACACCCTAAAAAAATCCCTCCAGATATGTGATACTGATGAAGAACAATGGGAAATCATGGCCAGAAACAGGTCTGAATGGAGGCAAGATACTCACAAGGGAACAGAAGCTTATGAAAATGAAAGACGAAGCAGCCAAGTGGAAAAGAGTGCAGCAATAAAGCCAGAACCAACTCTGCAGAGCGCCAACTCTGCAGAGCGTTCCATTGAGTGTCCAATATGTGGCCGCCTGTGTGCACCATACTTTGGCCTGAGATCCCACATGAGGGTACACAAATAAAGTGCTAGGTTGGACTTTATTGACCACGATAGTCCACCATACATACATACATACACACATACATACATACATACATACATACATACATACATACATACATACATACATACATGCATACATACATACAAACATCTGTCTACTGAAACACATGATTTTCAATCAGGTTTGGTTTTGAACCTCTCTGGGTACCACCACCTGGTGGACTATGGGGATTTTCCCACCACCACCTGGTGGACTATGGGGATTTTCCCACCACCACCTGGTTGACTATGGGGATTTTCACACAACTGCCTGGTTGACCACGGGGATTTTCCCACCACTGCCTGGTTGATTACGGGGATTTTCCCACCATCATCTGGTTGACTATGGGATTTTCACACAACTGCCTGGTTGACTATGGGGATTTTCCCACCAGCGCCTGGTTGACTATGGGGATTTTCCCACCACTGCCTGGTTGACTACGGGGATTTTCCCACCACCACCTGGTTGACTATGGGGATTTTCACACAACTGCCTGGTTGACTACGGGGATTTTCCCACCACTGCCTGGTTGACTACGGGGATTTTCCCACCACCACCTGGTTGACTACGGGGATTTTCCCACCACCACCTGGTTGACTATGAGGATTTTCCCACCACCGCCTGGTTGACTATGGGGATTTTCCCACCACCACCTGGTTGACTATGGGGATTTTCCCACCACCGCCTGGTGGAATATGGGGATTTTCCCACCACCACCTGATGGACTATGGGGATTTTCACACCACCACTGGGTGGACTATGGGGATTTTTCCACCATAGCCTGATGGACTATGGGGATTTTCCCAATCTCCCATGTCAACCTGATAGTACCTGAATTCACTTTTTAAGTATATGCATGAGGTCCCCAAATACGCATGTTAAAGATCCTGTAAGCCAACTTACGGGTATACAAAATCATCTAACATGCATATCCCCAATGTGACTGCAATATAAACAGCACTGTGTAACACACACACACATACACACACACATACATGCACGCACGCACACGCACGCACACACATACATACATACACACACATACATTCGTCTAAAAGCACATTTACACACACACACCATACACATACACACACACACACACACACACACACACACACAACACACACACACACACACACACACACACACACACACACACACACAACACACACAACACACACACACACACACACACACACACACACACACACACACACACACACACACACACACAACATAACAGCTCACTCACACACTACACCAGGCAGTACACACAAAAACACTATACAGTCACAATCACCAGTTTACAAGCTGTCACACATTCTGATCACAGGCAACAAACACTAAAACACGTCATTTGGGCATTTTGGAGTGATACCCAATTTCATTACACACGACAAAACAATTTTTCATCAACAGTTGTGGTAATTTCTTGCGGCAATACCATTTTAGAAAATTGCGTTTTTTATGCACATTGTTAGATAAGTTTCATCATACCTCCGTTGGAAAAACTGATCACTTAAACAATCACTCGTTATGGAGTTTCAATTTTCATTTCAACATCCTTGACAAAGGGATTCCTTGCACATCCGTTGGATGGTAGTTCATATTTCAACTTGGAGTTTCTTATAATCACCTCCCCTTGGAAAATGGAGATTCATTTTATTTCACACTCCGTTAGGAAAATGGAGTTTCATTTCATTTCACACTCCGTTGGAAAATGGAGTTTCATTTCATTTCACACTCCCCGTTAGAAAATGGAGTTTCATTTCATTTCACACTTTGTTATCTTGAGCACTGGTAGATATTCAATGTGCGTCTATATAGTTAGATAATGAACTGCCGCTTCATTTCACATTACTTGCTGTCATCATCACCAACACTTACAGCAAGACCTTAGCTTTCTAACAGCACGCGTGTAGCCAGACCGGAACCGTGAGTTCATGATGCCATAAATGATCCAGTTGATGCTGTTGTTGACCGCGTACAGCCAGATGGACAGGCTGTAGACCATGGGCGACACGTAGATGCTGCTGCGGATCAGGAAAAAGACGGTGGCGGGAAAAGTCAGCACAAAGAAAGCCATGAAGATGGTGAGAAGAGAGCGAATCAGAGCGATGTCACTGCGACACACCGTTGGCCCGGACACCTGCTCCATGCCCGGCGGCAACTCCTCCCTCCTCTGAAGATGCCCGACACGCCTGCGGGCGGTGAGGAAGGAGTGGTAGATGATTCCGTTCGGCAAGCTGATAGCCAAGAAGGTCAGCATCACCACAGCGATGGTGATGGCGTGGCCCAGCGTGAACGTACCAGAGTGCTGGATGAAGCACAGGTGGATCTTGGGGTCGAACCCGATGGTGCCATCTACCGCAGAAGGGAGACAAACCAGGCCGGCCGCCAGCCACATGAGCACACAGACGATGCTGCTGCTTTTCCGTGAGAAGAACTTGCAGTGCAGATGGCGCCGACAGACCAAAATGCAGCGGTCGATGGAGATGGCAGCCAGCGTGAACATAAAGACAATGGAACCGGCGAAAAAGATGAACCCGTTCACCACACAGTGCACGTGGTTCACCACAGGATACCGACCGATCAAAAAACCCACAGCCAGCAGAGGGAAGAAGTACAGCTGGAATAAAAGATCGGTGGCCACCAAGTTGCTAAGGTAACTGATGTACGTTGACGACTCGTGGTTGAACTTGCTGTCGCTGGTGAGCGTGAAGATGGTGAGACCACTGCCACACAGTCCCACAATGCTGCTCACCATGTACAGGCAGAACAACAACGTTACAGACGTCGTCGACATCTTCTCCCCAATGTAATCATCATCGCTATCCGCTGGTGTCATGTTTGACCCGGTGCTGTTTTCAAACTTTCCATCTGCAATGATTTCACAGACATGGAGAACGAATATTCTTTAAACTTGTTGACTTCATGTATCGTTATATTCTCACACTATTCGTGAAAACCAAATTATTTTCAAACAGGAATGGTCAGCTGCAGTGATTTTGGGAACTCCAACACAAGACATTTTCCATCAAATTACTCTCAAATAATGATGTCTGATGAAATCATTTGGGGAAATTACAACACTCTTAAAAATTAAATCAGCCTCAAATATGAGTTGTCGATGCACTTTTAAGTAAATCATCTCAAACATGAGTTGTCGAATGCACTTTTTTGGGAACTTCCAACATAAACCCTTTCAATTAAATCAGTCTCCACTGCTGGTGGTCTTACGCAATAATTTTGGGAACTTCCAACATAAACCCTTTCAATTAAATCAGTCTCCACTGCTGGTGGTCTTACGCAATAATTTTGGGAACTTCCAACATCGCACGCTTCAACCTCAATCAAATCAATCTCAAATAAGAGCAATCTGAAGCAATTAGTCTGAGAAGTTTCCGTCAAAGATACTTTCTATCAAATAAATCTCAAATGAGCGATCCGATGCTGTTATTCTGGGGAACAAAAGTCCCGGATAGGAAAATTCTGATTTACACTAAAAGCATAGAAAATATGTACATCATCCAAATTTGTCAACTCCTGAGGCCATGCTCATGTTAACGTTTCAATGAAATTGTCCACAGCTTCCAAGTCTTGTAGATGAGAGTGAAATACATCGATAACGGTTTCCATTCCAATCAGTGCAATCATCTTGTCACACTGACAGCAGGGTAATCAAGTCCACAGCAGGCAAACTCATCAATGAAGTAAGCGTATCACACATAAAAGTCAGCAACAATTCTCCAACAGAACTGTCACTGCAATGCACGATGCTACAATGCTTGACCACAGTGGTCACTGTCAAGTCAGCCAGGAAAAACTATGCGTGATGTTACAATTCTTGATAAGACCACAGAAAGGTCAATCTGAGCACCACTACGCCTAAACTGATCTTGTAACGTCACATCACAAATACCTTCAGAAAACCTCCAGAAAGGAAATAAAACAGCATCACCACGCCGGATGACAACTAAGCATTTGCATCAACCAGACAAATTGTCTGTCTGTCCGTCTCCGCACTCACCAGCAAAATGACAACTGGCGACACATTGCTGGGTGCCAGTCACACGCCTAAGGGAAGAAACTCCCTCTTTTTTTTTTTTTTTTTTTACTTCGACGGCATGTAGGACACGCACACTCATCACCAATGAAAATGCAGTGGCAATCCCTCCTCTCCCCCTAAACACACACACACACACACACACACACACACACACACACACACACACACACACACACACACACACACACACACACACACACACCACCACACACACACACACACACACAAAACAAACAAACAAAAAATTGCAGACCACTTCATCACTCAATAACTTTTGGTTCGAAATTATTCCATACTGACTTTCTTGAAATCAGATGATGCCTATCATCTGTAATGCAAATATTTCATGTTTGCATACAAAATTGTACAAAACCCATTCATCTAAATTCCTGACACACAATTCCTACCCACATACAGTACAACACTCATCAGTAACACAAACATTATGTCCTAGTCAACACGGTGTTTGTCTTACATTTTATGTTTATCTAAACACATCTGCTGACCAATTCATCATGCAAGGACGTTTGTTCCCCAATTCTTCAATACTGATTTTCCCAATTCGGTTTATTGAATCGGACTGTTTGTTTGTTTGTTTGTTTGTTTTTTTGGGTTGTTGTTTGGTTTGTTTGTTTGTTGTTTTTTAAATCCGAACTGTGTTGTCAAAAAGTCAAATTTGTTGATTTTTTCTTTAAAAAATGTTTGTTTGTTTGTTTGTTTGTTTGTTTTTTAAATCCGAATGTGTTGTCAAAAAAGTCAGAATTGGATTTTTTCTTTAAAAAAGTCCTAGTTGCAATAGTACAGGCCCTCCATTCTTCTTCTTCTTTCTGTATGGTCTTGTGAAAGTGCATTTTTCTACATGGGATCTTAAGCGTGTGCTAAGTGAATGCTACAAATGGAACCTCAGTTCATCGATTCACCCAAAAAAAAACTAGCACCCACATCATCACTTCAGGTCTACTAAGTTACGAGAAAAAAAAAGTCCAATCCGTGATTCAAATTGGAGTTTCTCACACCCTAATTGATGTTTTTTTTTTTAATCACTACACCATTCTCCAAACAAAACAACACAAACACGTTTTTTCTGTACAAAATAAAACTCAAGACAAAGACTTTTTCCGTAAAAACTCAACAAAATCAATTCATCATACATGACTTTTTTCCCACCAAACTGTAACACTCGATTCAACACTGATGCCTGCCGTTTCTTTTTGTTGTTGTTTTGTTGTTGTTGTTTTGTTTGTTTGTTTTGTTTTTGTTTTTTGTGTTGTTTTTTTTTCTTTTCCAGCAGATAAAATGACACCTGTCACCTGGTGTGAATGAAAGGTATGACACACACGCCAGCACATAAATATCAGTTTCAGAGAAAATGTTCCAGCCATACTGAAAATCCTCCTTTCTCTTTAAATTGCCAAACACCAGAGAAACGAATTTCAGGAAAATGTTCCAGCCATACTGAAAATCCTCTCTTGCAGAAAGCTGGTGGATGTGGTGGGGGACTCAAAGGGTTAAGCTTTTGCTTTGCTAGCATGGTTGGCTATGCAGGATGCTGGTGGACAAGCTGCGGGAGTCAATGGGTTGAAATGCCACACACCAGAGAAAGGGTACATTCATAAGACAGCTACTTCCCCTGCCTTCAGACAGTTTACAATCAAGGCTTAAAAATCAAGGTTTAACACTTTTCTCTCCCCTCCAATAAACCTTAAACGGTAGTCTGAGTGTTATTCTTTCAGATGGGATGACAAACTGTGGATTTTAATCTTTGAGATAAAACAAAGCCGTAGGTTTTAAGCTTTCAGATGAGATAATAAACCGCGGGTGTTAATCTTTCAGATGAGATAATACACGTGTTATTCTTTGACACAAGATAACAAGCCATGGGTGTAAATTTTTCCAGTGAGATAGTAAGCATGGATTGAATATTAAGCTGTCAGATGAGAGAACGAACGTGGGTGTTACTCTTTCAGATAAGATAAACTGTGCGTGTTACAGTTTCAGATGAGATAGTAAACTCTGGCTGTTAATCTTTCAGATGAAATAATAAACGTAGATTTTCACTCTTTCAGATGAGCCAATAAACGTGTGTGTTCTTGCAGTTGAGATAATAAACCCGTGGGTGCTAATCTTTCATAAGAGATACTAAAATATGGGTGAAAATATTTCAGATAAGATAATAAACTGTATTAATCTTTCAGATTTGATAATAAACTGTAGGTATTAATCTTTCAGAAGAGATAGAAAAAAACTTGAGGTATTAATCTTTCAGACGAGAAATAAAACTGTATGTATTAATCTTTCAGATGAGATAATAAACCATGGATGATATTTTAAATGAGATAATAAACCGTGGGTGTTAATATTTTAAATGAGATAATAAACCATGGATGATAATATTTTAAATGAGTAACAAACCGTGCGTACGAATTTTTCAGATCAGCAAATAAACCATGGCTGCTTATCGTTCAGACTGAAATAAACCATGAGTACTAACGGTTTACATAACATAATGAACGCAAGTCCTGTGTGTTGCATGTACTTAGCACACCATACAGATCGCACAGCAATAAGCGTTGTCCCTGCCCACGATAAACATCCCACAGCAATATTAGTTGTCCCTGCCCACGATAAACATCCCACAGCAATATTAGTTGTCCCTGCCCACGATAAACATCCCACACCAATATTAGTTGTCCCTGCCCACGATAAACATCCCACACAATATTAATTGTCCCTGCCCACGATAAACATCCCACAGCAATATTAGTTGTCCCTGCCCACGATAAACATCCCACAGCAATATTAGTTGTCCCTGCCCACGATAAACATCCCACAGCAATATTAATTGTCCCTGCCCACGATAAACATCCCACAGCAAAATTAATTGTCCCTGCCCACGATAAAGACCCCACAGCAATATTAGCTGTCCCTGCCCACGGTAAACATCCCACAGCAACATTACTTGTCCCTGCCCACGATAAACATCCTACAGCAATATTAATTGTCCCTGCCCACGATAAACATCCTACAGTAAGATTACTAGTTGTCCCTGCCCACGATAAACATCCCATAGCAATATTTTTATATTTAGTTGTCCCTGCCCACGATAAACATCCCACACCAATATTTTTATATTTAGTTGTCCCTGCCCACGATAAACATCCCACAGCAATACTTTTTATATTTAGTTGTCCCTGCCCACGATAAACATCCCACACCAATATTTTTATATTTAGTTGTCCCTGCCCACGATAAACATCCCACAGCAATACTTTTAATTTAGTTGTCCCTGCCCACGATAAACATCCAACACCAATATTTTTATATTTAGTTGTCCCTGCCCACGATAAACATCCCACACCAATATTTTTATATTAGTTGTCCCTGCCCAAGATAAACATCCCACAGCAAGATTACTAGTTGTCCCTGCCCACGATAAACATCCCACAGCAATATTTTTATATTAGTTGTCCCTGCCCAAGATAAACATCCCACATCGATATTAATTGTCCCTGCCCACGATAAACATCCCACACCAATATTAGTTGTCCCTGCCCACGATAAACATCCCACACCAATATTAGTTGTCCCTGCCCACGATAAACATCCCACACCAATATTAGTTGTCCCTGCCCACGATAAACATCCCACAGCAGTATTAGTTGTCCCTGCCCACGATAAACATCCCACAGCAATATTAGTTGTCCCTGCCCACGATAAACATCCCACACCAATATTAGTTGGCCCTGCCCACGATAAACATCCCACACCAATATTAGTTGTCCCTGCCCACGATAAACATCCCACACCAATATTAGTTGGCCCTGCCCACGATAAACATCCCACACCAATATATAGTTGTCCCTGCCCACGATAAACATCCCACACCAGTATTAGTTGGCCCTGCCCACGATAAACATCCCACACCAATATTAGTTGTCCCTGCCCACGATAAACATCCCACACCAATATTAGTTGGCCCTGCCCACGATAAACATCCCACACCAATATTAGTTGGCCCTGCCCACCATAAACATCCCACACCAATATTAGTTGGCCCTGCCCACCATAAACATCCCACACCAATATTAGCTGTCCCTGCCCACCATAAACATCCCACACCAATATTAGCTGTCCCTGCCCACGATAAACATCTCACACCAATATTAGCTGGCCCTGCCCACCATAAACATCCCACACCAATATTAATTGTCCCTGCCCACCATAAACATCTCACAGCAACATTAATTGTCCCTGCCCACGATAAAGACCCGACAGCCCAGCCGATTGCACATAGCCATATCAGGGCTATAACCGTTTCAATACACACACCATACTCCAACAGGAAGAAAAGGAACGGAAAATTAAGTATAAATTATATATGAATGCATTCGCGCATATAATCTAAGGAGATGCCGCTAGCGTTGAACATTCCGTCCAATTTATCGCAAAGGGGATTTAAAAAACATACCTGAATACAAATTTGAACGTAACTAAGGACACTAAAACATATATGAAAATGGGCATAAATTACCTAAAATTGCTTCCGCATATCTCATTTCCCTAGAGCCAAAAACGCACTTAATATGTGTATCCAATGATCAATCCTAAGAGAAAGTATGTAAAGCTATATTGAACACATACATGTGAATGGACCAGCAAGGCAGAAAATGATAGGAAGAAATGACAGAAAGCAAAGGAGGAAGAAAGAAACAAAGAGAGTGACAGAAAACAGGGCATTTCCGCAAGGTGGGAATATTATTCTTTCGTTCTTTCAACAGTCAGCTCGGAAGACAGAGCAATGCTTCTTCGTCTTTACTCCCCGCTGTCTGATTCTCAACTGACTATATATACATTTCACAGTGAACAGCAATCAGTTATCATTTAAACGAATATCATCCCGTGCTGCTATCAGCAGGCTGATTATTGTTAACACACGTCACAATTATTTACACTGAAAGAGCTCTTCGTCTCATTTCACCCCCACCCCCACGATAAACTAAGTTCCCTTGTGCAGCATGCATTGTGTTACACATTCAAGATCTCACAGTAACAAAGGAAATGCCCCTGGCAAAATTCTAGCAGAACAAAATTCTTTCTCGTAGGGTAATAAAAATACACGCAGACGGGACAGAGAAAAAGGTGGCAATACACTGTTGCGACACTCTGGGGGTAAACCAAATTTCTAACAGTAAATCTTTTGTGAGAAAAAAAAAAGAGACTAACTAAGAAAACTGCTCAAGTCTCTGAATCTTAAATGGTTGAAGACTTCTAAAACGCTAAGCATATGGCTCAAAGTTTAAAAATTCTGCTGAGAAACGTTTGAGAACTTCCTGTTCTTCCCATCGTCCACTCACACCTTGCTACCAACGGATACCTTCTTAGAGTCACGAGTATTTGAAACTTCACCTGAAGATTTCATATCCATTCATTTTTGCTCAGAGCCAAGCTGACCGCTGAGCGCCACATTAGGGTTGCCGCCACACTGCTAACCAATGTCCCAGGTTTAAGCAATCACCGTGTTAAAAGAAAACTTATACCTGTCAATGTTATAAGAACAAGCTGAAAACAGTCACAGACACCACACGTTAACATCACACCTGTCAATGTTATAAGAACAAGCTGAAAACAGTCACAGACATCACACGTTATCATCACACCTGTCAATGTTATAAGAACAAGCTGAAAACAGTCACAGACATCACACGTTATCATCACACCTGTCAATGTTATAAGAACAAAGCTGAAAACAGTCACAGACATCACACGTTATCATCACACCTGTCAATGTTATAAGAACAAGCTGAAAACAGTCACAGACATCACACGTTATCATCACACCTGTCAATGTTATAAGAACAAGTTGAAAACAGTCACAGACACCACACGTTAACATCACACCTGTCAATGTTATAAGAACAAGCTGAAAACAGTCACAGACATCACACGTTATCATCACACCTGTCAATGTTATATAAGAACAAGCTGAAAACAGTCACAGACATCACACGTTATCATCACACCTGTCAATGTTATAAGAACAAGCTGAAAACAGTCACAGACATCACACGTTAACATCACACCTGTCAATGTTATAAGAACAAGCTGAAAACAGTCACAGACATCACACGTTAACATCACACCTGTCAATGTTATAAGAACAAGCTGAAAACAGTCACAGACATCACACGTTAACATCACACCTGTCAATGTTATAAGAACAAGCTGAAAACAGTCACAGACATCACACGTTAACATCACACCTGTCAATGTTATAAGAACAAGCTGAAAACAGTCACAGACATCACACGTTATCATCACACCTGTCAATGTTATAAGAACAAGCTGAAAACTGTCACAGACACCACACGTTATCATCACACCTGTCAATGTTATAAGAACAAGCTGAAAACAGTCACAGACATCACACGTTATCATCACACCTGTCAATGTTATAAGAACAAGCTGAAAACAGTCACAGACACCACACGTTATCATCACACCTGTCAATGTTATAAGAACAAGCTGAAAACAGTCACAGACATCACACGTTATCATCACACCTGTCAATGTTATAGAACAAGCTGAAAACAGTCACAGACACCACACAGTTATCATCACACCTGTCAATGTTATAAGAACAAGCTGAAAACAGTCACAGACATCACACGTATCATCACACCTGTCAATGTTATAAGAACAAGCTGAAAACAGTCACAAGACATCACACGTTATCATCACACCTGTCAATGTTATAAGAACAAGCTGAAAACAGTCACAGACATCACACGTTACATCACACCTGTCAATGTTATAAAACAAACTGAAAACAGTCACAGAGATCACACGTTATCATCACACCTGTCAATGTTATAAGAACAAGCTGAAAACAGTCACAGACATCACACGTTACATCACACCTGTCAATGTTATAAGAACAAACTGAAAACAGTCACAGACACCACACGTTATCATCACACCTGTCAATGTTATAAGAACAAGCTGAAAACAGTCACAGACATCACACGTTAACATCACACCTGTCAATGTTATAAGAACAAGCTGAAAACAGTCACAGACACCACACGTTATCATCACACCTGTCAATGTTATAAGAACAAGCTGAAAACAGTCACAGACATCACACGTTACATCACACCTGTCAATGTTATAAGAACAAACTGAAAACAGTCACAGACATCACACGTTAACATCACACCTGTCAATGTTATAAGAACAAACTGAAAACAGTCACAGACATCACACGTTATCATCACACCTGTCAATGTTATAAGAACAAGCTGAAAACAGTCACAGACATCACACGTTAACATCACACCTGTCAATGTTATAAGAACAAGCTGAAAACAGTCACAGACATCACACGTTAACATCACACCTGTCCAATAGTTGAGAACACGTCGGAAACATTCACAGACTTCAGCTGGAGTGACAGTCCCCAGAACTAGCAGTGTCCTGAAAATCCTCCCTGTAAATCTCGGGCCGTTATCCGCCACTCGTCACTGACATTATATTCCGACTTCTGCTTATCTAACTACATGTAGACAAACGCTCGCGCCACGTGACTGCAAGGCAAAGGGAACTGATAGGAGGAAATCCAACTTGGCTGCATGATCATTTTCATCTGGCAAAGATCCCAGGAATACCTCACACCAGGTAGCTGGATATGGAAGACTGTATATTTCATTCATCTTGTTTACCAACCTACTATGCTGACTTGCTTTACAGTGTTCTATCTGTTGATCCAAAAAACTGACTCCGCTGGGGATGTGAAAATGCCACACCTGATCTTTGATCTCTGCTGGCTGTAAATCGATATAGGTTTCTATTCATTCATATACGACTAATCAGTACGAAGATATTTCAGACATTGGATGATTGATGGCTTCATTAGCTGGCCGGTTGCTGACAGTGAAATAGCGACAGAAATATTACTAACGGTATTTCAATTGTCCTGTAGATTTGAATGTGACAGTGAAATAGCGACAGAAATATTACTAACGGTTTTCAATTGTCCTGTAGATTTGAATGTGACAGTGAAATAGCGACAGAAATATTACTAACGATATTTCAATTGTCTTGTAGGTTTGAATATGACAGTGAAATAGCGACAGCAATGAAACTAACTTTAACTGTTGTAGTTTGAATTGCAGGAATAGCGAAATATCTACGTTTCATTGCGTATTTGAATGTGACAGTGAAATAGCGACAGAAATATTACTAACGATATTTCAATTGTCTTGTAGGTTTGAATGTGACAGTGAAATAGCGACAGCAATAAAACTAACGGTATTTCAACTGTCTTGCAGTTTGAATGGATAGACAAAATATCATTAACACTAAAGTATTCATAAATATTCTTCACCAGAAATTAGATACATACATACAAAGCACGATGTTCTTCATTCGTTCTTGTAGTTCCAACCACGCTCGGGTAAAAAAAGTGAAGTTACTGTCAAGCTTCACACACGAGCGATGCAGTTTTATGGGAACTTGTTTTCTCCAGGCAATGCACACGTGTTGTTAGGCCTACACTGCAAGTCATTGTACTTCTGCACACTCCATCATCTCTCTGTCTGTCTGTCTGTCTGTCTGTCTGTCTGTCTGTTGTCTGTGTGTGTGTGTGTGTGTGTGTGTGTGTGGCGTGCGTGCGTGCGTGCGTGCGTGCGTGCGTGTGTGTGTGTGTGTGTGTGTTGTGTGTGTGTGTGTGTGTGTGTGTGTGTGTGAGTGAGTGAGAGAGTGTGTGTGAGTGAGAGAGAGTGAGTGAGTGAGAGAGTGAGTGAGAGAGAGAGTGAGAGAGAGAGTGAGTGAGTAAGTGAGTGAGAGAGATACACCAAAACAGGCATCAGTAATACCAACAATGTCCAACCATACATACACATATCTATGGTCATAAATACACTTTACACATTAACGACCACACGATGCCACACGATTGGTAAGGCAGAAGACGAGTAGTGATACTGGTGGAGAGGCAACTAGAATATCAACGATGGAAACCTGGGTGAACCGTTACTGTTACTGTTATTTTTGTTTAAAGCCCAGCCGACTGCTTAGAGCCATATCAGGGCTATAACCATTTCAAAACATCTACAATAGTTCAACAGGGAAAAAAAAAAAAATTTAAGTATACATATCAATGCATCCGCACACATAACCTAAGGAGATGCTCCTGGGTTGATCACTTCAATTTATCGCACAGGAGATGTAAAAACACACCTGAATACACACTTAAACATAACCAAGGACACTAAAATATATAATATATAAAAACGGGCATAAGTTACCTAAAATTGCTTCCGCGTATCTCACTTCCCTAGTACCAAAAATACACTTAATACATGTACCCATGGACAGCAAAGAAAACAAACGAGACAGTCTTGATGGAGGCAGACACAAGTAGATCACTCATAAAGGAAGATTAGGAAAAGACAGGCAACATTTATAGGCCATTTTATGAGGAAGGGGATTTGGAGCACCTGGTCACAACGGGAAAGCTGGAGGGAAAGAGAGCACCGGGTAGACCCAGGAAGAAAATGCTGGACGGACTTGCAGTGGCTGGGGACGAGGAGGGTGGAGGAGATGCTAGGGGCAACGGGAGATAGAGACAGATGGAAGTCCATGATCGCCAACGCCATGCGGCAGGGCACCTGATGATGATGATGACATGTACCCAATTAGCAAGCCTAAGAGACAGTACTAAGACTTTATCGAACACATGCAGGTGAATGAACCAGCAAGGCAGAAAATGACAGGAACAAATGAGAGAAAGCAAAGGAGGAAGAAAGAAACAAAAAGAGTGACAGAAAAGAGGAATTTTCTAACACAGAATTTCCAGAAGGTGGGGGTACTGTTTATACTGAAAAAGCCCCCGGCATCCCCACGGGGTAAGGGTGAACAAGTAAGTTTCTTTAACTGATACATGAAGTACAATAGCGAGGGCAGATCCCTTAGATCCTCTGGCAGCGAATTCCAGACGGCATGAGGAAACTGAAAGCACGCTCACCAGCTAAATCAATACTACGTTTGAGACCTTCAGAACCGACACAGGCACTTAAGTAAATCCACAGTTTTATGGAGCAAGTTATGCAACAGCAAGACAACGTTTCAGAAGACTTCAACAAACAACCCCTCCTTTGTACGTTGCCATATTCAGTGGCGTCCACGAAACGGGTTATAGCCTTGATATGGCTCTACGCAGTCGGCTGGGCTTTAAACAAGAATAACAGTAACAGTAACATTACTGGACGCAGCAAACATGGTAGGAAGGGAGAGGAGATGGGCAAACCACCCTGACACTGCCTCGAAAATGTTCGTCTCTACCACCTCACTCCCGTACAACCTCAGGGTTATTTGATTTTTTTTTTTTTTACCACTGAGTCTCTGAGGAAGCACAACAAGCACTGCCCAAGTGGACGTCTGACACAACGGGGCGCGTGGTTGTTAACACATGGATAGTGTGACCAGAAACTGCTTGGACTTCAACTCCGGATGTCATATCAAAGGAATATAGATATGTATTGTTCATTTCTTATGTCTTAACATTTTCATAGGCGTACTCTACTTCTTTGTTGGATGACCTTCGTAACTTCTCCGCACTTGGAATAAATTCCAAACGCATAGATACTACCGATGCTATGCGGACAACCCAGAGAAAGCAGAACATGGAAGCCAACTGCATTTCTTTTGTGTGCGGTATAAAAGTAACTCATCAGCAAGTGACGATTCACAAGTCTGCCTACAGTAACACAACGTCTGGAAACCGACATTTAACCTTTTCTAACCTACCACCTACCCACTTATCCATCCATACACCAAATTCTTCTTACGCTGTGTCCAGACAGTGGTACACATTCACAGTGTGGACTTTGTTCGAGATGGACTCATATCTTCTGAACAATTCCATACGCGCTCCACCAAAACATGCCAGATATATTCTGGCAGGGTATGCAGGATGGTTGTTTTTTTGGAAAAAGCCATGGATTCAAGATCTGATATCCAGAGTTCAATCCCAACTGGAAACATTAAGAACTGGCCTCTTCACTGACCATCGTAACGTTTCTATTATTATGGTGGTGTCAGTTTAGGTCATATCCCCCCTCCCCGCCCCCGGATTTCAAAACCCTGCCAGCATATATGGATGTGTACAGGCTCTGGGAGTGGTACCAGGTGCCTGCTGGCGGACTTGAGTGGACCACATATGGAATTGTACAAGTGCACTGAATCCCTTTTGAACAAACTACATACTTCAAACACTGGCCAAGTTCTTGAGCCTGCATAAAGATGTATGCAGCAGAATTTGAAATGGGGAGTGTGGGTCAGAACCTATGTAATTACCACTTCCACCACCAGAATGATTGAAGCATTAAGATGGGCAGCAAACAGATCAGCTTTTACGCTGCAGGCTACGTATGATTAACCCCTTTGACTCCCGCACCCTATCCACCAACTACAAAAACTTAATCCTCTGACTCCCTCGCCCTATCCACCAGCTTCATGCAGAAAGCTGGTGGACAGGGCAAGGGAGTCGAAGGGTTAAGTTTTTGCTTTGCTAGCATGGTTGAAAATGCAGGGTGCGGGAGTCAAAAGGTTAAGATCTCGAGTCCACAGCTCTGCTAGAAGAACCAACCAGCCAATGTATTAAGACGGTGGAATAAAAACGTCTGCCCCCAGCGTATATACCTCACTCGGACTGCTTTCACAGAGAATTTGTTTTTCCACATTTCTTCACTTCAAGAAAACCGATTCTACCGAAAATCGATTCTACTGAAAACTGAGTCTTCGAGTTAAATCTGCCTGCTAATTTGGTTTTCTTCCACCCGTTCTGAGTTCATTCTTTTGTAATACTAAGCTTGCAGTTTCAGTTTCACTTTCACTTTCTCAAGACGACGTCTCCGCGCTCGGAACGAATTTCATATGCACTAACGTCACAGGTGCCACGTGTATGGTGATTATAGCACATGCCTTAATCCTGCACACAAACCCATGAACTGGCCAGGTCCTGAGGCCCTACCCAGACTGTGTTTTACTCAGTCTATATTTTATACTGGTATTTTATCAGCCTACCACTGGAATAATACTGTTACATGTAAATGACATGTGTATGTGTGTATCTTACCTTCAAAAAAGGAACATATATATAAAGAAAATAAATAAATAATTAAAGGTCTGAATCACAACACAACTGGCTATTCTGTATAAACTCGTCTCACATGACAACCCCCCCCCCCACCACCACCACCAGTCAATGCCCAAATTCTCAGCCGTCTATCAACTAGGTGAAGGACATTTATTATAATCATTACCATTGCCACTGTCGTCATCATATCTATTACTTTATGCTGAAATACAATTATCATATTCACCACTGCCAATGTCGTCATCATATCTATTACTTTATGCTGAAATACAATTATCATATTCACCACTGCCAATGTCGTCATCATATCTATTACTTTATGCTGAAATACAATTATCATATTCACCACTGCCAATGTCGTCATCATATCTATTACTTTAAGCTGAAATACAGTTATCATATTCACCACTGCCACTGTCGTCATCATATCTGTTACTTTATGCTGAAATACAGTTATCATATTCACCACTGCCACTGTCATCATCATATCTGTTACTCTATGCTGAAATACAGTTATCATATTCACCACTGCCACTGTCATCATCATATCTGTTACTCTATGCTGAAAGAACCTAAATGCTTAGTCACAGTAATGGTATTACTGAATCCTTTAGCTTTCAATCGTGTTCGAACCAGACATCAATCCATTAGTTCCTGGTTTCCAGTGGCCACAACAGCAATAACCATTTGAGCTTCGAACACTTCATGACATACTGATCTTTAACCCTTTCACTCACTCATCCTGTCCAATCTATCCACCAGCTGCGAAAACAACCCTTCGAGCTCGCCACTCTATACATCAGTACCAAAACATCCTTAACTCCCTCACCCTATCCACCAGCTACAAAATTTACCCTTTCACACCCTCACCCCATCCACCAGCTACAAAACTTAACCGTTTCACACTTTCACGCCCTCACCCCATCCACCAGCTACAAACTTAACCCTTTCACATCCTCACCCCATCCACCAGCTGCAAAATTTAACCCTTTCACACTCTCACCCCATCCACCAGCTACAAAATTTAACCCTTTCACACCATCACCCCAACCACCAGCTACAAAACTTAACCCTTTCACACCTTCACCCCATCCACCAGCTACAAAACTTAACCCTTTCACACCCTCATCCCATCCACCAGCTACAAAACTTAACACTTTCACACCCTCACCCCATCCACCAGCTACAAAACTTAACCCTTTCACACCCTCACCCCCACCATACAGCTACAAAACTTAACCCTTTCACACCCTCACTCCATCCACCAGCTACAAAACTTAACCCTTTCACACTCTCACCCCATCCACCAGCAACTTAACCCTTTCACTCACTCACTCTTCAACTTTTGTTCAACTTTTTTCCTTCAATTTTTTCTTCATCATTAGAAAAAATATTCAAATGGATGTAATGTCAGACATGACTATATTTATAAATCTTTATTTCGCAAAAACGTCGCCGTAAAATTTAATGACTTTGTTTTATGCTCCTTGCCACAAGGACAAAAATGTCAATGGCAATAAACCATTTTCAGTTTCAGTTTCAGTTTTCTGTTCACCAGCTACAAAACTTATCCTTTCACTCCCTTATCCTATACACCAGCTGCTAAAAACTCCTAACCCTGTCCACCTGCTGCAAAAGTCCTTTTACTCTCTCATCCTATCCACCAGCCACAAAAATTTAACCTTTCATTCCCTTATCATAAAAACTTCACCTATTATAATTATCACAAAAACTTCAACAATCACCATTATCAATAATTATCACCATCATCACTTCAGAATTATGTATATGGAAATATTACAACTGTCTTACAAAAAGTTCAACAATCACCATAAACATTATCAACAACTACAACTATCACCACTGTCAACAAGTATCACCATCATCCTTGCAGCACTGGAGCGTAGGGAAATATTTCAACCCGTCTTTTGAACACTTCAACTGACACAATTATCACTACCTATCACCATCAATGTCATCACCACAGTCATGGCGATCAAATCCAGAATATAAACAAAATTGGAAAACCACAGCATTTCATCAGTCAGGACAGGCGTGATGGTCGAGTGGTTAGACACTAGTCTTCCAACGGGAAGGGCTGGGTTTGAACCTGTTTCGAACACTTCTCACCACCACCCTCATCGTCCCCAGCCACTCTGCAAGTCCGTCCAGCATCTTCTCCCTGGGTCTACCCGGTGCTCTCTTTCCCTCCAGCTTTCCCGTTGTGACCAGGTGCTCCAAATCCCCCTTCCTCATAAAATGGCCTATAAATGTTGCCTGTCTTTTCCTAATCTTCCTTATGAGTGATCTACTTGTGTCTGCCTCCATCAAGACTGTCTCGTTTGTTTTCTTTCCTGTCCATGGAACTCTCAACATTCTTCTTAGAAACAGGGAAAGGGTTACCACACGTAAAAGCCAACTCATATGTTTAAGTACATGTGAGAATTGCAGCCCAAGAACTTGACAAAAGTGCTACTAATTTGCAAAGAAAAAAAATTGGTCAGGAGTTAGGAGGGAAAGGGTTACTCTCAAAGTAATCAGGCAAAGTGACCATGGTGTAACTGCAGTCCAATACTTCACCATCCCCAATCAATAATGATGCATGGAAACGCTTACTGTTTGGTTTTCTCGGCGTGGGTTCTTTTCACTGAATGTACTCAATAGAGCGGTGATACTTCTACTCCAATGTACTGAGGAGCTGGTACTTTTATCTGAATATACTGATTGAAATGACGGTACTTTTCCCTGAATTACTGACTGGAATGATTGTACTTTTATCTAAATATACTGAATGGTGCGGTGGTACTTTTACCTGAACATACTGATTGAAGTGAATGCACTGACTGGACAGCAGAGAAAATAAACGAGACAGTCTTGATGGAGGCAGACACAAGTAGATCATTCATAAGGAAGATTAGGAAAAGACTGGCAACATTTATAGGCCATTTTATGAGGAAGGGGTATTTGGAGCACCTGGTCACAACGGGAAAGCTGGAGGGAAAGAGAGCACCAGGTAGACCCAGGAAGAAAATGCTAGAAGGACTTGCAGAGTGGCTGAAGACGAGGAGAGTGGAGGAGATGCTTGGGGCAACAAGAGACAGATGGAAGTCCATGGTCGCCAACGCTATGCGGCAGGGCACCTGATGATGATGATGATGTACTGACTGGAATGATTGTACTTTTATTTAAATATACTGAATGGTGTGGCTGTACTTTTTTCCTAAATGTACTGACAGAAGTGATGGTATTTTCACCTGAATGCACTGACTGAATTTGCGGTACTTTTACCTGAACGTACTGACTGAATTTGTGGTACTTTTACCTGAACGTACTGACTGAAGTTGTGGTACTTATACCTGAATGTACAGACTGAAGTTGTGGTACTTTTATCTAAATGTACAGACTGAAGGTGTGGTACTTTTACCTTAATGTATGGACTTAAATTGTGGTACTTTTACCTGAAGTACTGACTGAATTGTGGTACTTTATCTGAATGTACGACTGAAGTTGTGGTACTTTTATCTAAATGTACAGACTGAAGTTGTGGCTACTTTTACCTTAATGTACTGGACTTAATTGTGGTACTTTTACCTGAATGTACTGACTGAAACTGTGGTACTTTTACCTGAATGTACTGAGTGAAGTTTGTACTTTTATATAAATGTAAAGACTGAAGTTGTGATACTTTTACACTGAATGTACTTACCTGAATGTGGTACTTTTACTAATGTACTGATATGAAGTTGTGGTACTTTTACCTGAATGTACTTACTGAAGTTGTGGTACTTTTATCTAAATGTACTGACTGAAGTTGTGGTACTTTTACCTGAAGTATTTGACTTATTAGTTGTGGTAATTTTACTGAATGTACCACTGAAGTTGTGGTACTTTTACCTGAATGTACTGACATGAAGTTATGGTACCTTTTACCTGAATGTACCGACTGAAGCTGTGGTACTTTTACTGAATGTACTGACTGAAGTTATGGTTTACCTGAAGACTGATGAAGTGGGTACTTTACTGAAGTGTACTGACTGAGTTTTACCTGAATGTACTGACTGAAGTTGTGGTACTTTTACCTGAATGTATTGAATGAAGTTGTGGTACTTTTACCTGAATGTACTGATCGAAGCTGTGGTACTTTTACCTGAAGTACTGATTGAAGTTGTGGTATTTTACCTGAAGTACTGATGAAGCTGTGGTACTTTTACCTGAACTTACTGACTGAAGTTGTGGTACTTTTACCTGAACGTACTGATGAAGTTGTGGTACTTTTACCTGAATAAGTTGATACTGAGACTGAGTGAAGTTGTGGTACTTTTACCTGAATGTACTGACTGAAGTTGTGGTACTTTTACCTGAACGTACTGACTGAAGTTGTGGTACTTTTATTACTAAATGTACAGACTGAAGTTGTGGTACTTTAACCTGAATGTATTGACTGAAGTTGTGGTACTTTTACCTGAATGTACTGATTGAAGTTGTGGTACTTTTACCTGAACGTACTGATTGAAGTTGTGGTACTTTTACCTGAACGTACTGACTGAAGTTGTGGTACTTTTACCTGAACGTACTGACTGAAGTTGTGGTACTTTTACCTGAACGTACTGATTGAAGTTGTGGTACTTTTATTACTAAATGTACAGACTGAAGTTGTGGTACTTTTACCTGAATGTACTGAGTGAAGTTGTGGTAATTTTACCTGAATGTACTGACTGAAGTTGTGGTACTTTTACCTGAATGTACTGACTGAAGTTGTGGTACTTTTATTACTAAATGTACAGACTGAAGTTGTGGTACTTTAACCTGAATGTATTGACTGAAGTTGTGGTACTTTTACCTGAATGTACTGACTGAAGTTGTGGTAATTTTACCTGAATGTACTGACTGAAGTTGTGGTACTTTTACCTGAATGTATTGACTGAAGTTGTGGTACTTTTACCTGAATGTATTGACTGAAGTTGTGGTACTTTTACCTGAATGTACTGACTGAAGTTGTGGTACTTTTATTACTAAATGTACAGACTGAAGTTGTGGTACTTTAACCTGAATGTATTGACTGAAGTTGTGGTACTTTTACCTGAATGTACTGACTGAAGTTGTGGCACTTTTACCTGAACGTACTGATTGAAGTTGTGGTACTTTTACCTGAACGTACTGACTGAAGTTGTGGTACTTTTACCTGAACGTACTGACTGAAGTTGTGGTACTTTTACCTGAACGTACTGACTGAAGTTGTGGTACTTTTATTACTAAATGTACAGACTGAAGTTGTGGTACTTTTACCTGAATGTACTGAGTGAAGTTGTGGTAATTTTACCTGAATGTACTGACTGAAGTTGTGGTACTTTTACCTGAATGTACTGACTGAAGTTGTGGTACTTTTACTTGAATGTACTGACTGAAGTTGTGGTACTTTTATCTGAATGTACAGACTGAAGTTGTGGTACTTTTACCTGAATGTACTGACTGAATTTGTGGTACTTTTACCTGAATGTACATACTGAATTTGTGGTACTTTTAGCTGAATGTACTGACTGAAGTTGTGGTACTTTTACCTGAATGCACAGGCTGAAGTTGTACTTTTAGCTGAATGTACTGACTGAAGTTGTGATACTTTTAACTGAATGTACTGACTGAAGTTGTGGTACTTTTATCTGAATGTACTGACTGAAGTTGTGGTATTTTTTACTGCTAATGTACAGACTGAAGTTGTGGTACTTTTACCTGAATGTACTGACTCAAGTTGTGGTACTTTTACCTGAATGTACTGAGTGAAGTTGTGGTACTTTTACCTGAATGTACTGACTGAAGTTGTGGTACTTTTACCTGAATGTACTGACTGAAGTTGTGGTGCTTTTAACTAAATGTACATACTGAATTTGTGGTACTCTGACCTGAATGTACTGACTGAAGTTGTGGTACTTTTACCTGAATGTACATACTGAATTTGTGGTACTTTTACCTGAATGTACTTGCTGAAGTTGTGGTACTTTTACCTGAATGTACAGACTGAAGTTGTACTTTTACCTGAATGTACTGACTGAAGTTGTGGTACTTTTACCTGAATGTACTGACTGAAGGTGTGGTACTTTGACCTGAATGTACTGACTGAAGGTGTGGTACTTTTAGCTGAATGTACTGACTGAAGGTGTGGTACTTTTAGCTGAATGTACTGACTGAAGCGAATGCTGCTTAAATCACAAAACACCTAAACTTCACAGACTTGCTACTTTCAAGACTGATCCTGTCTCAGCCGTTAAAAAAAATCCCACTCATCAGTCAGACTTTGTAGACTGACACAATTCAACAATCTGACATTCATGCCAGACCTGAAGCCCAGCCGACTGCTTACACAGCCTTATCAGGGCTAGAAGCATCTCAAACAAAACACATTTAAACGCATCAATGCCCCTGGAAAAAAAGAAAATCTGGAAAATGAAATTAAGTACGTATAACAGTGCCTTCACATACATAATCTAAAGATAATGCCCCTGGTCCTGGTCATTCTGCCGAATTTACAGCCGGGGGGGAGGTGTTAAAAAAACGAACCTGAATACAAATGCGTAAACATAACTAAGTGTTAAGGCCGCAAAAACGTGCATAAAAACTGGCCTATAGTGCCTAAACTTGCCACTAAGCAATCCAAAGCAAATGTGACCGCCCCCATTCAAGCAAAAAGGGAACCAGGAAAACACAAAAATAGGATCACAACATGTATGTAATATAACAAAACAAGACAAGACAGGCTCTAATGTTCTGCTCGACGGAACACAGACGTTTTGCTGTTTTTCCCCTTATTAGTTTTCTGTTGTTCTGTATTGTCCTACGTTTACGCTCGACAAAGGCCAGCTGGCCACAATTTGTGCCTGTCTTGTCTTGTTATATTAAATACGTGTTCAGATTCTGTGTTTTCTGGTTGCCAATAAGCAATTCACATTTCCTTAGAGTTAAAATGTTACTAATATATTTATGTACCCAATTATCAATCCAAACAGACACAGCATGTAAGACTTTATGGAAAACAGAGAGATGAAAGGCCCAGCAAGACAAAAAATGAAAAATGAAGACGTGACAGAATGTGAAGAAGCGAGGTAGAAACAGTCAGAGTGACAGAAAAGAGGAAATTTCTTGCACAGAATTTCAAGAATGTGGGGATGCTATTTATACTGAAAGACTCCCCCCCCCCCCCCCCCGACATCCCCCTCCAGGGAACCACCGACTTGTCCGATTTAATTGTCTGAAGGCCGTTCTGAATCATATGATAATGTGTACTTATATGCCATTAGAACTAATTCATACTGTTCAGTGTTTTCACGATTTCCTATACAGGTAATGGTCTGCCGTCAGAACTACTCGACGCTGCGTAAATTTATGAGTTCTCATTTAAAGACATAGTTTTTATACTAAAACCTTTTATACTAAAACTACTCAATGCTACTGAGTGCTTTTCCATTTATCATCATCACGTGCCCTGCCGCATGGCATTGGTGATCATGGCACTCCATCTAATTCATCTTTTATCACTGCATGTACATCCCCCACCCTCTCTGTTTTCATCCACTCTACAAGCCCGTCCAGTATTTTCTCCCTGAGTTTACCTGGTGCTCTTTTTCCCTCTAGATTTCCTGTTGTCTTTAGGTGCTCCAATTTCTCTAGCCTCATAAAAATCTCCTATAAATGTTGCACGTCTTTTCCTAATCTTCTTCATTCTTGTTCTTTTTGTGTTTCCATCTTTCAAGATTGTCTCTCGTTCGTTTTCTGTGCTGTCCATGGAACTTTTTAATTCTTTGTAGAAACCACATTTCAGCTGCCTCAATCTTGTTCTGACTTTGCATGTTGACTGTCCACTCCTCACATCCATACAACAGTATCGGTTCTATATAACACCAAGGAACTTTCTTCCCGGTGTTAATTGATAGGCATTTGTTGGTAAGAACGCTTTTCATTTTCTTGATCACGGTTTTAACTTGGCCGATACTGCTGGAATTTTCTAATGTGCATGTGCCGTCAGGTGAGGTGACTGTTCCCAGGTATTTAAACTTATCAACTTGTCTCAATTTTGTCCATTTGCTGTTATTGTGCATGAGGGATTTCTTTTTTTAACCGATTACCATAACTTCAGTTTTCTTGCTATTTAACTCGAGCTCTTTATTTTTGCTTTCTGTTTCTATTACATTCTGAAGATTTTGTAGGTCTTTTTCATTTTCTGCAATTAGAATGGTGTCATCTGCGTAACGAAGACTGATCAAAAATTTTCCTCCAACCTTTATCCCAGGGCATTCTTTTAGGTTTCCCATGGCGGTTTCGCTGTAAAGTGAAAACAAATCTGGTAACAGAAAATGTCTTTGCCTAACCACTCTTCTGATATTTTGGAAAGACTTTATATCACTTTCTACTCTCATTGCTACTGTTTGTCCCCAATACATATTCCTTATTATTCTTAGATCCTTTCCATCGACACTGAGCCTTTCTATGATGTTGATATCAAATGGCTTGCAATTCAATTTGACTAATAAAATTCGATCTGATATTGCGCAGTATCCTTTGACAGACTTAGACTTGTCACTGTCCATTATGATGCCTACCCCTCTTTCATTTGCGTCTCTACCAGAATACATAATTTTACGCTTGCCTGATGTTATCATGCCTGCTCCCTTCCATCTACCTCCCTAGTCCTAAAATGTTGATGTTAAGCCTTGCCGTTTGTATCCTGACATTTTCTAATTTTCGTTTTTGCAGTAATGTGTTCTTGTATTAAAGGCTGCAATTTTTATATTTTTAAAACTGATCGCAATAGCTTGATGATGATCGAGTGTCATTCCGTACTGGACGAAGGTGCTCTACAGTAGCCTCTATTTACGTTGTTTGGTTTTCCTTTCTGTCTGCTTGCCATGACTATCATGGTAATATACGATGGTGATTTCCCGTTGCCTTCCATCAGTTTTTGTACGGACTCTCCACTAGTCCTTGTCATTCCCACGACTATCCACAAGGCAGTGGGGGTGGTATTCTGTCAGGGTTTAGTCCCTTTGCCATGGTCTTTCCAGAGACAACCACAAACTATGGTGATTTTATGTTAGGGTTTACTCCCTTAGCCATGGTCTCTCCCTAGACACCCACAAGGCAGTGTGCTATTTACCCACAGCTGGGTGTCTGGTTCGTGGGCACCAGGGCATGTCCACACGCCAGTGGGCCTGAGTGCTGCACATCTGAAGGCCAGACTTCCTCCAAGTCCCTTTTCCATTAGAGCCATTTCATGCAGCTAAGTGTGTGTACATTTTTGTACACAGGCACAGTTGTCTCAAAACTATGTGGTTGCATAGGAATGAAGTGGCCAGCATTACTGGAGCTGTACTTATCTCCTCTCCTTAGCTGCTTTACCTTTTCAAAACAGGCAACTGGAAATAACACGAAAAGTTATTCTTGGGCCAGATTTGAACTCTCGCAGTCAAGACTGGAAAGAGTGGGAGGTGTGGGTGGGGTGGGTGGGGTAGATCTCTACCTCTTCACCAACCAGCCTTGATATAGCAGAGTACATGATAGTAACTGAATGCAGTAGTAACACTAGCAGAGTAGATTTTCACCCAAACTGTATTAATCAATCATGCTTTGTCTTCATTAATCTGCCGTTAATAACGGACGCCAGGATGCCAGTCGACCCAGCCAGTCCTTACACCAGGTGTTCAGGAGAAGAGGATTGCTGTATCCTTCTTCCCTACTAAAGACAATGAAGTTGTGCTAAACTGAACGGAACTGAGCAAACCGTTTCGACTCCTTCATCCTGTCTATCAGCTGCAAAAAAATTAATCCTTTGACTGTTTCACCCTATCTACCAGCTACAAAAAAAACGTAACCCTTTTGACTCTCTCACCCTAATTATAAGCAGCAAAACCGTAACTTTTTTTAACTCTCCAACCTATCTTAAACAGCAAAAATTTACCCTTTCGACTTTCTAACCCTATCTATCAGCAGCAAAAATCTTAACCCTTCTGAGTCCATCACCCTATCCACCAGCTAATATTTAACGCTTTCATTCCCTCAAACTATCCTGCAAAAGCCAATGAACAGAGTGATAGAATCAGCAATTTCACGATTGTCACCGTAGTGCATTTCACCACTATGGTGTCTTGTACAATTATAATGTCACTGTTGGCAGGTTTCTCCGTAGCACTGGGCTGATGTCTGTCTCCACTTTAAATCTCAGCACACAACGAACAAAACTGTCCTGTTCACTGCCCATCTTAATTCATTATGCATCACTTCTGGTGGTATCAGCTTACAGCTTTTTTGAATAGAGAAATCAGTTGGTTTGTTGTTGTTGTTGTTGTTGTTGTTGTTTTCGCCACTGCATAATCAGTGTTGAAGAAAAGCCAATCATACTTCATTTGTAGTTTAGGTCTGTAGTGCTTGTTTCTAGGTTACCATGTCTCATTGTTGTTGCTTTCCTTGTTCTTGTTCTTGCTCTTGTTCTCTTGTTTTTTTTCTTTCTTTCTTCTTTTTTCTTCTTGTTTGTTGTCTTCTTTCTTTTCTTTCTCCTTCTTCTTCTTCTTCTCTCTTTCCTTCCTGTCTTCTCCTCCTCTTCTTCTTCTTCTTCTCTTCCTCCTCTCTTCTTCTTCCTCTTCTCCTCTCTTCTTCTCTTCTTCCTCTTCCTCTTTCCTCTTCCTCTTCTCTCCTCTCTTCTTCCTCTTCCTCTCTTCTCTTCTTCCTCCTTCCTCTTCTTCTTTCTTCTTCTTCTTCTCCTCTTCTCTTCTTTTTTTCTTCCTCTTCCTCTTCTTCTTCTTCTTCTTCTTCTTCTTCTTCTTCTTTTTTTTTAACGGAACTGAGGTCACCGAAGATGACAACAGCACTCCTGAATACCAGGCAAAGTAATTTCTTAACCCTTTAACTCCTTCGCCCTATCCGCCAACATACCGCACTGTCAGCCATGACAGCAAAGAAAAACTCAACCCATTCACCCCCTCACTCTGTCCAACAGATTTCTGCAAAACTTAACCCCTTCATTCCCTCACCCTATCCAACAGCTTTCTGCAGGAAGCCAGTGGATTGGATGAGGAAGTCAAAGGGTCGAGTTTTTGCATCTGACGGAAAGGGTGTGTGAGTGAAAGGTTAATTTCAACAACAAAAATCCAAGTGTAATTACGTTACAAATTTATGTATGAATCACCTCCTGACAGCAATGCCCACTACATTTCTGGGCGGTGTGTGGATATTGCGCCTTTTGAGTACACCATGTTTCGACATTACCAACAAATGCCTACCAATTAACATCAGCAAGAGAGTTCTTGAATGTTATACAGAACCGATAATCTTACACGGTTGTGAGGCTGGACAGTCACAAGCAAAACCAGAGCGTTTAGGCAGCCGAGATGTGGTTTCTACGAATAATGTAGAGTTCCATGGACAGCAAAGAAAACAAACGAGACAATTTTGAAAGGAGGCAGACACAAGAAGATCATTCATAAGGAAGATTAGGAAAAGACAGGCAATATTTATAAGCCATTTTCTGAGGAAAGGGAATTAGAGCACCTGGTCACAACTGGAAAGCTGGGGGGAAAGAGAGTACCTGGTAGACCCAGGGAAAAAATGTTGGTCGGACTTGAAGAGTGGCGGGGGACAGAGAAGGTGGGAGATGTGCTTGCGGCAACAAGGGATAGATACATATGGAGAGCCACGCGGCAGGGCACTTGATGATACGATGATGTTTCGTACATGTGGTAAAACACAAGCTGTACGGAACAAGCAAAGTTACTGTTATTGTTATTGTTGTTTAAACCCAGCCGACTGCGTAGAGCCACATCAGGGCTATAACCGCTTCAAAACATACAAAACTTCAACAGGAAAGAAAAAAAGAAAAGAAAATTAAGTACACACATCAATGCATTCGTGCACATAATCTAAGGACATGCCCCTGGCGTTGACCACTCCGTCCAATTTATCGCACAGGGGACTTAAAAAACACACCCGAATATAAATTTAAGGACACCAAAACACATATAAAAAGAGCATAAATTACCTTAAATTGCTTCCGCATATCTCATCTCCTTAGAGCCAAAAATGCACTTAATACATGTACCCAATTATCAATCCTAAGAAAAATTATGTCAGACTTTGTTGAACACACACAGGTGAATGGACAGACAGAGACAGACAGAAAGACAGCGTCTGTATAAGTGTGTGTGTGTGTGTGTGTGTGTGTGTGTGTGTGTGTGTGTGTGTGTGTGTGTGTGTGTGTGTGTACGTGTGTGTGTGTGTGTGTGTGTGTGTGTGTGTGTGTGTGTGTGTGTGTGTGTGTGTGTGTGTGTGTGTGTGTGTGTGTGTGTTGGTGTGTGCGCGCGCGCGACTTCAGTAGTTCTCTTACACTGTGAATTATAGTCAACTTCTCCATGTGTCTCTCTTTCCTGTTTTCCTTTTCAAACATTCCTGTTTCCTGCTTACATTTTACTTTTTCATACATTTCTCTTCCCTGTTCACTTTTTCATACACCCCTCTTTCCCGTTTACTTCTTCATACGTCCCCCTTTCCTGTTTACTTCTCCATATATCCCCTTTTCCCGTTTACTTCTTCAAACATCCCCCTTTTCTTGTTTACTTTTTCATATATCCCCCTTTCCTGTTTACTTCTCCATATATCCCCCTTTCCTGTTTACTTCTCCATATATCCCCCTTTCCTGTTTACTTCTTTGCAAGTCCCTCTTTGCTGTTTACTTCTTCAAACATCTCCCTTTTCTGTTTACTTTTTTATACACCCCCTTTTCCTGTTTACTTTTTCATATATATCCCCTTCCTGTTTACTTCCTCATATATTCCCCTTTCCTCTTTACTTTTTCAATATATCCCCCTTTCCTGTTTACTTCTTCATGTATCCCCTTTCCTGCTTACATTTTCATATATATCCCCTTTCCTCTTTACTTCTTCATATATCCCCCTTTCCTGTTTATTTCTTCATGTATCCCCCTTTCCTGTTTACTTCTTCATGTATCCCCCTTTCCTGTTTACTTCTTCATGTATCCCCTTTCCTGCTTACATTTTCATATATATCCCCTTTCCTGTTTACTTCTTCATATATCCCCCTTTCCTGTTTACTTCTTCATGTATCCCCCTTTCCTGTTTACTTCTTCATGTATCCCCCTTTCCTGTTTACTTCTTCATGTATCCCTCTTCCTGTTTACTTCATTATCCTCCTTTCCTGTTTACTTCTTCATATATATCCCCCTTTCCTGTTTACTTCTTCATATATCCCTCTTCCTGTTTACTTCATTATCCCCCTTTCCTGTTTACTTCTTCATATATCCCTCTTCCTGTTTACTTCATTATCCCCCTTTCCTGTTTACTTCTTCATATATCCCTCTTCCTGTTTACTTCATTATCCCCCTTTCCTGTTTACTTCTTCATATATATCCCCCTTTCCTGTTTAGTTCTTCATATATCCCCCTTTCCTGTTTATTTCTTAATGTATCCCCCTTTCCTGTTTACTTCTTTTTATGTCCCTCTTTCCTGTTTACTTCCTCGTGTATCCCCCTTTCCTGTTTACTTCTTTTTATGTCCCCCTTTCCTGATTACTTCTTCGCACATCCCCCTTTCCTGTTTACTCTTCATATATCCCCATTTCCTGTTCACTTCTTTACATATCCCCTTTCATGTTCACTTCTTCATATATCCCCTTTCCTGTTTACTTCTTCAGACCCCCCTTTTTTGTTTACTTCCTCATATATCCCTCTTTCCTGTTTACTTCTTCAGACCCCCATTTTTTTGTTTACTTCCTCATATATCCCTCTTTCCTGTTTACTTCTTCAGACCCCCCTTTTTTTGTTTACTTCCTCATATATCCCTCTTTCCTGTTTACTTCTTCATATATCCCATTTCCTGTTTACTTCTTCATATGTATCCCCTTTCCTGTTTACTTCTTCATATATATCCCCTTTTCATGTTTACTTCTTCATATATCCCCTTTCCATTTTACTTCTTCATACATCCCCCTTTCTTGTTTACTTTTTAATGTATCCCCCTTTCCTGTTTACTTCTTTTTATGTCCCTCTTTCCTGTTTACTTCCTCGTGTATCCCCCTTTCCTGATTACTTCTTCGCACATCCCCCTTTCCTGTTTACTTCTTTACATATCCCCTTTCATGTTCACTTCTTCATATATCCCCTTTCCTGTTTACTTCTTCAGACCCCCATTTTTTTGTTTACTTCCTCATATATCCCTCTTTCCTGTTTACTTCTTCATATGTCCCTCTTTCCTGTTTACTTCTTCATATATCCCCCGTTCCTGTTTATTTCTTCATGTATCCCCCTTCCTGTTAACTTTTTCATATATATCCCCCTTTTCCTGTCTACTTCTTCATGTATCCCCCTTTCCTGATTACGTCTTCATATATCCCCCTTTCCTGTTTATTTCTTCATGTATCCCCCTTTCCTGATTACTTCTTCGCACATCCCCCTTTCCTGTTTAATTCTTTATATATCCCCCTTTCCTGTTCACTAGTTCATGTATTCCCTTTCCTGTTTACTTCTTTATATATCCCCCTTTCCTGTTTACTTCTTCATGTATCCCCTTCCTGTTTACTTCTTCATATATATCCCCCCTTTCCTGTTTACTTCTTCATATATATCCCCCTTTCCTGTTTACTTCTTCACACATCCCCTTTCCTGTTAACTTCTTTTTATATATCCCTTTCCTGTTTACTTCTTTTTATATATCCCTTTCCTGTTTACTTCGTGTACATCCCCCTTTTCCTGTTTACTTCTTCGTGTATCCCCCTTTTCCTGTTTACTTCTTCGTGTATCCCCCTTTTCCTGTTTACTTCTTCGTGTATCCCCCTTTTCCTGTTTACTTCTTCGTGTATCCCCCTTTTCCTGTTTACTTCTTCGTGTATCCCCCTTTTCCTGTTTACTTCTTCGTGTATCCCCCTTTTCCTGTTTACTTCTTCGTGTAACCCCCTTTTCCTGTTTACTTCTTCGTGTAACCCCCTTTTCCTGTTTACTTCTTCGTGTATCCCCCTTTTCCTGTTTACTTCTTCGTGTATCCCCCTTTTCCTGTTTACTTCTTCGTGTATCCCCCTTTTCCTGTTTACTTCTTCGTGTATCCCCCTTTTCCTGTTTACTTCTTCGTGTAATCCCCTTTTCCTGTTTACTTCTTCGTGTAACCCCCTTTTCCTGTTTACTTCTTCGTGTATCCCCCTTTTCCTGTTTACTTCTTCGTGTAACCCCCTTTTCCTGTTTACTTCTTCGTGTATCCCCCTTTTCCTGTTTACTTCTTCGTGTATCCCCCTTTTCCTGTTTACTTCTTCGTGTAACCCCCTTTTCCTGTTTACTTCTTCGTGTAACCCCCTTTTCCTGTTTACTTCTTCGTGTATCCCCCTTTTCCTGTTTACTTCTTCGTGTATCCCCCTTTTCCTGTTTACTTCTTCGTGTAACCCCCTTTTCCTGTTTACTTCTTCGTGTATCCCCCTTTTCCTGTTTACTTCTTCGTGTAACCCCCTTTTCCTGTTTACTTCTTCATGTATCCCCCTTTCCTGTTTACTTCTTCATATACATCCCCCTTTTCCTGTTTACTTCTTCGTGTATCCCCCTTTTCCTGTTTACTTCTTCGTGTATCCCCCTTTTCCTGTTTACTTCTTCGTGTAACCCCCTTTCCTGTTTACTTCTTCGTGTATCCCCCTTTTCCTGTTTACTTCTTCATGTATCCCCCTTTCCTGTTTACTTCTTCATATACATCCCCCTTTTCCTGTTTACTTCATCATATATATCCCCCCCTTTCCTGTTTACTTCTTCATATATATCCCCTTTTTTCTGTTTACTTCTTTATATATATATCCCCCTTTTCCTGTTTACTTCTTCATATATATCCCCCTTTTCCTGTTTACTTCTTCCTTTATCCCCCTTTCCTGTTTACTTCTTCATATATATCCCCCTTTTCCTGTTTACTTCTTCATATATATCCCCCTTTTCCTGTTTACTTCTTCATATATATCCCCTTTCCTGTTTACTTCTTCATATATATCCCCCTTTTCCTGTTTACTTCTTCATATATATCCCCCTTTTCCTGTTTACTTCTTCATATATATCCCCCTTTTCCTGTTTACTTCTTCATATATATCCCCCTTTTCCGTTTACTTCTTCATATATCCCATTTCCTGTTTACTTCTTCATGTATCCCCCTTTCCTGTTTACTTCTTCATGTATCCCCCTTTCCTGTTTACTTCTTCATATATCCCCCTTTCCTGTTTACTTCTTCATATATATCCCCTTTCTTGTTTACATCTTCACATATCCTCATTTCCTATTTACTTCTTCACATATCCTTCTTTCCTGTTTACTTTTTCATACATCCTTTTTACCGTTTCCTTCTTGAAACATCCCTCTTTCCTGTTAGTGTTTACTTCCTCGTGCGTCTCGTTTTCTTGTTTGCCTCACCATATATCTCCCTTTCCAATTCAATTTTTCATAATTCCCCTTTTTCCCGTTTACTTCTCTTCTTCGTGTGTCCCCGTTTCCTGTTCAATTCCTCATACGTCCCCTTTTCCCCTTTTCCACTGCTAAGATCTTGTCAATGTACAGGGCACAATGTACAATGTACAGGCGCAAAGTACCTGTTACATCATTACTATCAGATCAAGGTGTAGTCTTCTCCATCATACTTTTGTGACAAACACACACACACACAAACACTTATTAGAGAAAAGACGTTATAATCAAAGAACAACAAACACAAACACACACACACACACACACCACACACACACACACACACACACACACACACACACACACACACACACACACCACACACCACATACACACATACACACGCACACACACACACACACACACACACACGCACTCACACACACACACACACACACATACACACATACACACGCACACACATACACACGCACACACATACACACACAAACACACACACATGCACAAACACACACAACACACACACACACGCACACAAATACACATACACACACACGCACGCTCACACACAACACAACACACACACACACACACACACACACACACACACACACACACACACACACACACACACACACACACAGATATACAGAAACTAGCAGGTCTGCACATAAGCTGACCTGGAAAATCGGAAAATACCTCCACCATTCCCCCACCAGGTGCTACCACAAAGCAATGTCAAATCCAAATCTTCTGACTTAAAGTCCAATATCTCAGCCACTCAGCAATGTGTCTGTCTTTTCTGTAACTTAAGATACAAAAGCTGGCATTTCATTGTAAGCTTCTCTTGCTGGCTCAATGGCTCGTGTAGTTTTAACACCAGAGTGGTAGTTTAGCTGGCTGACCAGCGTCTACCTGCTAATGTTGTGACTAATAGCATACTATTACTAGTACATTTGATGGTCAGCAGCCTACCTGCTAATGTTGTGACTAATAGCATACTATTACTAGTACATTTGATGGTCAGCAGCCTACCTGCTAATGTTGTGACTAATAGCATACTATTACTAGTACATTTGATGGTCAGCAGCCTACCTGCTAATGTTGTGACTAATAGCATACTATTACTAGTATATTTGATGGTCAACAGCCTACCTGCTAATGTTGACTAATAGCATACTATTACTAGTACACTTGATGGTCTCTACTTTGGCTTGGTTCAACTGACTGCTCTGCTATTTTGGTCTGGGCTTAAGGTTAACTGATGGTTCATTTTGTCTTTTTTGCTGATGTGACATTTTGACTTAGCACTTTGGCTGTTACACTATGTCACATTTTGCCATAACACTTTGGCTGTGCCTAGTCTAAATTATGGTCTACTTTGGTCCCGGTTAAATAAGGATTTCGTGTTTCATTTTGTATTAGCACTTTTACTGCCTCTAAGACGCTCTGCTGAAAAAAGACGTCAACAAAACAAACATAATCAAAAACAATGGAGATCAGAAACACAGCAATCTTCCAAAAAACACTTTTTGGGCCTTTTGAGTCTCCTACCATCTCATTCCTCTATATGATCAGGATTTGGGAGCAACCTTTATTTTTTTTAACCTGGATGGAAAAGGAGACAGGAGAACCACAGTGCAGGTATACAATTCACATTTAGAGCCTAGCTGATCAAAAGGCCACTTCAGAGCTGAAAGCAGGCAGTAACTTAGCTGGACAATTACATTCTTTCCATAAAACTGAATTAATGGCCGGCGGCTGCATTTTCAAGAAGAATACACGCAGGTAGTTGGTTCTTAGCCCCAAGACATGGACGGTAGGGTTGTCTGCTTGCCATGGTAAGGACCAAAAAAAGCAAACAAAAGCCTGTGAAAGCTAAAGTCTGGAAAAACATACTGGAAAAAAATTGATAAATCTAGAGAAGCCGTTCTAGTGCATAACAACAGTTATATATGACTCAGAGCAGTTTTATATATAAGACAAGAAGAAAAAGAAAGGTTTTTGTCTTGCTGTTAAATTTTGCAATATGTTTTTGTACAGTTTTCCCATATAACTTTGATAACCGTTCCATGTCTGAAATTATTAACGAAGTTCTCACTACAGAAAGTACCACTAAGTTATGACTTTTCAAATTACTAACAAAGTTATGACCAAAAAACTGGTAACAAAGTTACTGCTATTCTAGAATGCTGAACTTGTGGCATATTTATAAAAAAAAACATGAAATAAAAACATGGGGAAGAAAAACTGGTGTAATACACTCTCCCTGAAGTTCACAAGGTGAATCCACTTGCGATAGAAAGAAGTTTAATTGTATTTAATAAATGAAGCTTGTGAAGAAATCCCTACAAATGAAAAAAAAATAAAGAAGAATGGATTACAAAAGAAATTTCAGACTTGATGAAGATAGGAAGATAAACAAGATCAGGAATAGGTGCAATGAAGCTAAGGAAGCTTTGGGCTGAAAACAAAGTGCAAAGAAATGGAAGACCGACACAAAACGGATCCTCAGGGTATGTACAGACGAATTGAAGAAATTGTCCACAGAAAGAATACATGCACTTCAACTGGTTGCTTGAAATCGAAAGATGGCACGCTTATCATGGAAAAAGACAAAATATTAGACAGATGGGGAGAGTACATTAAAGGCCTTTTTGACGATGACAGAAACGAAGAACACATTATAAAAAAGAACTTTGAAGGACCACCCATAATGAAAGATGAAGTTAGAGAGGCACTGAAAATGATGAAACCGGGAAAAGCCCCAGGACCAGACAACATTACTACAGAGATGATTGAAGCCCTGGAGGAATTTGGCATAGAAAAAATAACAGTCCTCCTAAATGAAATTTACGACACTGGAAAAATCCCCAAAGATTTTCAAATCATTTTCATTGCACTTCCAAAGAAGACAGGGGCTATAGAATGCGAACTCCATCGCACAATCAGTTTGATGAGCCATGTAACAAAAATCCTGTTAAGAATAATCATGATGAGGACAAGGAATAGAATCAAAAGAGAAATAGCAGAAAAACAGTGTGGATTTGTGGAAGGGAAAGGAACTATTAATGCCATATACATCCTAAGAACTATCATAGAGAGGTCAATCGAGATGAATAAGGATTTGTATTTATGCTTTGTTGACTACACCAAGGCTTTCGATCGGGTAAGCCATGATGAATTGATCAACCAACTGGAGAGATCAATGTTGATGGAAAAGATCTACGAATAATCAGAAAACAATGTAAGCTCTTTCCAAAATATCAAAAGAGGAGTCAGACAGGGTTGTGTTTTGTCACCAGATCTGTTTTTACTTTACAGCGAAAACATCATGAGAAACCTAGAAGAAGACCCTGGGTTAAAGGTTGGAGGGAAATTGATAAACAACATTCGATAAGCAGATGACACCGTGCTAATTGCAGAAAGTGAAAGAGACTATAAAACCTTGAGAATATATTAGAAATAGAAAGCAAAGGTAAGGGGCTGGAACTAAACACCAGGAAGACTAAAGTCATGGTGATCAGTAAAAAACATGAAATCCCCTCATGCAAAATAACAGCAAATGGCACAACCTTGACACAGGTTGATAAATTCAAATATCTGGGAACGATCATTTCATCAGACGGCAGATGCACATCAGAAATAGCCGGCAGAATCGGCCAAGCCAAAACAGCATTCAAGAAGATGACAAGCATTCTTACCAACAAATGCCTATCAATTAACATCAGAAAGAGAGTCCTTGAATGTTATATAGAACCAATACTGTTGTAAGGATGTGAGGCGTGGACAGTCAACAAGCAAAGCCAGAGCAAGATTGAGGCAGCCAAGATGCGGTTTCTAAGAAGAATGTTGAGAGTTCCATGGACAGCAAAGAAAACAAACGAGACAGTCTTGATGGAAGCTGACACGAGTAGATCACTCATAAGGAAGACTAGGAAAAGACAGGCAACATTTATAGGCCATTTTATGACGAAGGGGGATTTGGAGCACCTGGTCACAACGGGAAAGCTGGAGGGAAAGAGAGCACCGGGTAGACCCTGGGACAGAATGCTGGACGGACTTGCAGAGTGGCTGGGGATGAGGAGGGTGGGGGAGATGCTGGGGGCAACGAGAGATAGAGGCAGATGGAAGTCCGTGATCGCCAACGCCATGCAGCAGGGCACCTGATGATGATGATGATGATGAACATAGGAAGATTATGGGAAAAGAGGAAAAATACACAAAAGTAGACAAAGAAATCGGAAATTAGTGCAATGAAGACTAAGAAAGCTTCGCTAGAAACAAAGTACAAAGAAACAGAAGACTGATACAAAACAGACCCTAGGTTTATGGACAGAAACACTGAAGAAATTGCTCACTGGAAAAAAAGACATGCACATCAACTGATTGCTTAAAATCAAAACAAGGTATGATTATTATGGAAAAAGACAAAATATTAAACAGATGGGGAGAGTATGCTGAAGACTTTTTTGACGATGACAAAAGGCAGGAACACATCACTGGAAGGAACGTTGAAGGGCATCCAATCATGAAAGATGAAGTTATAGCAGCGATGACAAGAATGAAACAGGGAAAAGCCCCAGGACCAGATGATATTACTAAAGAAATGATTGAGGCTCTAGAGGAATTTTGTACTGAAAAAGTAAAAATCCTCCTAAATGAAATCTATGACACCGGAAAAATCCCTACAGATAAGTCAAAGTCAATTTTCATTGCACTTTCAAAGAAAGCAGTGGCTATAGAATGTGAACTCTATTGTACAATCAGCTTCACGAATCATGTGATAAAGATTCTATTAAGAATAATCATGATGAGGGCAAGGAATGGAATCAAAACAAAAACAGCAGAAGAACAATGTGGACTTCTTGAAGGGAAAGGAACTATTAATGCCAAACACATTCTAAGAACTCTCACAGAAAGAGATCAACTGAGTTAAATAAGGTTTTATATTTATGTTTTGTCGATTATATGCTAAGGCTTTTGATCAGGTAAGTAAAGAAAAACTGATCAACCAAGATTTCAACACTGATGAAAAAGACCTAAGAATAATAAGGAATATGTATAAGAAACAAACAACAGCAGCTTAGAATAATAAGGAATATGTATTAGGAATAAACAACAGCAATGATAGAAGAAAATGATACAAGATCTTTTCAAAATATCAACACAGGGGTCAGACAGGGATGTGTTCTGTTACCAGATTTATTTTCACTTTACAACAAAACCATCATAAGAAACCTACAGGAATGCCCTGGTTATCCCTGGCTGAAGGAAAAATAATAATAATAAATGACTTTTATACAGCACTATTCTCCTACACATAGGTAAAGACTCACTGCGCTTTACATTAATTACTTCATTTTTTTCCCAATCAGCCCTATGCCTGGTGGTCAATTATACTAACTCTCACTCCTAGTCCCTCCCCCCCTCCCCCAACACACACACTAACACATCTGTTGCAAGCAAGTACTAATATGTACATTACTGAATCAGAAAGATTAAAAATCATGTTTCATTACTGGTAGTATCTATCAAAAAGATGAGTTTTGAGGCCCGCCTTGAAAAAAGAGAGATGATGAACGGCGGAGAGAAAAAGGTAGATCGTTCCAGACAAGTGGGGCCTGGCAACGGAAGGCTCGGCGTCCTATGGTTTTGTATTTTGATTCTGATTTTGCCAGGAGCTTCTGGCTGCTTGACCTGAGACTGCGTTCAGGGCTGTGTTTTAAGCACAGAAGAGAGGTAGATAGGCAAGGTACCATCAAAATGCCGAAAAGCCAGGGTAGCTAGTTTATATCTGCTCTTGCTTCCACAGGGAGCCAGTGGAGCTGCTTCAATTGTTATGCAGATGACACCATTCTAATCGCAGAAAATGAAAAAGACATAAAATCTTGTGAATATAATAGAAAGCAGAAACAAAGGGCTAACTGGAAGAAGACTGAAGTCATGGTTATCAGTAAAAAAACAAGAAATCCCCTCATGTAAAATCACAGCAAATGACACAACACTGAGACAATTTGATAAATCTGAATATCTGGGAACAGTGATTTCACCAGATGACAGATGCACAATAGAAATATTCAGCAGAATCAGCCAAGCTAAAACAGCATTCAAGAAAATAAAAAGCAGTCTTACCAATAAATACCTATCAATTAACATCAGGGACAGAGTTCTTTAGTGTTATATGGAACCAATACTGTTATATGGATGTGAAGTCTGGACATTCAACAAGCAAAGTCAGAACAAGATTGAGGCAGCTGAAAAACAGTTTCTAAGAAGAATGTTAAGAGTTCCAAGGACAACAAAGAAAATGAAACAGTCTTCAAAGAAGCAATCAAAATAAGAACATCAAAGAAGATGATTAGGAAAGACAAGAATTATTTATAGAACATTTTATGAGGCAAGAGAAATTTGAGCACCTAGTCACCACAGGAAAGCTGGAGGGGAAAAAACATCAGGTAGACCAAAGGAGAAAATATCAGACAGTTTTGCAGAGTGATTGAGGACAAAAATAGAAGATATACTTGCAGTGACAAAAGATTCATATGGATAGCTATGATCGTCAAAGCCATGCGGTGTGGCACATGATGATGATGATGATGATAACGATGACCATTCAGGCCATAATGGTCACTCATGCATCTGCCAGTGGCATAAGCAAGTAGAAATGCCATTTTTGTAGGAGGTATGTATGGAGCAACAGGGAAGAGTAAGACTGTGTGAGCCTGGAACTCCCTTGACACCTGGGCCTGATACCAATATAAATATAGACTAGCTAAAAAATAGTCTAGGTAGGGCCTCAGGGTCTGGCCAGCTCATGGGTTTATGTGCAGGCTTGAGGCTTGTGCCACGATCACCATACACATGGCACCTGTGACGTTAGTGCATATGGAATTCGTTCTGAGCACAGAGACGTCATCTTGAGAAACTGAAACTGAAACTGAAACTGGTCCTGATATTTCTCAGCGGAGAAAGTTAACCAAAGAAGTACGGGTCTTCTATTATCTATATGTGGCACAGATGGACATGTGACATGTGACTAAATCTCAAACTGAGTTGGCAGCTGATTGGCTGAAACCGTCATCATTAACCAATCATCTGCCAACTGAGACCTGAGTGCAGACACCAATGTCAGGGTCATCTGTAATTATTCTTTTTATGAGAGCAAAATAATACACATCTGTGATGGCTTGGCCTTATATATATATATATATATATATATATATATATATATATATATATACACACACATATATAATTTCAACTGTGATGTGAATAAGCGTCTGTTTGTTACATCACATATCCCTTGATATAACTTGTCACAATATCAGCCAGGATGGTTGGTTGGTTGGTTGATGGCAGAAACGTTCACAGTATTCACATTCTCACCTACCCACTTTCCGCTCTGTGTACTTGTGTTTGCCTGCATGTGTCTATCTATGTGAGCGCATTCAATCTGACTGTATATGTGTGTGTACAATTCACTTTAGACCAATCCATGCTCTCATTCCCTAACATACACAGCAAATAACCACAAGATGTCTGCCATCTAAAAAATATCAATAATCAGATATCAACCAATCAGCTGCCCGCTTGGATTGAGATGTAGTCATATGTATGTATGTGTGTGTGTGTGTGTGTGTGTGTTGTGTGTGTGTGTGTGTGTGTGTGTGTGTGGTGTGTGTGTGTGTGTGTGTGTGTGTGTGTGTGTGTGTGTTGTGTGTGTGTGTGTGTGTGTGTGTGTGGTGTGTGTGTGTGTGTGTGTGTGTGGTCTTTGATTTAATGTCTATTCACTAAAGTGATTTTTGACAACAAAAATTTTTTAAATTTTAAAAAATTTAAAAAAGAGAGAGAAAAGGGGAGGGGGGTGATAGAGGAGGAGTGAAGAGGATATTTGAACATTGTCAATTTTGAATTTGAGAAAAGATGATCCAGAAAACAACTGTTTTGAAGGGGGGAAGGTAAAACTAACAAATAATGTTACCATAATTATCGACTTAAACAAACTAACATACAAAATTAGTAAATATCTGGAAGAAATGAATAAAAAGTAAAACTAATAATTGATTAACCACAACAGTGAACAAGTGAAATAACATTTTAAAGGTAATTCGCTATAGGACTTTTTGACAGGCTAACAAAAAATTCATACAGTAATGATGATGAGGCAAATATGTCAGAAACTGTACTCATAGATAGTGTTGGAATATGTCGTTTTACCCTAACGCAAGAAAGAATATGACTATGTGTTATCTTCTTTCCACACAGACACACTATGTTATTGGTATATTTTGTTTTGAATGCATCAAGTTTCCATCTGTACATAAGGGACTGTATAATTCTGCTGGCATGAAGCTGCTTAAGTATTTTGCTAACTTCAAAGTTCATGTGACATTTATCATACTTTTTCTATTTTAATTGGAACTGCTTCCAGACATAGTTGTCCATTAAAGTATAATTCTCGTGCAACGAGAGAGAAAGCTGAATATTGTTTGAATCTGGTGAGTTATTAGCTCCCCGTTTGGCAGCCCTGTCAACTTTATCATTATAACGAAAAGAACTATGAGAAGGTATCCAGCAGAAAGTAATATCAGTGCCTCTTAAAGATAAATTATGAATCAAGTGACTTATTTCCAGAATCATTTCTGATCTTGTTTGTAATTTTGATAATTCAAGAGCCTGAAGTACTGATTTTGAATCAACACAAAGATCTGAAAAATTGTCCTAGGAAGACTTATCAGAAAGTTTAAAGCCATTAATATTGCAAAGAGTTCAGCTGTAAAGATAGATTTATTAAGTCCTATGTAGAAAGATTTTTCAATTTTGAGAGCAGGTGTTAAAAACGCTGAGCCTGCTTTTCTTTAATTACAAAGTGTGTGTGTGTGTGTGTGTGTGTGTGTGTGTGTGTGTGTGTGTGTGTGTGTGTGTGTGTGTGTGTGTGTGTGTGTGTGTGTGTGTGTGTGGTGTGTGTGTGCGCGCACGCGCGCACTGTGTGTGTGTGTGTGTGTACGCACGTGTGCGCACTCGTGTGTGTGTGTGTGTGCGTATGCATGTGTGTGAGTGTGAATGTATACAGTAACCTCTGAAAATAAGTGCATGTGCTTGTGCGCACGCACATGTGCATGTGTGTGTGTGTGTCCACGCGCGCAAGTGTGTGTGTGCCTGCGTGCATGTACACCACCAAACTTGAGGTGCCATGAGAGCAAGGCATGAAGGGGCACACAAGCTATGCTGGGACAATTTCTTCTGGCACTATGATGATGTGAATGGAGACACAGATGATGACATTATGATGATGAGAACAAGAACATAAGTTATGATATCTGAATCAAAATGAACGCCAACGTCCAGGCAAATATGAACCAGAAAAACTCAAAGATAGATTTGGAATGCATATTTAACCACCTTGGCACGATGCATAAATAAAAGTGTACCGTAAGACAATGGCATAAAATTACAGGAGCCAACTTGTCAATGGGTACTAATTGTTTTTAACTTTTGCTGCTCTAGTGTAAACATTTCCTAGAAAAGTATACATATCTTGAGAGAGGAGAAATCCTAAACTGCATAATACAAGTAAAATAAACACCTGTTTGCAGGAGAAAGTGAGAGTACAGAGTGTTAGAATAAAAAAAAACACACATGTGTGACAAGAAATACAATGTAAACAAACCAAACTGAACAACAACCCGCATTCCATCAATGACTCATGTGCTAAAAATACCCTTCATCATGTGCTTGAACCTCTCTTGTTCATTTAGAACCAAAAACAAAGCCATATTTACCTCATAATCATTGCTACAGTTACTGTCAACGAGAGTCCCAACTTGTCAAGCTCATGGTCAGTCCCAAGCTCGCTCATTTTTGTACAAAAACTTGTAGAAATCAATCGAAGAACAGCAAAATGGTGACTGTGTGAAAGGAAGAGGGCAGAGGCAACACAAAAGAAGCCTTTTGATTGGTCAAGTTGTATTTGCTTTATATATCATACAGTGTTCAGCGGGAGATTGGAACAAAGCCGTGATTGTGGCCCATAGTGTTTTGGGGGTAAAGCCATCATCGTGGCTCATTGTGCTAAGTGGGTTAATATAACATAACAAGGTATAATATATTCAAGCCCGAAAACACCAACACCTATGACATCAGTGAGGACATTTTTAAGCAACACCCTCAACATCAGTAAAGTGGACAAGGCTCCACTGAGTGGTCCCAGTCTTCCCAGCAAGCCCATCCACACTCATCTCTTGGGTGTAGCTGGTCAAGACAGCAAAAAAGCCCACAACATTCTCTTTGACTGAAGGAGGTTTGAACCCATCAACTCCCAGTTAGTAATTTACTGTACTAACTACTTTGCCATGTTGACTGGTTACTGACAGTATGTTTATTCCCACTTGAGCTGAGCATGAGGGAAACACATAAAAAGAAGCTACAGCCAAAGTTCAAAGTTCATATTGCTTACAGCCCAACTGACTCCTAGAGCCATATCAGGGCTAACACCACATCAAAAATGACAACCCGGTTAAGATAAAAAACAACAGTTAAAAACCATGCTCACCATTAACATTGCAAGTCTAAAATGCAATTAAAGAAAAACAGCTGTAAAATCATATCAGTTGAAATTTCTGGTCTCTTGTAAAGACTGGAATATACGGCCAACCTAGTAATTCTGACAAGCAAAATACAGTTGAACATTCATCTCCGGGGTCCCAACCAAAAAGCATACTGGGTCTAATAAACAGGCTACAACATCAAAAACCCGTGGAATCATTACGAATGGATGAAGGCACAAGGTAAAGATCTTCATGGTAATAAAGTAGGCCAGACAACAGAAATATGATGGACAGAAACTTGAGGAGACCCTGTCATACACAGCGTATCTCTACTTCTTTGATTTCCGGCTCACTGCTGACCATAAACTCTTTCTCTCCACGACAGTACAAGCAGACAAACAAAACAAGAAAACTGTGAAGATCTCAAGAAAGAAACACACATAGACCCACACATCCACATGCACACGCACGCACTCACACAAGGGACTGAATCAGAAAATTAACAGAAAAGAGGAAGCAAGCAGTTAATGCACCACACACACACACACACTAGACTGAAAGAGAAAGTTTACAGAACAGTGGAAAAGAGCAGTTCCTGCACTCAGTCCCTCTCTCTCTCTCACACACACACACACACACACACACACACACACACACACACACACACACACACACACACACACACACACACACACACACACACACACACACACACACACACACACACACACACACAACACACACAAACAAACAAACAAACAAACAAAACTAACAGAACAGAGGAAATCTTTAACCCTTTCACTCACTCAGCCATCCAATGGTTTCTGCAGAAGTTGATAGACTGCAGAGGCAGTCAAAAGTTAATGAAGGACAGTGGATCCTTCAAACACAAGAAAGGGACAAACCATACCCCACAAAACAACATGCAAATCTACCCAGTGACATGAACAGAGAGACCACAAACTGTACAAACTGTATATCTTCGACAGTGACAACCACATACCATAACCTGCGTGATTTTGCTGCTGATGATCTTGGTCTCATGTGACAGATCTTTATGGACTCTCTGCATATACAAAGCAACTAAAATATGTTCCAGTTCTTCTGCAGCTGTAAATACTATGGACTGTGAGCCACTACAGCCAGACAGATTTTGTTGTAAAATTATGTATCTCTCCATCTCTCTCCACGTAGTATGTACAGTCTCAAGCCTTCTGTGGTGCTAAGCGTGGTGGACTGCAAGCAAACACAGTGAAACAGCTGCTTTGTAAAGTTATGTGGCTTTCTCTCTCCATGCCGAGCCATCTGCAGCAAAGTGGGCTGTAAGCCACTATAGCGAGAATACAGCGTAACTTAACTCACTCTCTCTGTCCATGTCTCTGATTGATGTAAACAACTCACCATTGAGAACAGCACAGACAGAGCCACCAGCCACGGCCTTGACGACATGACCACAGTTGGTCAGCCTTAAGTTGGTGGGCTGGCTGATCTGGGTTTGATCCGTTACCAAGCCCAGCTGATCATACTCAGAGTTACCCCACCCAAACACGTCTCCATTATCTGAAAGTACACACTGTCTGTTAAGTTTTCACATGGTTGCATGGTAAAGATTGTGTGTAGAAAAAAAGCATGATCTGAGAAATCAGTTTAAAGAAAACCAAGTTCGTTTTGAAAAGTTAATTGGCATTGTCCTCTGACTGATTAAGAAAAGATTACAACCAGCATACATGGTTTCTCACCTCTAATTCTCTATTTTCATATATGACTGGTGTTTGTGGTTTACTTCGTAAGAGCTTTCAGCCCTGTCTTGATAGGAACAGAAACACCATTGTGAAATGCAAAGTTGTGAAACAACTTCCATGCTCTGATTTCTCTTATCAAGATCATTTTAAAACTTGGGTCGTTTGTTCATGCATACAATCCTATAAATTTACAATAGATATGGTATGTTTTTCAGGTTATACTGAACTATAAATCCTTTCTAAACTGTGATGATAAAGACAGAAACATAACTGGAGTTTATTTCTTTAAACTCCCTTTACTGCTCCAACTTATCACTTCAGTGTCTACTAAGAAAATATCCAGAAAAACTGAATAATGATGCCTACCATGTCTGTTTACTCATGCCCCCCAAAACTATGGAAACATATACAAAATGAATCGGAAGGGAACAAAGATTCTTTTTGTGACAATAAAATTTGCAGTTGCTGAACCAGACTGTTGCACAGTCTTCCTGAAATGTCACATTCCTACTATTTACATCTTCTATTGCTCCACACACTCGTACACACACACAGTAACAGTGACACACACATACAACACACACACACACACACACACACACACACACACACACACACACACACACACACACACAGACAGACACACGCACGCACGCACACACACACAGACACACACACACACACACACACACACACACACACACACACACACACACACACACACACGGACAGGAAGCAGAAAAAAAAAAGGAGGCCAGCATGTACCCTACCCCTTTCATTCACTGCCCCCTCCCCCCAACACAGTTATATATACACCACACCACTAAGCTTGCCATACTCAGGGAAGAGCTATCATGGGAGTTAAATCTTGTAACTTAAAAGTCACTATTTCAGCTGTGGTGAACAAAATTTCAGAATCAGAACGCATGTTTAATATAATAAAAAACAAGAAACAAATGATAAACATAAAAATTACGGGAAAAAAACAGCAAAACTTTCCAGTTGTTTTGTCAAACTGTTTCAACCAGCAGGTATTTCTCCTGCTTTGTTTGATCATTATTTCTTCTCCGTTGTCTTACATTTACACCTGACAAAGGCCAGTTGGTTGTAAATTGCACCTGTGTTGTTGTATCAAATACATGTTAAAATGCTATTTTCATGCTGTCCTGGTTCCTGTTTGCTTGAATGTGGGCAATCACACTTGTTTTGGATGATTCTATCAGTTAAAAAATTTTATAGTCAGCCAAATCCAAGGTATGTAGTCATATCCAAGAATGCATAGCTGCATAATTTGTAGGGTAGACAGATCTGACCTTATGACCTGAAATAATAAATAGTAATAAATGTCAAGGGCTGCATACTAAAAAAGAATAAAAAGTAGGGGGGGGGGGGAGAGTAGGGGGAAGGAACCTACCTTGTTGTTGTTGTTTAAAGCCCAGCTGACTGATAAGAGCCATATCAGGGCTATAACTGCTTCAAAACATACAAAACTTCAACAGGAAAATAAAAGAAAAGAATATTAAGTAGGTCTACACATATCAATGCATTTGCCCACATTATCTAAGGACATGCCCCTGGCGTGGACCACTCTGTCAAATTTATCGCACAGGGGATTTAAAAAACACACCTGAATACAAATTTAAGCATACCTAAGGACCTAAGGACACAAAAACATATGTAAAAACAAGCCTGAATTATCTAAAATTGCTTCCGCATATCTCACCTCCCCAGAGCCAAAAATGCACTTGATACTTGTACCTAATTATCAATCCTGAGAAAAAGTATGTAAGACTTTATCAAACATGTACAGGTGAATGGACTAGCAAGGCAGAAAATGATAGGAAGAAATGACAGAAAGCAAAGGAACAAAGCAGAAACAAAGGGAGTGACAGAAAAGAGGAAATTTCAAGCACAGAATTTCTAGAAGGTGGGGATACTGTTTATACTGAAAGAACCCCCAGCATTTCCACAAGGGAGGAACCTACCTGCGACAGCCAGCACACAGTCCCCACGCCCATGAACCTGAATGATCTTCTCTCCTTCAATGGCCCCTTTCACCTTTGTGGGCACGCTGACCATGTCGTAATGACCTTGACCTGACAACATACAGGGGGTCAAAGAGTTTCTTTCTGCGACTTTTTAAACCTTTCCAAATCACATTTCAATTTCATTTCAGACCACTCACACATATCAATTCTGTTTTCGATTCCATGTAACAAACGCAGTTTTGTAAAACTAGTGAAAAAAATTCTATTTTGCCATTACATGTATTTTGCCACTGTAAACTTTTTTGCCATTACAGCTATTTCGCCACTGTAACTCTTCTGCCATTTTAACCATTTTGCTACTGTAACAGTTTTGCCATAAAAAGTATCTGCTTTTTAATTCCTCCTTTGATATATATGGTCGACTATCGTGGTCTATGATGTATATGGTCAACTATTGTGGTCAATTAAATCCAATATAGCACTTTGTTTGTGTACCCTTATGTAGGATCTCAGGCCAAAGTCTGGTGCACACAGGCGTCCGCAAGCGTCCGCATACTGGACACTCATTGGAACACTCTGCAGTGTTGGTTCTGGCCTTTATTGATGCACACTTTTCCATTTGAATGCTTCGTCTTTTATTTTCATAAGCTTCTGTTCCCTTGCAAATAGCTTGCCTCCATTCAGACCTGTTTGTGGCCATGATTTCCCATTGTTCTTCATCAATGTCAAATTTCTGGAGGGATTTTTTTGGGTGTCTTTGTAGCGAAGCTTTGGCTGTCCTCTTGGTCGATGGCCCTTTGTCAGTTTGCTGTAGAAGAGCTGCTGTGAAAGCTTGTTATCCTGCATGCGCACAAGATGTCCAGACCATCTTAGCTGAAACTGTGTTAGCAGTGCATCCATGTTATGCATCTGAGCTTGCGAAAGTACATTCACGTTTGAGGCTCTGTTGTACCATTTGATGTTTAAGATATGTTGGAGGCAGCGCTGGTGAAAATGATCTAGTAGTTTGAAATGCCTACAATAGAGAGTCCAGGACTCACATCCATACAGCAATGCAGTCAGGACTACTGCTCTGTATATTGCACTCTCCGTCATTTGTACTACCTGAGAACATACACATACAAACTCATACAACAGGTCATAAATAAAACAACCATTGTGACACAATGTGAAAATTTAATGAACGATCTAACTGTCCACTGGCAGAAAAACAAACACACAAACAGATAGTGTATATTATTTGCATTACATTTCTTCATGTTATGAAAGGACCAATAATGAAGGACAAATGTAGTCTGTAGCACTTTCAAAAAAACACAAAAAATGGTGCTCTGTGTACCTGAATGCAACAGAGGTCCATTACAATAATAAATGAATAAATAAATAAATAAATAAATAAAGAACAAAACTAAGGCAGATACTCCAGTCAGTTGGAAACCCTTGAATTCAATCACTACATTCAATCAAGCAGCACAGATCATCTCGTAAATTGACAAGGATCACTACCTTTCAAAAAGCCAATTTATCATCATTTAATCCATCTTTTTTCCCTACCCCATTGTCCGCACTACTCCTTTACATCAAAAACCCCACACTGTTCATTTCAGCTCTCCAACACACCTCCAAATTCCCCAGAACAGAGGTCACCTTGAGAATAGATCATTACGGGCCACATACACTGGGACAGCTTTTCACAACGCTACGATGATACTGGGGATGATAATGATGATGCTAAGGAGTTCCATTTCAGACAGACTTTGCAGCAGGGCTGTACTCAACACTCAATGTCGTAATATATCCTGGCATCAACCAGGCCTCAGAGATAAAGACACCTGCAATGTTGTTCAGAAAATCTGAGCAACAGAGTCAATGACACATCAGTAAAACAGACGAGATCAAATGCATCATATCAGATTTCCCAAACAGCTCAATTCTGGGTATGAATGAGCCAAATAGAGTCAAAATATCACACAACAATTTTTCTGACAGATGTGGGTTTAAACCCATGGCCACCCAATAAGGATGCCACTGCGCTGACCACTTCCCCACACTGACCGGTATCTACTGCGTTTCAACCTAATGCTGTCTATGATCCTATTATGCTGTGTTATCCCAAGATGCCTCACACCGTTAATCAGACAGCAGCATCAATTCATCCGTTCCCCAAATTCATAGGCTTTGGCTGGCTCGCTGCTGATAGATCCACGGATGCCAGATCCGATGTCTCAAGTTTAATCCCAGCTTGCAACATAAAACGTGGTCCATTCCCAGCCCATCTTAATGCACCAATCATCGTGGCGGTTGTCAACGTTTCTTAGATCCCATCCTCCGTCCACCCCATCTTCATTTCAAGAATTTGTCAAGGCACAGGGTTTTGCATACGCTCAAGAGTCTACCAGATAATCAACAGATTTAACTTTTTCACATCGTAATGCTAGCCCGCTTGCATTTTCACGGAGAACCGCAGGCGCTGGAACGCTAGGGGTATAGCGTTCAGCAAGCTCGCCGCTGACAATGTAACGCTAGGATTATAGGTCTTGCGTTAGAAAATTCCTACATGAAGCCAGTTACGGTCTAAGGGAAAAACCTCTATTATGGTATCAAGTTACCATTTCTAAATACTGTGAGAGTGATTTCCCGAGTAAAAAGTCTATTTGAAGAATTTTGTGGGTGCGAGAACAACGTCACCCGAACCATGTGCTTCGCTGAAACAAAGGCAAAATGGAGCGCCCTACGAATGCGCGATGTCGCTGTTCACTCAGGATTGTGGAATTTGTGTGTGTGTGTGTACTTTTCTGAGCTTCTGATCAGATGATACAAGTCATGGAGAATTGGTGTTTCTTTTTTCTGTTTTGTTTACATCTGCTGAATGGATGAAATGCTTGTCCGAAATGCTCCTCAACCATATTTCATTGCACAAATAACCTCAACGCATGTCTGAACAAACCTAATACTGTAGATATCCTAAAGGAGGATTAAATTACCTTTCTAACCATACCCTACATGTTGATGTTAGTCATTTGGGGCGCCTGTGAACATTAATTCAAAGTGGCCTAAAAATGCACGTTTCTAAGGAAAGTAGTCATGGCAGCTGGCACGTCTGCACGGAAGTAGGTCAAGTAGCCAGGTGACGATGCCAAAGTGTTAAGGAGTACAAAATGGAATTAACCTACTGCAGTGAATTCCTTTTGAACAACCTCCATACTCCTATCCATGATACAACATTATCATCATCATCATCATCATAACTACCTATTGTCAATTAACATAAAACTGTACCAACATAGCACACATGCACACGCACACACACACACACACACACACACACACACACACACACACACACACACACACACACACACACACACGCACACCACACACACACACACAAACAACACACACACACACAAACACACAAACACACCTGTCTGTCCATCTGCCCCCAGTCCACATGCATACACATGTCCCTTAGAAGTGATGAAGATGGTGTGATCTTGCCCACATACCACCTGCAACACACACACACAGAAACACACAATTCTACCACATATTATCTATTTCTCCTAACTTTTGTATCTGGAGTTTGTTTGTTTGTTTGTGATCTTACGCTTGACAAAGGCCTGATGGCCGAAAATGAGCGTCGGTCTTGTCTTGTTGTATTAAATATGTGTTTCTTATTCTTTTTTCACTTTTTTCTGATTCCTGTTTGTTTGAACGCAGGCAATCACACTTGTTTTGGATTTCACATTACCTATAATAAAAAAAATTTTAAATCCAAAAAATTTTTCACATTATTGCTGTTTTGTTCCCTCCTATGACACTGTAGTACTTACCATTGCATATTACCTGCAACCACACACACACACACAAACGACACACACAATTCTACTACATTCACTGCCTTTCCTCAAAATAATCCAAGAAATACAGACATTTACCTCTACCTGCCATTTTGTTCTGTGAGCTGGTTGGCTCTTTTGATGAAGCTGTGGACTCAAGATCTGATACCTCAAGTTCAATCTGATACCTCAAGTTCCATCTGATACCTCAAGTTTGATCTGATACCTCATGTTCAATCTGACGCCTTAAGTTCAATCTGATACCTCAAGTTCAATCTGATACCTCATGTTAATCTGATGCCTTAAGTTCGATCTGATACCTCAAATTCAATCTGATATCTCAAGTTCGATCTGATACCTCAAATTCAATCTGATACCTCAAGTTCGAACTGATACCTCAAGTTCAATCTGATATCTCAAGTTCGATCTGATGCCTCAAGTTCGATCTGATACCTCAAATTCATTGATACCTCAAGTTCGAACTGATACCTCAAGTTCAATCTGATACTCAAGTTCATCTGATACCTCAAGTTTGAACTGATACCCCAACCTGATACCTCAAGTTCAATCTGACGCCTTAAGTTCGATCTCCTCCTGCAATATCAAAAAGTGGCCTGTTTGCTGCCCATCTTAACGTTTCCATCATTATGGTGGTGTCAGCTTAGCGTTTCGTAGGTCCCTCCCCAGACCCTCCCCAGTTCAAGACCTTGCCAGTGCATACAGTTCTGCACAGGCTCAGGGAATCTGCAAGAAGATTACAGGCAGATGTGAGTATAGCACATACAGAACTGTCCCACGTTATAAATCTCTTGAGTAAATGCCAAATTATCATAACACTAGACTATCATCACACATGTGACCTTCTACCATCATCATCATCATCAGGTGCCCTGCCGCATGGCGTTAGCGACCATGGACTTCCAACCATCTCTATCTCTCGTTGCCCTTAGCATCTCCCCCACCCTCCTCATCCCCAGCCACTCTGCAAGTCCGTCCAGCATTCTCTCCCTGGGTCTACCTTCTACCATGGAATGAGCTAATTCCCAGATGTTCAATTTCAATTTGTTGTCGTTTCTGAAAGCATTTTTTTTTTTTTACTGCTCTATTTCGTGGTTTTTAATCAATAATGCCTGACAATGAAAATCAATACCAATAAAAAGAGAACTGTAACATTACTCACATACAGTCAGCATAGTCTGAATTCATGGTAAATGATTATTTCAAAAACATACTGGTTGATACAGATAGGCCTATCCCAGTGACCATGGTGGCAAAGGGTGTTGTAACCAGCAATTTTGGAAGTGGCATTTCATCAAAGGTAAAAGGCGCAGGTTGGAGGAATGTTCTGATATAAATATGAAACATTTCCATACTGCTCTTTGTAAATGATATCAGGAGAGGTGGGTGGGAGCCAAAAATATAATGACATTTTATTTTGTCAGTATGCACAGAGTGAGTGAGAGTATGAGTGTGTGAGTGTGTGAGTGTGTGTATGTGCGTGCATGCGTGCGTGCATGCGTGTTGCGTGCCTGCGAGGGGTGGGTGGGGGGGGGGGTGGGGTGGGGGGGGGGGGTGGGTGTGGTGTGGGGGGTGTGGGGGGGGTGGGGTGGTGTGTGTGTGTGTTGTGTGTGTGTGTGTGTGTGTGTGTGTGTGTGTGTGTGTGTGTGTGTGTGTGTGTGTGTGTGTGTGTGTGTGTGTGTGTGTGTGTGTGTGTGTGTGTGTGTGTGTGTGTGTGTGTGTGTGTGTGTGTGTGTGCATGTGTGTGCATGGGTGTGTAATATGGTATGACACTGATATGCCTGTAAACCAAATTATCTTGCAGTTCTGTTAAGGACAAATAAAAATCTTGAGTCTAAGTGCAAGGCCAATAAGCAACCTCCAAAAGGTGATGAGTTGACCTTTCTGAAACCTTTGCAAGACATTTCATCAACTACACAACACCATCACGTTGGTAACACTCACACACACGCTCACAAACACAAACACACACACACACACACACACACACACACACACACACACACACACACACACACACACACACACTTAGTTCCTAACCCACATCACCTTTGTGTCCTTATCATAATAATTAATTATGTGCATGTGCACATATGCATTAACGTGTATGGCTGTTTGAGTCCATGTGCATGCCAGAATACACAACAAATGTGTTGTGTGTGGTGTGTGTGCTGTGTGTGTGCATGTGTGTGTGCGTGCGTGCGTGCGTGCGTGTGTGCGTGTGCGTGTGTGTACCTGTTCCACATCATCAGGCAGACCCTGCACAGCATGCACCAACGGGTTCTTCCTGTAAGACACACGAACATATTTTTTGTTATTGTTATTATTATCGTTATTGTTGTTTAAAGCCCAGCCGACTGCATAGAGCCATATCAGGGTTATAATGCTTTAAACCATACAAAACTTCAACAGGTAAAAAAAAGAAAAAAAGAAAATTAAGTACACATATCAATGCATTCGTGTACATAATCTAAGGTCATGCCCCTGGCGATGACCACTCCGTCCAATTTATCGCACAGAAGATTTAAAAAACACACCTGAATACAAATTTAAGCATACCTAAGGACACCTAAACATAAAAAATGCACATAAATTACCTGAAATTGCTTCCACATATCTCACATCCCTTGAGCCAAAAACGCACATAACACATGTACCCAATTATCAATCCTAAGAAAAAGTACGTAAACTTTATCAAACACATACAGGTGAGGCAGAAAATTGTAGGAAGAAATGACAGAAAGAAAATAAAGAAGGCAGAAACAAAGAGAGTGACAGAAAAGAAAAGTTTTAGCACAGAATTTCCAGACGTTGGGGATACTATTTATACTGAAAGAGCCCCCAGCATCCCCACAGGGGGTTCTAGAAGGTAGGAATACTATTTATACTGAAAGAGCCCCCAGCATCCCCACAGGGGGTTCTAGAAGGTAGGAATACTATTTATACTGAAAGAGCCCCCAGCATCCCCACAGGGGTTCTAGAAGGTAGGAATACTATTTATACTGAAAGAGCCCCCAGCATCCCCACAGGGGGTTCTAGAAGGTAGGAATACTATATTAATAACTGAAGAGCCCCCAGCACCCCCACAGGGGGTTCCAGAAGGTAGGAATACTATTTATACTGAAAGAGCCCCCAGCAACCCCACAGGGGGTTCTAGAAGGTAGGAATACTATTTATACTGAAAGAGCCCCCAGCACCCCCACAGGGGGTTCTAGAAGGTAGGAATACTATTTATACTGAAAGAGCCCCCAGCATCCCCACAGGGGGTTCTAGAAGGTAGGAATACTATTTATACTGAAAGAGCCCCCAGCACCCCACAGGGGGTTCTAGAAGGTAGGAATACTATTTATACTGAAAGAGCAGCGGCATCCCCACAGGAGAAAACACACCTTGAAAAGCGGATTCTTATTCAGTTAGCTTTCTGTAATCTCCCTTTTCAAGACAAAAAAGACCTAGAAAAGATGAAGAAGGATTATTTGATACTGGAACATTAATGTGAACTGTTCTTGTACAGCACTGTCCTCCAAACTCAAATGGACTCACTGTGCATATGACATAATCAGACTTTTTGTGTCAGGAATGCCTGTCTGCTTGTCTGAATAAAATGGGTCATCAAAGATTCCAGCTATGTGTGAATGCATTTTCACAAAATATGGTTCATACACTGTTCGTTTCTATGATTTGAGGTGAATGCATACACTTGACTTCACAAGACCTTCATCATTTACACATCACATCACCATATTGACAACACACATTACATGTATGACTTTTGCCTTCTGAAACCTTCACAAGACATTTTTTTATCATCTACACAACACTATCTTCCTGGAGAACTGCTGAAAAACACAGGTGAAGCAGGAATTAAAGCACCGTACCATCTGCACGGTAAGATATGGAGAACATGCGAATGGTCAACATACTGGAAACTACCAGAGTTTCTCATATTGCACAAGAGCAAGAACATCAAAGACTGTAACATCTGCAGAACCATTGCTCTCATCAGTCTCACCAGCAGAATCCTGCTCATCATAATATTAAAACAGAATGAGACCAAAAGTGGAAGAGGAGCTGTCAGACTATCAAGCAGGTTTCAGGGCCAACAGAGGAACCACTGATAAGCTATTTGTTTTACAAATCATGATCGATGAAGATCAGAAATGGCAAGCAGAGACCTTCATTACTTTAATCAACTACAGCAAAGCGTTCGACAGTCTCATACACCATCATCTTTTTTATATCATGAGGGAGATGGGCTTCCTGAACATTCATTTCTCTCAGTGCAGCCCTATGCAATGAACAAAAAGCAACAATCTGACGGAAGAACCAAAACTGAATATTTTAGGAAATCAGTCAGGGCTATATCCCCTCACATCATCTCTTCAACATATACACGAAGCAGATTGTTAGGAAAGCAGATACTGAAGACATGGGAATAAAAACTGACGGCTGAAACATCACAATTCTATGATATGCTGATAATACTGCAATGATGTCAGACGATATCACTAGCATGAACAGAAGTTTGTACACAGTAGATGCAGCAGGCAAAAATGCAGGTCTATATCTAAATGCCATGAAGACAAAGCAATGCACCTAGATGGCCAAGAAAGTCAAGTATATCAAGATATTCAAATCAACAAAACATCAGAAAAATGAGCAATTTTAAACATTCAGGCTAATTTAAAGCTCATGTGATAGCATGTTGCTAAAGACATCGAAGTAAGAGTAGGCACAGCAAAACAGAAAATGATCCAACTCGACAACCTTAAGATCATGAGAATCCACTTTTCTACAGTGTTCTTGTGATCATTAGTAACTACACAACCCTTTTTTGTTAAGCACAAAGGTTGATGATGATGATGATGATGATGATGATGATGATGATGATGATGATGATGGATGGATGGATGGATGATGGATGATGATGATGATGATGGATGATGATGATGATGGATGATGATGATGATGATGATGGATGATGATGATGATGATGATGATGATGATGATGATGATGATGGATGATGATGATGGATGATGATGATGGATGATGATGATGGATGGATGATGGATGATGGATGATGATGATGATGATGATGAGGAGGAGGAGGAGGAGATGAATGGATGATGATGGATGATGATGGATGATGGATGATGATGATGATGATGATGATGATGATGATGATGATGATGATGATGATGGATGGATGATGATGGATGATGGATGGATGATGATGATGGATGGATGATGATGATGATGATGATGATGATGATGATGATGATGACGATGATGATGATGATGAGGATGGATGATGATGGATGATGATGATGGATGATGGATGATGATGATGGAGGATGATGATGATGATGATGATGGATGATGATGATGGATGATGATGATGATGATGGATGATGATGATGAGGAGAGGAGGAGGAGGAGGGGATGATGATGGATGATGATGGATGATGGATGATGGATGATGATGAATGATGATGGATGATGATGATGATGATGATGGTGATGATATGAATGATGATGAAGGAGGAGGTATGAGGATGATGATGATGGATGATGATGATGATGATGGATGATGGATGATGATGATGATGATGATGATGATGATGGATGGATGATGATGATGATGATGATGATTAAGAGAATCCATTTTGCTGCAGTGTTCTTGTAATCATTATTACTACAGAACCCTCTTCTGTTATCTACAAAGGACTGTGGTGATGATGATGATGATGAGCATAATGATGATGATGATGATGATGAACATAATGATGATGATGATGATGATGATATAGTAGAAAATACCTGTAGTTTTCACCATCTACAATGGGTCGTCCACTGTCCATAGGCGTTGTTTCCCAGACTGAACACTGAAAACGAATCCTAGAATACATCAGGTAATTTTCTAACAAGAAAACATCACTATGGGTCTAATCATATGGTAATTCACTTCATGTTGCATGCACATTGGTGAGAGTGTTATCATATGGTAATTTATTTTATGTCGCTTTGCACACTGGTGTGTGTGTTATCATATGCTAATTCATTTCATGTTGCTTACACACTGGTGTGTGTGTGTTATCATATGCTAATTCATTTCATGTTGCTTACACACTGTGTGTGTGTGTATATGGTTATTCATTTTATGTTGCTTGCAATTGAATGTGTGCGTGTTATCATATGGTAATTCATTTTATGTTGGTTACACACTGGATGTTTTTTGTGTTTATCATATGCTAATTCATTTCATGTTGCTTACACACTGGTGTGTGTGTGTTATCATATGCTAATTCATTTCATGTTGCTTACACACTGGTGTGTTTTGTTATCATATGCTAATTCATTTCATGTTGCTTACACACTGGTGTGTGTGTGTTATATGGTTATTCATTTTATGTTGCTTGCACATTGATGTGTGCGTGTTATCATATGGTAATTCATTTTATGTTGCTTACACACTGGTGTGTGTGTGTGTGTTATCATATGCTAATTCATTTCATGTTGCTTACACACTGGTGTGTGTGTTATCATATGCTAATTCATTTCATGTTGCTTACACACTGGTGTGTGTGTTATCATATGCTAATTCATTTCATGTTGCTTACACACTGGTGTGTGTGTGTTATATGCTAATTCATTTCATGTTGCTTGCACACTGGTGTGTGTGTGTTATCATATGCTAATTCATTTCATGTTGCTTACACACTGGTGTGTGTGTGTGTTATCATACGGTAATTCATCTTACGTTGCTTACACACTGCTATGTGTGTGTGTTATCATACGGTAATTCATCTTATGTTGCTTGCACATTGATTGTGTGTGTTATCATATAGTAATTCATTTCATGTTGCTTACACACTGGTGTGTGTATATTATCATATGCTGATTCATTTCATGCTGCTTGCACACTGCTATGTGTCTGTTATCATACGGTAATTCATCTTATGTTGCTTGCACATTGATTGTGTGTGTTATCATATAGTAATTCATTTCATGTTGCTTACACAATGATGTGTGTGACTATCATATGATGATTTGTGACCTCCCACCACGAAATCAGTCTTAACTAGCATTTTGGGCATTTTGAGATATACATATCACTGGAAAGTGTATATTCTAACATATCACTGGAAAGTGTACATTCTGCTGATTATTTTGATACTTGAATAAAGCTTGTACTCAAAAAAATGTTGAAGCTACGTATGTTTAAAGTCATTAAGTTGTATGTCGGCCATTTTGAGAAAATGGCCTCTAAAGTTTTTGTGTGCTCTCCTACATATTTTCCTTAAATTTCTTTATTTGGTGGCTTTGACCCAGTTTGTTTCTAATTTTCGCTGTCATTATCTAAAAGGTGCACCAAAGAGCTTTCCGTCAGTTTATTATATGTGCGAGTACTACACAGGTTACGGTTTATAATAGAGACAAAAAAGGTACTTTTGGTAGGAAATTGCGTTCTTTCTGCTGCGATCAGTGCATTGAAATACCATTTTAAATTGATTAATAATATTTTTTCAAGAAAAAAATTTCTGTGGGGGACAGATCATAGTCTACAGAAAACGTCAAAACACCCCAGATAGACCCTCGGTCACCATTTCAGCTCCTAGTGCTGTTCGACTGACTGCGAGTTAAGACTGATTTCGTGGTGGGAGGTCACATTTATTTTATGCTGCATGCACACTGGTGTGTGTGTTACAAGGGTAATTTCCAGTGATTCACGTCTGTATAGCTTAAAAACGTATTTACAGAAAATGGAAAAATAAGTCACATAAAATGTCAGTCTATGATGTAATTCTGTGCCAAATTCGTTATTCATCTTTGATCCATCTTACGGTTCTGACAGTGTATGCCAAGGCCCTGTCAGACACTGATTTGGAAAATGGCAAAGAAAATGGCGTTTTCAACAGCGGATTATCGCAGCTACATCAAGGTACGTGTCGCCCTCGAAAAGAACACATCTGAAATACTTGCAGACATGAGAGCTTTGTGACAACCTTCTGCTCCTTCGAAAGAAGCTGTGTTTAGATGGGTAAAACATTTTGCAAGTGGCCAGGCCAACACTGAAGACAACAGGGGGAAAATGCGAAAAAGCAGAAAGTGCGATGAAAAGTTAGTGGCTAGTGTGAAGGCAATGGTTGATGCTGATTCATGAGTCCGCCTTGAAGAGATCACTGATTGTCTCAACATTCATTCGTCGACTGCATCGAGGATCCTAAGAAATCAGCTTGGCTACAGGAAGGTGCCATCAAGATGGATCCCTCATATTTTGACGCCAGAAAATAAAGGGAGTAGGTTACGTTTCTGCCAAGATATGCTGAAAATTTACAAGAACTGCGACCCTAAGCGGCTGGATGAAATTGTGACAGGTGATGAAACCTGGGTGTACATGTATGAACCTCGGAGAAAGTCACAGGACAAGGCCTGGATTCCTAAAGGTGGGATTCCTCCTCAAATCGCTCGTCGTCAACGTTCGTAAAAGAAAGTGTTATACACCATCTTTTTCAACACAAAGGGGATTGTGCTACAGAAACCATGCAAACAGGGAGAGACCATCACCGGAAAGTTCTACAGAGACTCAGTACTGTCTGACATCAAGTTTTATGCAACTTCCCGACCAACCGCAGGCATGAGAGGAATCAAGATTCTTCATGATAACGCACCTGCTCACAAGTCAAGGCTCGTACGAGCATACCTTGCAACCGAGAACATCCATACTTTGCCACACCCTGCTTACTCCCCAGACCTTGCACCCTGTGACTTTTTCCTGTTTCCTGAAATCACTGGCAGGAAGAAGTTTCAAGAGCCGAGCAGCCTTGGGAATAGCGGTTTTCCAGTGTCTGTCACATATACCCAAAGAAGCCTACAGAGCGGCATTTCTACGAATGCAGAAGTGTGTGGCAGCAGGAGGTGAATACTTCAGATGAAATGAATCTTTTTTTTTTTGGCGGTGAGTCTTTCACATATAAGTTCGTTGGTCTCATTCTACTGTAAAGTACCCTTGTATATGGTAATCCATTTCCTGCTGCTGAGAGATTGCTGTGTGTGTGTTATCATATGGTTATTCATACTACTTACATACTGCTCTGTGTGTTTATATCATATGGTAATTCACTTCTATGTTGCTTACACATTGATGTGTGTGACTAAATTCTATGATAATTTATTTCATGTTGCGTACACATTGATGTGTGTGACTAATCATATGGTAATTCATTTTAGGGTGCTTACACATTTGCTGTGTGTGATTAATCATATGATTAATTCATTTTATGTTGCTTTACACATTGCTGTGTGTGACTATCATAGGATAATTCATTTTATGGTGCTTGCACATTGATGTGTGTGTGTTATCATATTTATTCATTTCATGTTGTTTACACATTGCTGATGTGTGTTGTTTATCATATGGTAATTCACTGCATGCTGCTTACACATTGCTGTGTGTTATCATATGGTAATTCACTGCATGTTGCTTACACATTGCTGTGTGTGTTATCATATGGTAATTTTGTTTACACGCTGCAGTGTATCATCATGATCTTGGTCTTCGAAGGTAGCTGTGCCAGGTTGAGCAACCTCCCATCAGACCTGATGTGCAGAAAGACGCTGTCAGTGGACAGGTCGAAGGCATACCTCAGGAGGAGGGAAAAAGAAGATTCCAAAGAGGATTAATGCTACTACACAGCCTTGTTTGAGTCGCCAGCTGATGGGGAAGGCATCTGAGGAAGTTCCAGTCCTGAAGGCATCTGAGAAAGCTCCATCACGTAGGACTGTTTGTGAAAACAAAGCACTGACAGAACACAGGAAGATTTAAGTGCATAGGCCTGTGTGAATATACTAGAAATAGAAAGCAAAGGTAAGGGGGTTGGAACTAAACAGCAGGAAGACTGAAGTCATGGTGATCAGTAAAAATCATGAAATCCCCTCATGCAAAATAACAGCAAATGGCACAACCTTGACACAGGTTAATAAGTTCAAATACCTGGGAACGGTCATCTCATCAGACGGCAGATGCCACATCGGAAATAGCTGGCAGAATCGGCCAAGCCAAAACAGCATTCAAGAAGATGACAAGCATTCTTACCAACAAATGCCTATCAATTAACATCAGAAAGAGAGTCCTTGAATGTTATATAGAACCAATACTGTTGTACGGATGCGAGGCGTGGACAGTCAGCAAGCAAAGCCAGAGCAAGATTGAGGCAGCCGAGATGTGGTTTCTCAGAAGAATGTTGAGAGTTCCATGGACAGCAAAGAAAACAAACGAGACAGTCTTGATGGAGGCAGACACAAGTAGATCACTCATAAGGAAGATCAGGAAAAGACAGGCAACATTTATAGGCCATTTTATGAGGAAGGGGATTTGGAGCACCTGGTTACAAAGGGAAAGCTGGAGGGAAAGAGAGCACCAGGTAGACCCAGGGAGAGAATGCTGGACGGACTTGCAGTGTGGCTGGGGATGAGGAGGGTGGGGGAGATGCTTGGGGCAACAAGAGATAGAGATGGTTGGAAGTCCATGGTCGCCAACGCCATGCAGCAGGGCACCTGATAATGATGAAGGCCTGTGTCCTCAGCATTTACTGTATGGAAGCGAAACCTGGACCACTACATGAGGCAAGAACAGCAGCTCAACTTGTTCCTTAGGCAGCACCTCAAACGCATCCTTGGAATCAGCTGGCAGGACCACATCCCACACCAAGATATCCTGGAGCATGCAAAGATCCCTACCATGTGCTAAGATCCCTACTATGTGCTCCCTGCTGAGCCAATGCCACCTGCATTGGTTGGGGCATGTTTGTTACATGGAGGATGAGAGGCTGTCAAAACACTATCTGTACAGGCAGTCTAGGGCACCAGATAAGTCGGACGCCTGTCTCTCCAACTCCATTTAAAGGACACCTGCAAAAGAGGCCTGAAGGCCTGCAACATCTCCACAGACAGCTGGGAAACTAAAGACTATGGATTGTGCTGTCTGGCATCACACTGTCTACAAGGGCATCACCTAGGCAGACATAAGGAAACTTCAGCTCACAGTAAAAAACACAGACCAGAGAAAATACGCTGCAGAGCATCACCTGTCAGACATAAGGAAACGTCAGCTCACAGTAAAAAACACAGACCAGAGAAAGTGCGCTGCAGAGCATCACCTGTCAGACATAAGGAAACGTCAGCTCACAGTAAAAAACACAGACCAGAGAAAGTGCGCTGCAGAGCATCACCTGTCAGACATAAGGAAATGTCAGCTCACAGTAGAGAGCACAGACCAGAGAAAGTGCGCTGCAGAGCATCACCTGTCAGACATAAGGAAATGTCAGCTCACAGTAAAAAACACAGACCAGAGAAAGTGCGCTGCAGAGCATCACCTGTCAGACATAAGGAAATGTCAGCTCACAGTAAAAAACACAGACCAGAGAAAGTGCGCTGCAGAGCATCACCTGTCAGACATAAGGAAACGTCAGCTCACAGTAAAAAACACAGACCAGAGAAAGTGCGCTGCAGAGCATCACCTGTCAGACATAAGGAAATGTCAGCTCACAGTAGAGAGCACAGACCAGAGAAAGTGCGCTGCAGAGCATCACCTGTCAGACATAAGGAAACGTCAGCTCACAGTAAAAAACACAGACCAGAGAAAGTGCGCTGCAGAGCATCACCTGTCAGACATAAGGAAATGTCAGCTCACAGTAGAGAGCACAGACCAGAGAAAGTGCGCTGCAGAGCATCACCTGTCAGACATAAGGAAATGTCAGCTCACAGTAGAGAGCACAGACCAGAGAAAATACGCTGCAGAGCATCACCTGTCAGACATAAGGAAACGTCAGCTCACAGTAGAGAGCACAGACCAGAGAAAATACGCTGCAGAGCATCACCTGTCAGACATAAGGAAATGTCAGCTCACAGTAGAGAGCACAGACCAGAGAAAATACGCTGCAGAGCATCACCTGTCAGACATAAGGAAACGTCAGCTCACAGTAGAGAGCACAGACCAGAGAAAATACGCTGCAGAGCATCACCTGTCAGACATAAGGAAACGTCAGCTCACAGTAGAGAGCACAGACCAGAGAAAATGCGCTGCAGAGTCCCCAGCAACCCAGGTCTCTCAGTTCATCTGCACCCACTGCAACAGGAACTGCCACTCATGCATCAGCCTGACCATCCAAAACCCAACAACAGGAAGCTGGTGGATCAAGTGAGGTAGTCAGAGAGTTAAGTTTTCACAATTGGTGGATAGGGTGCGGGAGTCAAAGGGTTAATATTTACGAGTTCGTTCAAGCGCGATTCATTGCACTCTGACAATTTCACACGCGTTCCACCTAAATCTGCCAGCAATTTATCTGGCAGACTCCCTAAGCCTGCGCAAAAACCTACGTGCTGGCAAAGTCTTAAAAAAGGGTTGAAAAAAAGGGATGGGTGAGGAGGAAGCCGACAACAGCAGAGTGATGGAAACGTTAAGGTGGGCAGTGAATGGGCCAGATTTTAATGTTACGGGCTGAGATTGAACTTGAGATATCAGACCTTGAGTCCATGGCTCTATCAAAAGAACTAATGGACTCACACAATGTTCAAAACGAGCTCACAATGTTCAGATCCATGCCAGTAAAACGTCTAACTGAAAATCAAACCTCTTCCATCACCTCACTACCATACAACAACAGATCCTGCTCTGCCATTCATTCGACTGAATAGTCCTATACAAGATCTATTCTATATGGAGAGTTAAAATCTTGTCATGTCCAGGTCTCTTTCATGCCATCAATCTAGGTCTCTCTGTCACATCAAATCCACATATGTGACCCGCTCTGACTAAAGGTACAATAAGTTGGGTGAGGCCTTCTGCTGCTGTGGGCTGAAAACTCTGAACAGGGACAATAAGTCGATTTTGAGTTTTCTGATTTTTCATGCTTTATAACCACTTTTACACCATGTCCTAACACAATAAAGTCAAATTCAATCGATAAGTATTATTTTTTTGTGTTTTAATATTTTCTTCTCCTTTCAAAATATTCACAGGTTCCATAACATTTTTGTGATTAAAGTACGCTTTTCTTAAATTTATTTTTCATTTTGTTGCTTGGATGGATGGACAATTAAGTAAACAAGGAAAGTATGGAATTTCAGCTGATTTGGTTGATATTTAATGCTTGTTGCTAAGGGGTTTCTGACAATACCTTTTCAATTCAGGCCTATTCTCTTCAACACTGTTTTTTCTCAAAATGGCTGACTTGACCCCTCTCATCTTTGAAAGTCCCTAACTTTTTTGTTTTTGTAGCCTGAAACTCAACTTTAGTATCATTTGAAAGCTGAGATTCTAAACTTTATAGTGATACCAAAACCTAAAAATGCCTAAACTGAGACTTATTGTGCCTTTTGTCAGAATGGGTCACATATCTTTATGTTACATGTTTATTGAGCCAGCTGGTGGGGTCACACTCTGGTAGATAACCAAACCACTAATTTCTCTTTATTATTCTTATTCATAAACTGGATATAACATCAAATACTTACCTCCTGCTCCATCTGTGATGATCACAGTGTGCGCACGGCCACAGCCAATGTGGCGCACCCTGGTGGACAGGGGCTTGTTCAAGGGTAGAGCAATCTCTATAGGTTCTATCAAATAATCCAGCACGTGACCTGCACACACACAACACAGTAACACATCAAACAACCAAGTCAGTTACTGGATTCTTCCTCTCACATGCCTCTAGCATGCACATGCTCAATTCTCTCTCTCTCTCTCTCTCTCTCTCTCTCTCTCTCTCTCTCTCTCTCTCTCTCTCTCTCTCTCTCTCTCTCTCTCTCTTTCTCTCTCTCTCACACCACACACACACACACACACACACATACACACACATAAACACACACATAACACACACAACAACACACACCAAAAACACACACACACACACACACACACACACACACACACACTCACACCACACACACACACACACTACCACACACACACACTAACTTACTCTCTCTCTCACACACACACACACACACACACACACACACATACCGCAAAAAAACATATATATATATGTATATATATTAATGACACAGGGCCTGCATGCACACAATGTTGTTTAACACTTTGGCATCGTCAGCTGGCTATTTGACCTACTTCCCTGCAGACGTGCCAGCTGCCACTGACCACTTTCCCTGGAAACGTGCATTTTTAGGCCACTTTGAATTAATTTTCACAGGCGCCCCGAATGACTAACATCAACATGTAGGGTATGGTTAGAAAGGTAATTTAATCCTCTTTTAGGATATCTACAGTATAAGGTTTCTTCAGACATGCTTTGAGGTAATTTGTGCAATGAAATATCATGGTTGAGGAGCATTTCAGACAAGCATTTCAATTTTCATCCATTCAGCAGATGTAAACGAAACAGAAAAAAAGAGACACCAATTCTCCATGACTTGTATCATTTAATCAGAAGCTCAGAAAAGTACACACACGCACAAAAATTCCACAATCCTGAGTGAACAGCAACATCGCGCATTCGCAGGGCGGTCCATTTTGCCTTTGTTTCAGTGAAGCACGTGGTTCGGGTGACGTTGTTCTCGCGCCCGAAAAATTCTTCAAATAGACTTTTTACTCGGGAAATCACTCTCACAGTATTTAGAAATGGTTACTTGATACTATAATAGAGGTTGTTTAACTTAGACCATGTAGGAATTTTCTAACGCAAGACACTAGAATCCTAGCATTACGTTGTGAGCGGCGAGCTTGCTGAACGCTATACCCCTAGCGTTCCAGCACCTGCAGTTCTCCACGAGAACCATTCAGTGCCATCAGGACTGTCACCATGCTACTAACCAAGGTCACTGATCAAAAACTATCACCGCTTTAAACATAACATCTGTCACAGTATTTCTATTCTGTCCAGTCACGTTAATAGCTGGCCAACACCACTATATCATGCTGGTAGTGAGAAGTAATAAAAAAGGTGAAGATCAGTCAGGTGCTTGTGACAAAGTTTGCCACAGGTTGATGGTGATGTTTAAAAAAGCAACAAACTTGCATCAATATTTTGCTTTAAAACAGACAGAACCACTACAGGTATAAATGTTTGTGTGAAGTTTTCAAAGATGAGACTTTCAGCTTGATAGGGTTTCTGAGTGGTATGGGAAGGTTTACAGGTGGCAGAAAATCAGTCAAAGATGATGATCACTCAGGGCACCCTGTGATTGCCAGAGACGATGACAACAATCAGTTGACGATAAAATTCATACAGGCTGAAGACTGTCAAGAGACAGGTCGATGAATTAGGATAAGGATTTGCGACTGCAACAAATTAGCTGAGAATCTAAACGTGAGAAGGGCAAACCCAAAATTCATGCCAAGACTGCTCACAGCTGATCAAAAGCAGCTTAAACTGTATTCTCTCAGGACAGGCTTGATAACCTCAGATCTCCAAGAAACATTATGCAGAGAATCATAACAAGTGATGAAATATGGATTTATGAGTATTACCCCAAAACAAAGGAACAATTATCCAGCTTGACCTAGACCAAGAAACAATGACAGGATGTTTCAATCAAATATCAGGGCAATGCTCATCACTCAAATATCAAGGCAATGCTCATTGCTCAAATATCCAAGCAATGCTCAGTGCTCAAATATCAAGGCAATGCTCATTGTTTTCTTTGATTACAAAGAAATTGTGTACAGTGAATGGCTGCCCCAGGGCCAAACAGTCACCCAACATGTTTAAACACAATTCAATTCATTCTTGCTTCTAGCCCAGCCGACTACCTAGCATGCATGGCTGTTTTAGGGTGATCACTTAGTTTCGTCCCGCGGTGGCAGCTGTAGCAGTGCGAAGCCCACTGAGTGCTGCCCTGACCTAGAAACAGCATATGACATGGCTGTTCTTTCTGTTCCCTTTAGTTGGGAGGAAACTCCCCACCGCGCAGAGGAATGCGTTATCTTGACCCAGCCCGCCTGCCTGGCGTACAGCACGCTGGCCGGTTGTAAGATTAGCGCGTGCCAGTACTGCACAAGACTGCTGCCACACTCTTTCGCGAATCACACACACCACTGTCGGCAGTGTGCTGACAGCTGATCAGCGGGAAGTTAACTAAAACATGGTTGTTGTTTATACGTATACACGCACATTTCTACACGAAGCTGATGTCCCAGCTTTTGTTGTCAGTTGGTAGATCTTAAAACAAGCTCTCCATGCATACAAACATGCCTTGTGGAGAGACAGAAAGTTCATGTTTCTGTTCAAGAAACTGAAGCAGACGATTAATGTATGCAATCAACCGTTATACCATTACGACAAACTTATTCGTTTTTCAACTGGCGCTACATCATGCAGTTTAGTTTTCTCGGGGTAACATGTGCCATCCCGACAAAGAGCAAAGTGTCTACTGCTACAATGTTAAGACAGACAACCAACCTCACCTTCGACTTCTGTGGAAAAGCGCCTTCTCTTGGCTTGCCTAAAAGTCGGTAGTCCAACCGCGAACAGCATCACCAAACACCATTTTTTTCACACACCTCAGCGTTATCATACACACGTTACTGTTTCTCACATATCACAGAAACCATTCGTGAGGCTAGGCAAAAAATCACATGAACATAACCCCGAATATTTCCCCTACACGTCTGTCGAAACTTTGAGTGTGTCAAAACTATTTTTCCGTGCTTTAATACAAACCGAACATCACAAAAAAATGAAGCGTGCCTAGCCCGCGCAAGTAACAACAAAGAAGGCGGAATTCTTGCACACGGTGGCGGCAGTGCCTGGAGTGCGGGGCCAGAGCAGGTCAGTGCCAGAGTGGCCCAGCGCCGGCATCCAACTAAAGGGAACGATTTCAGCGAAACTGAGCCGCCGTGATGATGTCTAACTAAACGCACAGAGAAGAAAGAGAATGAAAGATAGTGTTGACATGATTTTCAATCTTTGACCGTGAAATGATCAATGTTCCAACGCCGGTAAAATCCAAATGCCAGTTCTTGAATTAAAGTTAACGCACACATTAGAAGAATGTTGTCTGTACAGGACGGCTGTTTTTCATTTTTCACGTTTCGCTGCTCAGGGGCCACGTATAGCGTATCGTAATAACACATGTGACAGCTAAGGTAAACAGGGATGCCGGCGAGGTGGATGATGGTTACTCAAGACAAACTGGTTCTGGCAGCTCATTAATCTTTAGAGTCTTCAGTGAATGTTGGTATCATTTCAGTCCTCTGGATAACGCTTACCACGTACACACTGTGGCAGAATTCCTCTGTGCTTGATATTTGTGTATTGTGTTGCCTTGGACATTTTTATTTGAAATATCAGTGTACTGAGAGGACCAGAGTCAGGTTTTTCATGTTGTAGTTGTTGATTATCTCTGTTTATTTTTGTTGCTGTTGTTGTTGTTTCTGTGTGTGTGTGTGATTTAAAAGAGATTAAAGGAGGCTATTTCAACCCTTTGACTCCCGCAACCTGTCCATCAGCATCCTGCATTGCCAATCATGCTAGCAAAGCAAAAACTTAACCCTTCGATTCCTTCACTCTATCCACCAGATTCATGCAGGAAGCTGGTGGATAGGTGCAAGGGAATCAAAGGGTTACATTTTTGCAATTGATGGACTGGGTGTGGGACTCCAAGGGTTAAATATATAGGAACCTACCGGGATTCAAAAACAGATAAAACAAACAAATCACAAAAACTTTTACACATGCAGAGACCCACCTGGGTTAAAAAATAAAAACACAAAAAAGATTTTAAAAACATAATGATCAAGCTATTTTACACGTTCAGAGACCTACCTGGGTTACAATACCAGATATAAAAAAAATCATGCATAAGCTATCTTATACATGTAGAGATCCCCCACCTGGATTCAGAAAACTTAAAAAAGAAAACATAACGAACAAGCTATTTTACACATGCAGAGATCCTCCACCTGCATTCAGGAAACAAAACAAAAAACATAACAAACAAGCTATTTTACACAGTCATGCAGAGACTCCCCACCTGCGTTAAATAAACAAACAAAAACATAATGAACAAGCTATTTTACATGTGCAGAGACCCCCCACCTGGGTTTAAGAAACAGAAAAAATATAACGAACAAGCTATTTTACACATATAGAGACCCCCACCTGGGATCAGGAAACATAAAAGAAAAACATAAGCTATTTTACACATGTAGAGACCCCCCACCTGGGATCAGGAAACATAAAAGTAAAACATAACAAGCTATTTTACACATGTAGAGACCCCCCACCTGGGATCAGGAAACATAAAAGTAAAACATAACAAGCTATTTTACACATGTAGAGACCCCCCACCTGGGTTCAGGAAACATAAAAGAAAAACATAACAAGCTATTTTACACATGTAGAGATCGCCCACCTGGGTTTAGGAAACATAAAAAAAAAACATAATGAACAAGCTATTTTAACACATGCAGAGACCCCCCACCTGGGTCCAGAAAACATAAAAAAACACATAATGAAGAAGCTACTTTACACATGCAGAGACCCACCTGAGTTACGTGGCACTTCATGGTAGCCCAGCTGCGAGGAAGTATTGATTCCTGTACCAAAAATCTGCAGACCTCGTGATGACTTGGCTGCATACACAGTGAATCCATAACCACAGCTCACCATGTACGGCTGTGTGACATAGTAACGTAACAATTTAAAAAAAAAAAAAATTTCATAACAAGCAACAAAACCCAGACAAACCACTATTAAACAAAATTCATAAAATACAACAAAACCAAGGCAAATCATTACTGAAACACTATCTGCCACATAAGGCTTCACTGGCCTTTATTACCTGACAATCAGGGATGCACTTTGCCCATCAACAGGTCAAGCGAGACACATGATATTTCAGAGCTATGCTAGCAGTTTCCAGTCACATACAGAGTATCTGATCATGTACAGATTCCATATAAGAACGAAAACGACAGTGATGAAGCTAAAAAATTCCAGTTCAGATTGAAACTGCACTACAGGGCAGTAGTCTACGCTTCCTTTCACAATATATCCCAGCGCCAACTAGGCCTGAGAGATAAATTCATGTGTGGTGTTGGTGAGGTCACTTGAGTAACACTCTTGATGACGCATCCATAAGGAAGATGAAACTTGACTGTGTGGTCCTAGTCTTTCCAATGAGCCCACTACATGCTAGACTCTGCGTACGAGCTAGTCGAGGCTGATTTTTTTTTTACTAGCGTGGGTTTGCACCCATGACTATCCAGTTTGAGGTCCATGATAGTAAGTACCTGAATATGGTTCGAGTCGAAGAATTTGACAAACGCTGGCCGCAACTGCTGGGCGATGTACCTCTGGTTCTTCTCTGGCCTTAGGTAACTTCCGATACCTGAACAACCACAAATACACATTTGATAAACAGGAAGATGGTGGATTAGGTGATACAGTTATATAAGTGACAGAGTGACAACAGGTGTATGGGTGACACAGTGATGGTGTTGTATGGGTGACTATAGTTTTGTAGGTGACAGTGATAGGTTGTATGGGTGACACAAGAGTGATGACAGTGGGTTGTATGGGTGACAAGTGATAGGTTGTATGGGTGACACAGTGATAGGGTTGTATGGGTGACATATGAAGTGTATAGAAGTGAGGTTGTATGGGTGACACAGATAGTGTTGTATGGTACACGTGATAGGTTGTATGGGTGACACAGTGATAGGGTTGTATGGTGACACAGTGATAGGTTGTATGGATACACAGTGATAGTGTTTGTATGGGTGACACAGTGATAGTGGTTGTGACAGTGAAGGTGTATGGTGACACAGTGATAGGTTGTATGGGTGACACAGTGATAGGGTTGTATGGATGACACAGTGATAGTGTTGTATGGGTGACACAGTGATAGTGTGTTGAATGTAGTGTAGTGGATAAGTGTTGTTGTATGGTGACACAGTGATAGTGTTGTATGGGTGACACAGTGATAGGGTTGTATGGATGACACAGTGATAGGGTTGTATGGGTGACACAGTGATAGGATTGTATGGATGACACAGTGATAGTGTTGTATGGGTGACACAGTGATAGGGTTGTATGGATGACACAGTGTAGGGTTGTATGGGTGACACAGTGATAGGGTTGTATGGTGACACAGTGATAGGGTTGTATGGGTGACACAGTGATAGGGTTGTATGGGTGACAATGTGGCAGGGTTGTATGGGTGACACAGTGGTAGGGTTGTATGGGTGACACAGTGATAGGGTTGTATGGGTGACACAGTGATAGGGTTGTATGGGTGACACAGTGATAGGTTGTATGGGTGACAGTGATAGGGTTGTATGGATGACACAGTGTAGGTTGTATGGGTGACACAAGTGCATGGGTTGTATGGGTGAGACAGTGATAGGGTTGTATGGGTGACACAAGTGTAGGGTTGTATGGGTGACACAAGTGGTAGGGTTGTATGGGTGACACAAGTGGTAGGGTTGTATGGGTGACACAGTGATAGTGTTGTATGGGTGACACAGTGATAGTGTTGTATGGTGACACAATGGTAGGGTTGTATGGTGACACAAGTAGTAGGGTTGTATGGGTGACACAGTGGTAGGGTTGTGATGGGTGACACAGTGATAGGTTGTATGGGTGACACAGTGGTAGGGTTGTATGGGTGACACAGTGATAGTGTTGTATGGGATGACACAAGTGGTAGTGGTTGTTGGGTGACACAATGTAGGTGTTGTATGGAGTGACACAAGTGGTAGGGTTGTATGGGTGACAGTGATAGTGTTGTATGGTGACACAAGTGGTAGGGTTGTATGGGTGACAATGATAGTGTTGTATGGATGACACAAGTGGTAGGGTTGTATGGGTGACATGATAGTGTGTATGTGACACAAGTGTAGGTTGTATGGTGACATATAGTGTTGTATGGATACACAAGTGGTAGGGTTGTATGGGTGACAATGATAGTGTTGTAATGGATGACACAAGTGTAGGGTTGTATGGGTGACAATGATAGTGTTGTATGGGTGACACAAGTGGTAGGGTTGTATGGGTGACAGTGATAGTGTTGTATGGGTGACACAAGTGGTTGGGTTGTGTGGGTGGCACAAGTGGTAGGGTTGTATGGGTGACACAAGTGGTAGGGTTGTATGGGTGACACAAGTGGTAGGGTTGTGTGGGTGACACAGTGATAGGGTTGTATAGGTGACACAAGTGGTAGCGTTGTATGGGTGATAGTGATACGGTTGTGTGGGTGACACAAGTGGTAGGGTTGTATGGTTGACTGATAATGTTGTATGGGTGACAATGATGTTGTTGTATGGGTGACACAGTGATAGGGTTGTAAAATGTTAATCAAATGTGCCTATATGAGTTTGCACGGGTGCGAATTATGCCAGGAGAACATGATAATAACATATAGGTTAGGGAAAGTAAAGCAGTGACGGATAGGGGCGGGCTCCTGTCCTCAAAAAGGTGATCCCAGAATAGCAAAGTCTCTATCATCTCACTAACCCCACTGGCCCATACAACTATGGTGGGGTAATGGCACTGTTTTATCTTTCTGAAATAACATGTGAGGCATGGGCAATGCGTATAGATCTCATAATGCTGGCCTTGAGAAAAGTTGGTCTCTACCACCTCACTCTCCGATCATCCCTTTTTTTTTTAATTACCCAAAGCACCAGTTGAAGCACAACCCCATGCATAGACACGGTCTCCTCGCCGTCGTCGTGTCTGTCCCACGTAGTCCACCACTTTTCCTTTCAATTCTTCTCGTCGCTGCACCTTCTTCATCCAGGTTTTGGAATGCCTGACAGAAGCCCACACTGCTGGAGCCGTCTTGTGAATAAGCTGGCATTGTCCACAAACGTTTGACCGCAGTATGGATGAAAACAAACTGCGCTGTAGAGCAGCCATGACCTGAAATTAGTGGAAAACAAGTTAGTATCAAGGCATGAGGTTTGTCTTCCCCCACCCCCAACTTCACTATGTTGACATTTTCAAAGGGATAAGTAATGTGTAATAGTACTAATACAGTATTTTAACCGATAAGCCACAATCATGGCTTCATTCATATCTCCCACTGAATACTGTCCAGTCGAAAAAGCAAATACAAATTGACCAATCAGAAGGCTTCTTTTGCGTTGCCTCTGCCTGCTTCCTTTCACATGGTCCCCATTTCGCTGTTCTTCGATTGATTTCTACAAGTTTTTGCACAAAAATGACTGAGATTGGGACTGACCGGGAGGTTGATAAATCAGGACTCTTGTTGACAGTAACTACGGTTATGATTATGATTTTGGTTCTAAATGAACAAGAGAGGTTCAAGCACATGATGAAGGGTATTTTTAGCGTATCAGTCAATATGAAATGTGGGTTGTCGTTCAGTTTGGTTTGTTCACATTGTACTTCTCATCGCACATGCACGGATGTGTTTTTTATTCTATGGGGTGTTCACATTGTACTTCTCATCACACATGCATGGATGTGTTTTTTATTTATGGGGTGTTCACATTGTACTTCTCATCACACATGCACGGATGTGTTTTTTATTCTATGGGGTGTTCACATTGTACTTCTCATCACACATGCACGGATGTGTTTTTTATTCTATGGGGTGTTCACATTGTACTTCTCATCACACATGCACGGATGTGTTTTTTATTTATGGGGTGTTCAAATTGTTCTTCTCATCACACATGCACGGATGTGTTTTTTATTCTATGGGGTGTTCAAATTGTTCTTCTCATCACACATGCACGGATGTGTTTTTTATTCTAATACCCTGTAATTTCACTTTCTGCTGCAGACAGGCATTTATTTTACTTTTATTGTGCAGTTCAGGATTTCTCTTTTCAAAGTATATGTATAATTTTCTAGGAAATGTTTATATGAGAGCAGCAAACACAAAAAAACAATTAGTACACGCTGACAAATTGGCTACCGTAATTTCACGCCATTGTCTGACAGTACACTTTTAATTATGTATCGTGCCAAAGGGGTTAAAGAATGAATATCACTCATGCGTTGTAAATGAAAGACAATAGGGTGAAACACACACAAAGTGTACATGACTGGGTGCCCTGTCTAGGCTAGTGCTTTGACCATGAGGCCATGACACACTCCAACATCAAAATCAGACTGGCATTAGAAATTACTCTATCAAGTGCACCCACTATCACACAAGGCCACACTGATTTAAGCATTTACCAAAATGTGCTCAAGTCAAATTATGGAGTACAAAAGTTCTGGTGGCTGCAACCATACAAAGCCCGAAAAAGATCCTGGGATAGGGTAAAAAAGGAAAGTTTATGACTAATACAAGTGACGACAACTTGAACAAAACTTCCTGCTGGTGAAAGTGATGTATTAGTTTTGTTATTGAATTAGTTCTTTCAAACTTATTGTCCAATATAAAAAAGGCGCACATCAGATTCTAAGCACTTTTTTTTTTTAAAACAGGCATTCAATGCATTTTCAAGAAACAATTAATGGGCGTCATTTGTCAATTCAATTATCAACCCTTTCACTGGTCCATTTCCTGCAATGCATGATATTAACCCTTTCCATCCCTTGCACTACACAGGCCCTACCAGCTGAGGAATCTGGTGAACAGGGCGATGGACTGAAAGAGTTAAGACAATGTACCAATTCCCAACTAAGCATTTAGCAGTACATGGTAACCAAAAACCTTAATCCTGGTTTGGCAATGTGTGTAATTTCATGTTTTAAAGCCCTATGTTACAACTAGTATATATATGTGCATTGCTTAACAGACACTTTGCCATCTTGGGAGATCTTCAGAAGCCATTAAAGACTGAACTCATACTACAAATAACATCAAACATACCAACAATCTTCACTTTTCATTTGTCTTATCCATCATTTAACTTTTGCTGTACAAAACCAGCGATTTTATCATGGGTGATGCAAATGGCAAGAGACCAGAAAAGTGACTACCTCTCCTCCATCCAATAGAGCTCTTGTTTCCTAGAAATACATCACTTTTCTTTCATATTCTTCATCTGAGATCAATTCTGATTTTGTAAGTTCACATGCATTTTTCCACTTCACTCAGATTTTGGCTTCTTCAGTGCACCCAAAGTTGTGTGTCATGTGTTGGGACTCAAAATTACACATGCTTTTTACCATACTTCCAGAGTGCAAAATATTACGGGTTTTGTATGTTTCATACGAACGTCCCCAATAGGGGATATGGCCTGTTTTGGAGTCCCATCACAATGTTTCATTATCAGTGGTCCTTTAACATTCCTTCTTACATGTTCCTCCTTTCTGTCATCATCAAAAAGGTCTTTAATGTACTCTCTCCATCTATCTAATATTTTGTCTGTTTCCATAATATTCATACCACCTTTAGATTTTAAGCAACAAATTGATGTGCACGTCTTTCTCCTGTGAGCAACTTCTTTACTGTTTCTGTGCTATAAACTTAGTGCCTGTTTTGTGTTGGTCTTCTATTTCTATGCACTTCGTCTCTAGCCAATCTTCCTTAGCTTCACTGCACCTATTCTCCGATTTTCTTGTGTATCTTTTTGTGTTCTTCATCTTTTCCCCTTTACCTTCCTCTGTTCTTCCACCAAGCCTAACATTTCTTTTGTCATCCAGTTCTTCTTTGCTTTTATTTCAACCTTAAGGATTTCTTCACAAACTTCATTTATCGATTTTCTGAAATTTGACCATTGTTCTTCACTGTCACCAACATCCTCCAGAGCACCGAAGTTGTTTTGAACGTATGAATTAAATTTCACACTAGTTGATTCATCCGTACCGTCTTTCAGAGTCCACGATTTAGTTTCATGTTATTTTTGGTTGTTTTCCCCTCTTTAGTTTCAGCCTAAATCTCCCCATTACAGGACTGTGGTCACAGTTGCAGTCTGCACCTGGTAATGTTTTTGCTATCGGTAAAGAATTTCTAAACCTTTCATTTATCAAGATGTAATCAATTTGATTTCATGTTCTGTCTCCTGGATTCATCCATGTCTACTTTCTACTGTTAGGTTGCTCAAACCAAGCGTTTTCTATTATGAATTCATTTACTTGTTCCCACTCAAGTTTTTATCCCTTCATTTCACATGCCAAGGCCATGAGGTACAACTATGTCATGTACTTTTTCCTGTCCCACTTTAAGCATTAAAATCTCCCATTATTACTGTATGTCTTGTGATTTACACTGAGCCTTGGCTGCCTAATTCTTCATAGAAGTAGTCAATTTCTTCCTCAGTACTTGCAGGTGTTGGTGCATATACTTGGTTGATGTCAATATCAAATGGTTTTCCTTACAATCTAACTAATAAAACTCGGTCTGATGTACCCCAGTATCCGGCGTGAGACTTTTGACTTGTCATTGTCCATTATGCTGCTTTAACTCTCTCCATCCAGATGTCCCCAGTTGTAGGGGACGCTCAGTTTACAAACGTTTCGTACGAACATCCTCTATAGGGGATTTGGCCTGGTTTGAATATTTGGAGTCCCATCACAACGTTTAAAAAACTCTATAAGTTACACGAAGAACACATTATAAAAAAGAAATTTGAAGGACCACCCATAATGAAAGATGAAGTTAGAACAGCACTGAAAAAGATGAAACCAGGAAAAGCCCCAGGACCAGACAACATTATTACAGAGATGATTGAAGCCCTGTTGGCATAGAAAAAATAACAGTCCTCCTAAATGAAATTTATGACACTGGAAAAATCCCCAAAGATATGTCAAAATCAATTTTCATTGCACTTCCAAAGAAGACAGGGGCTATAGAATGTAAACTCCATAGCACAATCAGTTTGATGAGTCATGTAACAAAAATCCTGTTAAGAATAATCATGATGAGGACAAGGAATAGAATCAAAAGAGAAATAGCAGAAGAACAGCGTGGATTTGTGGAGGGGAAAGGAACTATTAATGCCATATACATCCTAAGAACTATCATAGAGAGGTCGATTGAGATGAATAAGGATTTGTATTTATGCTTTGTTGACTATACCAAGGCTTTCGATCGGGTATGACACGATGAATTGATCAACCAACTGGAGAGATCAATGTCGATGGAAAAGATCTACGAATAATCAGGAATATGTACTGGGAACAAACAGCTGCAATGAGAATAGAAAACAATACAAGCTCTTTTCAAAACATCAAAAGAGGCGTCAGACAGGGTTGTGTTTTGTCACCAGATCTGTTTTCACTATATAGCGAAAACATCATGAGAAACCTAGAAGAAGACCCTGGATTAAAGGTTGGAGGGAAAATGATAAACAACATTCGGTACGCAGATGACACCATGCTAATTGCAGAAAATGAAAGGGACCTACAAAACCTTGTGAATATACTAGAAATAGAAAGCAAAGGTAAGGGGTTGGAACTGAACAGCAGGAAGACTGAAGTCATGGTGATCAGTAAAAAACATAAAATCCCCTCATGCAAAATAACAGCAAATGGCACAACCTTGACACAGGTTAATAAGTTCAAATACCTGGGAACGGTCATTTCATCAGATGGCAGATGCACATCGGAAATAGCTGGCAGAATCGGCCAAGCCAAAACAGCATTCAAGAAGATGACAAGCATTTTTACCAACAAATGCCTATCAATTAACATCAGAAAGAGAGTCCTTGAATGTTATATAGAACCAATACTGTTGTACGGATGCGAGGCGTCGACAGTCAGCAAGCAAAGCCAGAGCAGGATCGAGGCAGCCAAGATGTGGTTTCTAAGAAGAATGTTGAGAGTTCCATGGACAGCAAAGAAAACAAACGAGACAGTCTTGATGGAGGCAGACACAAGTAGATCACTCATAAGGAAGATTAGGAAAAGACAAGCAACATTTATAGGCCATTTTATGAGGAAGGGGGATTTGGAGCACCTGGTCACAACGGGAAAGCTGGAGGAAAAGAGAGCACCAGGTAGACCCAGGGAGAGAATGCTGGACGGACTTGCAGAGTGGCTGGGGATGAGGAGGGTGGGGGAGATGCTGGGGGCAACGAGAGATAGAGATGGTTGGAAGTCCATGGTCGCCAATGCCATGCGGCAGGGCACCTGATGATGATGATGATATAAGTTACAAATAGCTTCACTGGCCTTACCACTAGCCAAAGCAGCCAATCGGCACAGGTTTTATTAGACTGTGTGTATGCGACCTTGTTTTGTTTGATCCCACCCACTGGCCTCACTTGGACAAAGATGGCATCTCTCACTAGTACTTCACAGTCCTGACACTCAAAAAGAAGTCGAGGACAGAAGCTTTTCAACACTGCTGGAACATGAAAATGCTGCAGATTGCAGATTTACACATTTAAGACACAGTTGAAGATAACAGTGGTGATTTTTCTGGAGAGATGAACGATCAATCGGCAGATTTTGAACACCACCCATTGTCGTCGCCGTTTCAAGCAACTAGGAGTGTGACAAAGACAAAGATCATGACCGTGACACACTACAGAGAGGAAAACAAATCCAAAGTAGTATGCACATGACAGAAGTTTTTATCAATGTTATGCTCTGTGACTGGCATCAGGACTTGTTATTTTTCCTGCTGTGCTGCCTTTTGCTAAAGCGCCTGGGTTGCACACACGCCTGGGTTGCACACGCCCCCAGAACACCACACCCCCATGATTTCGCTAGCAGAATATGCAATTATCTTCTCAACAGAGGTCAAGTCCAGGCCTTTAGGCTAGGAACGTCTGCTTTTATTCCTTTATTATTCATTAGCAGTGCGGATACATCATTAGCAGTGCGGATACATCATGAATGAATGAAAATATAATTAAAACATGATACATGTCATCATTATTGACTACAAACCCTATAAGCCTAGGCCTAAAAATAACGGCGATAATGATAACCCAATGATAATAATAATAATGACAGTAATATAATATAGAGAGATTGATACATTGTCACACAATTATTTTTCAGTGTTATTTTCAAGCAAACACACTGCCTGTGACTTCTTCCTTTCACGCATTTGATTTTCTTGAAATTATTGTTAATATATTATATGTACATACTATCATGTTTTTTTGTGTGTGTATACAACATCCAAATCGAGGTTCAGACATTTCTTCGGTTATTTTGTGCACACGAAGACCTTTCCCAGTTTACTGTGGTTTTTTTGGCTTCAGTAAGAACTAATAAGCATGCTTTATTTCGGAAATTGAAAATATGGATACTTTTTGCTTAAGCCCAGAACATCCAGTTTTCATTAATAAAGTTTCACATGATGTCACAAACTAGTCCAAGTTGTTGTTGATCTGTTCTAAAAATTTCATTGACTGACTTTGAATGAATGATTTTTTTATTATTTTATTACTAACCCATAAAAATGTTCAGGATGTAGTGGGGGAAATCAGGGGAGAAAACCGAGCACCAAGTGAATTAGTACAAATGCTGCTTTAATAATTGTAAAAAGTCGTCCTATGACCCCAGTGTCATGGGTCAGCGAGGTGGTAGATTCCACTTTTCTCGCGGCAACCATGTAAGGGCAATGCCTAGCTTTTTTTTTCTTTACGAGTAGAAGTAGGCTGCACCATGCCCTAATTTGAATAGTACTATTTTAAGGTGCAGTTGAGTTTCCTTTCCTTTGGTCAAATTGGTGCCCACGATCTTGAGGATGCTCATTCCGGCACATAAAGTTAATGATTATATTTGAAATATTTCCTGAAATGGGCAGAAACTGTGCGAAGTAGTTAATACTGGTGTTTAAAACAAGAGACAAGGCCCCATGTTTAAATGTACGCCATTTGTGATAGCGACCAGTTACGTCAAATGTCCTCTGAATACTCACGTTGTTGTGCTAAGCGAAAGTGCACACCTGCAATTTGTGGTCAACCGGAAACGGATTCAACCAATGATAAAGCGGAGCATGTGCCCCTCCAGATACAGAGCAACAAGCAATGCGATTGGCTCAAATGATAACTTCTCTTCCACTGACGATTGCTGTGTTGTTTGTTTGTGTAGACTATCTTTAGTAACGAAACTAGATGAACATCCATGATAGAATTCCTTGTTGATGATATTGGTAAGTTCATCCTTCACGAAAATATGTTAGAAACAGTTATGACCGTGTACATTTCTTTCATAGTTAACTTTACTAATATCGTTTCTTTGGTTTCTTTTTTCAGGGTTGACTGCGAAGTTAGCCTGTTCGATCGATAAGCGACGCGCATAAAATCATGGCGGACGCCAGTGCATCTCACATGCCCTATGTCAAAAAGAAATCTGCTACTTCCCTTTCACAGACTGTCGGAGATATTTCAGTGATTGCGTCACCTTCGGATTGTTCCACAGCGATAAGATCAGATCAACAGACAAGAGAA